>VZTN01000041.1:4715-46264 GCA_013400515.1 Erpornis zantholeuca
GTCCACACTGGAAGTGTTGCTCCCATGGATGTCACAGCCAGCTACTACCAGACCTGGCTGGTTAAAAACTCACCTTTGCTTCCATTTCAGAGTCTTGTGGCACCTTCTGATTTCTTGACAGCCCCTAAGAACAGCCAGCAACTGTTATGCAACCAAAACAAGGCTCTGCCTCTTAATAATTAACATTTAGCAAGAAAACTGTCTTTTGCTCCTCTGGCAGCCTCAGTGTTTCCTACACGAAAAGAAACTAATATATAATTTCCATGTCAAATGCTTGTTCTTGTAATCAAAGTGGCTCCTGAAGGTGAACGGTCTGTTTTATTTTTCTCAAGAAAAATTTGTAATCATTACACTCACTGCAAATTGTCCACAATGGGATTGTGGACAACCATGTTGTCATTGTGATTTTAAAAGGAGATGTAATTATGATTTTAAAAGAGCTATGATTTTAACAGAGTAATGTTTTTATGAGAATTATGATTTTAAAAGAATTGTGATTTGTAAAATAAGCTCTCTAATATGAGGCCATTTGTGCGAACCTTTGCTCCGTGAGCCTGCACAGAAACCTCCTCCCATCTGTTCACAAGCAGGAGGGAATCAGTTCAGGCTATGGCTTTCAACCTCACAGATGTCTCAGCTCCTCTCCATCTCCCATGCATTACTAAGGACAAGATCACAACAGCTAGGCCAGTTGAAAAGGTATTTTTTCTTCTTGCTAGGTAATAGAAACCAAGTGCTGTTCTGTGTGGTGGAAAGATGAGCAGAAACAAGAGGCATCACATCTCTGTGGAGCACATCCTGCAGGACAGAACATGAGAGAAAAGGTATTCAGAGTCAGAAATACATCTCCAAACAGGCTCCCGGAGAAAAAAGCCGATGCCAACTGACAGGGTGTCATGATTTATTCAACATTTAACCCATGGGAAAAATACGCCAGAAGTGATTGTTTGCCAACAGAAGACACTGAGGGAACATCAGTTTTCATGATGGAAAACAGTTCTTTAGAAATGTTTTGAGCTTTTATAACAATGAGGAGAACTGTCATGATTCAGCCCACAGTCACTCTTAGCTGGCAAAGCTGGTGAACACATTCATCTCCAGTATTATGTTATTTTGCTTTCTGGGAGAGCCTACTTGGAACTGATTATTTAATGAGTGCAGCTTCCTTTTGGCTGATCAGAGGCATGTGTCTTTCTCTTTGATTCAGTCACTGGTCTGCAGCCTAAGAATTGTCAGTGCAGATGAGAATGAAAAGTCAATATATGTTTACCCAAACACAGATTTTTTCATCTCGACCCTGTCATATTACCTCCTCCAAACTAATAATATAGTTAATTTACTGTAGGGGAGGGGGAGTGCTATTGTTTTTTTAGTATTTTCTGCTTTGAAAAAATACTTAACATTCATGAGTAATTCAAACCTCTGTTTCCCTAATATATTTTTAAAAATTTTGTGGCTACAGGCTAAGAAAGCTGTAGCCCAAGATCCCACCTTACCACTAAATTGCTTATTCCACCATTTTTGAGATAAATTTTAAGCAATCAGTTTACCCTAACCAAAACCAAAAAAATAGGAAATTAATTTTTTTTGAGAAAAAAAAATATTATTGGCTGCCACAGGAAAGGGGTAAACTGCTAAAAGCAAGGCAGTTCTGCTGACCTAGATGCCACACCTATGTTCAATGTGACACAAATGAATGCTAAAAGGAGTAACTCATAATTAGCATGGCAATGGACGACTGGGGCACATTGCCAGAGTTTGCCATGTGAACCTGGAGGTTCATTGCCCACTTTCAACAGAAAAATGCCCACATGGAAACCATATTTGCAAAGGGATGTCTTTCTGTACAATTGGATTTGGTTGCAGGCTGCAAATCCAAATCTTGCACTTGCAGAGGCATATGGATAGCTATAATTGTGCAACCACTTGCTTTAAAATTCTACATAAGGGTATCCCAGTCTTCCGAAATCCCAGAAAACCAAACTCATTTTCATATTTCATAAGTCACAGGTAGAAGTGCAGTTTGTTGAAAAATCAAATAAGATATCACAAACCAGAAAACTGCCGAGCACTTGGCATTTTGAAATTGATCATACTTTTCAAAAACTGGAGTTTCAAAATAAATATAATATGATGGATCAACACTGACATTGCCAAACAAAGGTGAATTGTGAGATAATAGACTTCCCTCCCACAGTCTCATAATTTCTGTCAGGAATCTGAAGTGACAGCATATTAAGAAACTATGTGACAAGGCACTTTTTGACATTTAATAAAAAAATCAGCTGATAAATTCAGAGCCTTGAAGTCAAACAACATACAGCAGTACAAGGGCATAAAGTCTCTGTTCTATAAAAGGATGCTATGAATCCAGCAAAATGGATTCAAAACCCATAGAGAATTCACATGGGTTTATTAATTTATTATGATTTCAGTAACATCACTAAAAATCCACAGATAAGGCAAAATTGGTGTCGATTATTTTTGGTGTTCAGCAAGATGTAAGTATAAACTTGCAAGAGAGGAATTTACCATGGCCTCAGGTTCTCCTGGGGTGAGTCACTTATCAAAATCCTGGCAGAGACCTTCAAGCCTTACCTTGTCCACTTCAGGCTGCAAGCCCACATGCCCCTCAGAATATTCCTCATTTCTGCCTACATCACCTGAGCTCCACCAAGCAGATTTGGACAGAAACAGAGGGACTCTAACAGACAGCAAGCCCTCAGCAATATTACTTGTTCTTCCTGCTGAATGCAGTGATGAAACCTCCCATCAATTCAACATGCTGGAATCCAGTTTTTGTGGCTTTTCTGGTGAGGAGATTCGCCTTGTTTTCAAGGGACATGATGATCTGCAGATGTCAGAGCTTTCAGTATTTATTACCCCTGCTTTCCTCTGGCACCTTTTCTGCTGCACACTCTTGTCCCAAGTTCACTTGTGGGTTTCTGGTGTATCTTTACTGTCATACCAAAGAATCTTCAGGTACAGTATAGCTCTACGTCCACAATAAGGAAGCAAAATTTTGCTTCAGGAATGTCCTCTCGCAAAACATTTTAGTGGTCTGCCACCAAGCTGATCATCATGCTTCTCCAAAATACATACTGATGCCTTTCCCTGGTCTTAAAATTAAAACCAAAACACGGTTTATGGGGAAAAGGGGTTTTTACCTCAGCATTTATTTCAGGATCCTTGGGTGCAGCACTTGGGCCAGGTGGAATGCCCTGAAATGCACACACTGCCCCTCACACTGAAATACACACAATTCTAGGCCTTGCAAAATCAACATATTTATCAAAGATTCCCCAGTGAGAGGCTGGAGTGAAGCCCTCGTTGTGAGGAACCTTCCCCCTGGCTGGGCCTGGCTGAGGTTCCCAAATGTGTTCTGGAGAGGCCCTTGGTGTCTGGGGCTCCCAGGATGTTTGCTCTCCTGGTTTAACAGTGCCGTGGGGCTGAGCTGAGTTCTCAGCCTTGGGGAGGTACAAGTGTGTGGGCTAGAAGCACTGAGAATACTTCAAACTATAAAAGAGTATGTCAGAGGGGTATAAAAGAAAAAGCAAAAAATCATTCTGGCATCATACCAAATGCCCAAAGCAGCATCAACTATTCACAGTGCTTTGATCAATTTCTATCAAGAGAAGCTGTCAGAACACCACACTGATAGGCCCTTTCACTTATCAGGGACACAGGATGAAAGCCACCTGACAAGAGCCAATAATGATCCCAGCTCTGGCACAAGATGGTTATCTGTGACATGCTGGCACCACCTGTGGGTCACACAAGACAAGCAGGTCAGCTAAAAGCTCAAGAGTGGCCTTCTAAATGGCATTTAGAGCCTAGAATTATCATCCATCAAGTCTCTTTTGCATCTCTGAAGTTTCTATTAGCCCTATTATCTTACAACCATATTTACTTACAAACATATTTATTTAAAAACCAGCAGTGTTTGAATTAATACGGTGAAAACCTCTACAAAAGCACAGCAACACAGTAAAGATCTGTATTATTTAGCTTGCTCTGACTAAACACAGGGTATTTCAAAATGGCTGAGAGTGAATGGAAACTTTCAGATTCTGCTTACACATCTAAATTGTACTTCACAACATAAATCAAGATGCCAAATGTATCTCAACCTCCCAAATCTAAAATGATACAGGAAAATCCAAAAAATTCTTGAAGAGTACAGATAGGGCTGAAGTAACTAAAGAGTTTCACTGACTTCTCTGGAAACTGTACTTTTAGATATTAAAAAACAGCTCACCTGCCATGGATTCCATTTTGAATTTCTCCAGTTTTAAGTCCAGAACATTAAAGAAGTAATTTCATCTCAGACTCTTTTTTCTCAGTAATTATGGCTATACTTATCCATTTTGTGTCTGCCAAACTTTGCTTGTCATGTGTTGCTCAGGGCAGTACACCCTTAAGGGTTTGGGGGGTTTTTTCTGATAAATGGATTTTATTTCTCCAATAAATTAATCCAAGTAATGACTTAAACTCAGATTGTGCTAGATATGAACAAGGACTGAAGAACTTTCTAACGCATTTTAGTTGCTATTTATGTTATTAGCAATGAGAAACTGAGTGCTTTCAAAGTGCTTCTCCTCCCACATGATTCAGAGAGAGCATGCAAGTTTTCTCTGTGAACCTAGAAAATAAAGGACAATTGCTAAGATTTCTACCATGAGTGGAACTAACTATTTTCTAGGATTGATCTTCCCAGCACTGCCTCTGTTTTCACTGAGGAGATTGGAGGCTCCAGCTGAGAACACATGGGCTGTGGTTCATAATTTACTGAGATCAAACAGGCTAAAAGTGACTCCAAAGTCAGGTTCAAAGCTCTTTTAGCAGTTTAAAACCTGAAATGCCATCTATAATTTGTTGTTACAGGCAGAAGATTGACTTCAGTAGATGTGTCTTTGAGACAGCAAAACTAAATGGGCCTTCATTACTTCTCTTTTTTACATGCACCTCAGGAATTCCAACTCATAACTCCTCTTTTGCCCACCAGCATTTTCTGATTATTTTGTTTTTTTCTTCAGAGAGTTCCCTGCCACAGATGAAAAGACAGTAAGAGAGGGTTGATCTAAATAATCTACATCTCTCTCTGATCTACATACCTGTGATTAAGCCTTGCTGATGGTTACATAGAAAAGAACTCAAACTGATGTGACGTTAAATGGGATACCCTAATTAACACCCTCTCTCTCTTCTCCCTTCTGTTTCTGTGGAAACTCATCTACAAGATTCTTGGCCTCATATTGAAATCCATTGGAAGTTTAAAATGTCTTAATAATTGAGGGAGACAGGTCACATAATT
This sequence comes from Erpornis zantholeuca, assembly GCA_013400515.1. Lineage (NCBI taxonomy): Eukaryota > Metazoa > Chordata > Aves > Passeriformes > Timaliidae > Erpornis > Erpornis zantholeuca. Next base: position 10,030 of record VZTN01000041.1, read on the forward strand.
TCAGAAGCTTAATTTCTTATCTTAGGTTTTTACAATAGTCAGATATGTTCAGCCAAAATTTAATCACTCCCCAAGTGGCAAGGAGGAATTTTGCTTATGAAATCTTGATTAAGCAATGTGTTAGCTCAACAGACAGATTTTTTCCCCTGTGTCTCTGTCTAAAGACAGATTTCTGCTGAGTGCATGTGCTGGGCATGGTATTTTTCCATGTCTTCATAGCAAATTATAACAAGAAAATGTTGTCTTGTTTCCCACCCTTTCCCACCCCTTTCCACCTCTTTTTGGTTGAATTTTCAGGAGTTTTGTTTGCATTTCAATGAGATAATACCTCATTGACTTATACATAGTTAAACTCTACCACATTATTCCTGGTAATTAATGTTTTCTCCCCCAAGCTTCAAGGCAACCAGGCTGAAGATAATTTTTGAAACAGATTTATATAAAAGGAAATGCATGAAACCTGGGCAATTTATAGAATTTTCTGAAGAGCTAGTGTCTGAATCAGATGTTCTTTCAGTTAGCTTGCCTCCCTGATCTCCTAAAACACAGTAATCTCAAGGTTTCTTGCATACAGGTTTCTTTTTACTGAAGTTAAGCAAATCTACAGTCTGAGTTTAAAAAGATCAGTGCTTCTATCCAGATTATGGGGAAAAAATAACAGCTTTTAATTCCTTGCTTTCATAGCCAAGTTTTCTAAATGACTAGAAAGAAATAAAGCAAGAACACTACTGAATCTAGTGGGGTGAAAGAAACATTCAGATTCACTTAAGACAAAGAAACACTCCCCTCCTTCCTCATTTTTAAAGTCACCATGTTATGAACTTTTCACCATGAGGTTTTCAGTAGCTAAAAAACAACAGTTTATAGCTGCAAAACAAGACTGAGCCTATAACAACAAGATCATGATTTATTTTCCGTGGGCAAGGAGATACTGTACACTTCTGCAGCACTGATATTAGTGCCTTTTCAACCTTTGAAAACACTTTTGACACAGTAATTTTACCCGTGGGCAAGGGTTTTCCTTTGAACAGAGTTCTATTTAGACAGCTCGAGGCAGTCATTGGTCTTCCATTTCACTAACAAGTGTATTTATGAAAACTGCAAACACACCTTTGAAAAGCACCAACACACTATAGACCTATAGGTGGAAAGTGAGAGAACCACCTTCCATGAAGGTTAAAAGAAATCACCTAAAATTGTTGCTAATTTCAACAGGCAAGGAGCCCAGAAGGAAGTACATTGCAGTCAAGAACGGCTGCTTTTAGAGAGTAAAAAAATTTGAAAGGTTTAGAAAATCATGTGTCCTATTAGACCAGCTTGTTATGTAGGAGCACTGTAATTAATTAATTAATTAATAGGACACATCACTTTCTAAACCTTTCAAATTTTTTTACTCTCTAATACAAGAGATATTTAAGTGTTTGTCCATTCTTAGCCCAGCCTTGAGAAACAAAACAGAGAAGCACCCTAACATGATTTATGATTGGTGTATTTACCCCAAGGTGTTCTGACTCTTCATTTTAGTTTTCTGCTTTGGCACAGAGGGAGGCCACTTAACACATCCTTGTTCACACCTTTCTGCATGGCAAAATAAGTAAATTGGGAATGCTGTGATGGAGAATTTCAGTTTTAGCCACACTAAGTTTGAACAAATTTTGTTCCTTGGACAACTTTACTGGTTTCAAAAGCTGCAAGAATCACCCCCAAACCCCTATTATTAAGCATATGTGTATGCATATGTGCCAAGCATTCTGCCTAGTTTTGATGATTGTGGACAAAATAATAATATTCCCCCTCTGCTTTATCTATGTAAGACTCACTTAACTTAGTAATAGCTGCAGAAAAAGGATGGTCTCATAATATTTTTAGAGATTTAAAGACAGAAAGCATACCCAGAAAGAGACACATATATAGCATATTCCTTTGACCAACATGGAAAATTCCTCAAACAGGAGGTTCCCTGCTAGAAATTGTTAAACAACTACTAACAGTTCACAAAATAAAATTAAGACTATAGAGGGAAAGATAAACTTTAACCTAGAATTCTATTTGTGCTCATTTACCATCCTATTGTACCTTCTGCCATCTGTATCACTTAAAGCTCTCTTTAGATGACTTTCAACACTGTCCACTAGAACATGCATGTGACTTTTTTTCCTTTTTTTAAAATCCTTTGTGAAAAAACGGATGTCCTGTTAAGCCTTTTCTCCTTCAGTTTTCAATCTGAGAAAGACAGAAGGAAGGATGGTTTGGTTAGATAAGGACTCAATATGAACAGAGTAGGGAATTTCCATAAATGTTTTAAACACAAAGAAGACATTTTATAGAAATTGTAATAAAAGCTAAAAATCAGCAGAAGGAAGTTATCTGAAGACAAGCAACGAGACCAGATTGAATGAGAGGGGTAAGATTACAAGAACTATTTAAAGAGAAGAGTGAAATGGGAGAAGCTGCAATACAACAGCTAAGAGAAATGTTCTACATTTAACTGGAGAACAGAGTAGAAATCAATGCTGAACAGGATCAAGCAAAACCTCAACAGACAATTCTGAGAAAAAGTCACAGCAGAAGCACCATGTGTGATCACTAACAAGCTTGCCTGTAATAGGCATGGGCAGAATGGCCTGGTGCTGAACAAAACTCAACGTTTTCAGGACAAGAAAAGGAAAAAAAAAATTAATTCAAAAAATTAAGAAAGGTAGAGACCTAGTCACTTGTGCAGAGTATTATGAGGATAAGTGAAAACAGATACCGTGGACAGGCAAAAGCAGAAGAAAATAGAATCATCATTTCTACCCCTAAAACAACTGGGATTTGCACCACTATATTCATTTTCTGTGAATAATCTGGTTAGCAAATGTTTGCACCTCAGTGGGGCATCAGTCACTCCTTTCCCCCACGTACGTACTTTCCTGTAAAGGTTATTACTCTGTCCACTGCATTGTAGTTATGTGCTCCAAATAATATCTCTTTAAATCATCACCTAGAAAAATTGTCTAGCTTTTTGGTAATTTGAGACCAGCTATTGCAAAAGAAAAAAAAAAAAGGAACATCCTTGTATAACAGAGAATACTCCTCACGCAGAGGAGACAAGGATTCATTGCAGACAGGGCAGAAGAACAATAGACTCAGTGTTGAAGAAAGGCATAAATAATTGAGAACGTCTGCAGAGGGACTAAGTTCTCACAGGAACTGGCTTTTAGCCACTTGTAAATTAAGTGTGAAGCAGACAGAAGGAGGAGGCAAACAAACCTGAGATGGTTAGGCAAAAGAACAGCCGAACACAGGTCCCAGTGAAGCAGTCAACAGATGAGCTCAATCAGCTCTAGCTGTAGGTAGAGCACAGCAGACCTTTTGTAAGGGTTTGTAAGGTATAGGGCACTATTATTTGTCTCCAGCTGGGCAAAGTCTGATTCTGTTTAGTGGAACATATCCCACAGGATCTCCACATTCAGTCTGGTGTCTACCTTCACACATTCAGTGTCCACAGCTCCCTAACATCATGCAAACCTGACCAGATCTCAATATCCCACAGCTCTTTGGAGCTCTTGGTATACCAGCTCTTGGTATATCAGCTCTTGGTATTTTCTTCCAAGAGCTGGATCTTGACCAAGTCTCTATCACAGGGCACCATTTTCTGGGAGCTTCATCACCCTTAAGCTGCAGCAAATTTAAGACTGTATTTTCTCTTGCAGTCTGCCTCTTCTCTTGATGTCATGAAGGGGGAAAAAAAAATAAACAAGCAACTGTGAAACACTTCTGCATTTCTCAGGAAGATTCCCTCCTAGAAGCATACCAAACCAAATTTTTTTCTCCTCAACTGCCTACTTTGAGTGGCTGAGAAGGCCAATGGCCCCTGGGCTGTCCCAGCTGTGGTGTGGTAGCAGGACCAGGGCAGTGCTGAGGCCACACCTTGAATTCCACAGTCAGATCTGGGCCCCTCACGACAAGGAATTGAGAGGCTGGAGCGTGTCCAGAGCAGGGAACGGAGCTGGGAAGGGTCTGGAGCCCCAGAAGCAGCTGAGGGAGCTGGGAAAGGAGTCCAGGCTGGAGAAAAGGAGGCTCAGGGGGGACCTTGTGGCTCTGCACAACTCCCTGGCAGGAGGGGACAGCCAGGGGGGGTCAGGTTGTGCTTGCAGGGAACAGGGACAGGAGGAGAGGAAAGTTGCACCAGGGAAGGTTTAGATTGGATTTTAGGAAAATTTTCTTTGCTGTAAGTGTGATGAGGCATTGGAAGGGGCTGCCTGCTGAAGTAGTGGAATCACCATTCCTGGAAGTGTTCAAAACACACGGATGGGACACTTGGGGGCACAGTTTAGTGGTGAAAATGGTAGTGCTGAGTTAATGGTTGGGCTTAATAATCTCAGAGGTCTTTTCCAATCTTGCAAATTCCATGAGTCCATAATTCCAAGACATACCACTTCAGATAAAAGGTTCAAAGGGAAGGAAACACCCTTACAGATGTCGTAAAATTGTTGGGTGGCATTTATGGAGAACTCAAAGAAGAGACTGTTCCTTAAGATAAGCCTTTACTGTAAAGGCTTAACATCCTTTCTTACTAAACTGCTTAACAGGTATCAGAGCACAGGCAGTGTTGTGCACCTTGTGCATTCTCAATGATCACCACTTCAGACAGGGCATGCCAGAAGTTGCTGCTACAGAGAAAAGCCTCATGACATCCAATTCAAATAACCATTTGTAGTTTGAGAAACATCTCACAACTTCACAGCCTTGCATGTTTAAAGCTGGTATATGCTCGAAGGAGTGCCTGGTTTGCTTAAAGTCTTCCATAACAAAAAGAACAGGAAACAATCTCTCCTCCACTGAAAGGATACACCCAAAGAAAGAGGAAGTAACCCTTATTCTTTCTAAAGCAGCCAGTTCTACATAAGACAGTACAGGATCTCTGTCACTTCAGCACCCTGCAGAGTTTTGGCAAAGAAAGCATAAATAACCAGCACCTCTACAGATGCTGAGCTTCCATTTTACAAGAGCAGGTGGAGCTTAAAATTGTGTTTAGGCACTGGCAGGGCTCTGGTAATGAAAAGTAAATGATTTACAGTGATGGAGAGGATCTCTTGATCTTAACCACATGGTTTCCTGTAGTTTCTTTGTGTTGAGGTTGCCCTGTTACTCCACAGTCTTTGTGTGTGTGCCCACGTCAGGTTTGGTATTGCTGCATACTTCTGTAAGTGTGTGTAAAATTGATTCTTTCTATTTTCTTTCATTCTGGCTATGCTTCTCTGTCTTTATGTTGCATTTCTTTTGTTTCTCACAACAGAGAATCAAGACTAAAAGCATCTCTGAGCCTTTCCAGGGAGATCCAGTACATTCCACCCAGTCAGGGAGAGACCTGTGGCAATAATGTACTGCCCCTTAACTACTGCACCCAATACAATGTATGGTTTCAAATCAACCAGCCTGCTGCCAACATACAGAAATTTGTTTTGCACACTTTCATGCAACTGTTCCATAGCCTAAGTGGTCAGCTTTGCATTCTTTAGCAGAAATGCATGTTTCTGAAGTGTTACTGACATGATTATCATCATACTTCAATTCACCCATTAATCATGAATGAAGGCAACTTTGTCATTAGAACACGTGATGTTCCTTGTCAGGAAGGGTGATCAAACCAACCTGCATGAGGCAAAGACTTTTTCCCCCATCTTTTCCATGTTTAGCCTACTGCCAAGAGTAATTTAGGTCATAACTACACTAGTAAGCAACTGCACCAGTTTACACTGGTATATCTAATTTTTTTCTTTATTTTTGGGTCTAATTCATTATCAAAACCTTTAACTGGATGGTAAATAAAGCCGGATTTAGTGGGTTTACTGAAATCACTGGACTTCTGATGTAATCATTTGGGCTTGAATATGGAATTTTCTGCTCAGGAAAGATTGCAGTTTAGTTAGTCTCGTAAATGTCAAAAGTTGGCAAAGAAATTCTGTCTAAATTGGAACATTAAATAGCCCATACTTGCAGTCCAGATGTGCCATGATTTGTTTTACACTTTGTAAGGAGAGTCTGAAAACCAAGGAGAACATTAGGAGAAATCTCCCAGTAGCAGCACATATACAATGCTCTGCACAATGTACTCACCTGTGGCAGCAGATGTCTGCTGCCTTTGCCCCTGAGGCCAAGGTTCCTCTTCAAGAATTTTGTTTTATCTCATCCTCAATAAAGATAAAAAAGACAATAGAAAGCCCAGCATGAACTGAGGTTACAGGAAATGAATGTTCAGAGAAACTGCTGAAACAAACGCACCAAAGCTATTTTCCATGGCACAGTTCTCGCTCCAGAGGTCAGCGGCAGGAGTGATGTGCCTGATTTGTCCTCCTGGCTGCTCTGGTCTGTCACAGAGTCATAGAATCACAGAATATGCTGAGTTGGAAGGGACCCACAAGGATCCTTGAATTCAGCTTCTGATCCTGCATCCCCAAGAATCACACCCTGTGCCCAAAAGCATTGTCCAAATTCCTCTTGAACTCCATCTAGCTGGTGCTGAGACCATATCCTGGGGAGCCTGATCCAGGGCCCAACCACCCTGTGAGGGAAGATCCTCCTCCTAATATCCAACCTAAACCTTCTCTCACACAACTTCAGGCTGTTCCCTGGGTCCTGTCCCTGGTCCCCACAGAGCAGAGATCAGTCCCTGCTCCTCCTCTTCCCCTCAGGGAGTTCTGCCCTCAGTCTCCTCCAGCTCAACAGACCAAGTGCCCTCAGCCGCTCCTCACACAGCTTCCCCTCAAGGCCCTTCACTGTCCCCATGGCCCTCCTTTGCACACTCTCTAACAGTTTAATGTCATGTTTACACTCTGAGGCCCAGAACTGCACACACTATTCCAGGTGAGGCCTCCCCAGCCCAGAGCAGAGCAGGACAATCCCTCCCAGGCCTGGCCGGCCATGCTGGGCCCGGTGTCCCCAGGACAGGGATGTCCCCCCTGGCTCCAGGGCACTGCCATCAACCAGGACCCCCAGGTCCCTTTCCCTGGTACTGCTTTCCAGCCTCTCATTCCCCAGCCTGTCTGTACACCCAGGGTTATCCCATCGAGAGGCAGAATCCGGCACTTTCCCTCGTTGAACCTTTGGTTGGCTCAGTCTTCATCTGAGTAATCCTGACCTGTCCCTGCAGGTCTTCCCTCCCACTCTCTGGGCCATGTTTTCAAGCTCATCCTTCCACTAGCAGTGGGCACTGAGGAGCATGACTCTAATAACAACTGTGAGCTTCCTGGGCCTGGTTCAGGCCTGACACGTTTGATTCACGGCATTTCCTTGTCTCAGGAGGATTAAGCAGGCATAAAGACTCTCACCACTTTCCTCATAGCCTCGAGAGGAAGGTGTGTGCCTGGCAGTGAGGCACAGCTGACGCAGTATTGCATAGGCTGCGTCAGATATTGACAGACAAAATTGTTCCTTGGGGCTGTAGAGAGCTGTGGAGAAACCGAGCCAGTCTAGCTGCACCTCTGTGCGCCAGTGGAGACACCAGTGGGTAACACTATTAGGAAGATGCAAAAAAAAGTCTTAAATAACTGATATTTTCCATCTCGGGTTCAGCTCAAACCTGTGGTAAGTGCTAAATGGCAGGATCAGGGACTCCTTAGCCAGACATTGTGGTAGAAAAAACAAAGAGATGCTGCCAGCACTGATACAATTATATGTCTTAAAATACTTCTGGTTCTAAAGGATAAATCTTGAGTTGTTAAAATATATTAGTAAAGAAGAATGGGAGTTGGCCATGTCATAACTAGGTCACAGAACAGCCTTTGACATTTACACCACGTGAGGTGAGCAGTTCCACAGGAATCAGCTGGGAAATAGTTGAAGCAGCCTCACATATGTTAGGATGGAGTATTTAGTTTAATTAAAGCCTGCCCCAATCCCAAATACAGCCCCAAAGTCAGAATAATTTGTAAGCAACACCCAGCTATTAAATCCAGCACTTACCAAAGTTGGGCAACTTACCAAATTTATAGGCTCGTGCTTATATTTTTCAGTCCTTACACAATATTCTAAAGATAGACATTAATTACACAAAAAACCCTCAAAGGACATATTTGTTCATTTCAGTTTCAATTTTACATTATTTGATAATTATATCTAGTACACTCATTTGTTGCAGATGTGAATTATTATAATTATAACATGGTGGAGAAACACATGAATTAAATCACAGTACCCGATGAAGCAGATAAATGGATCAGATACACTGGAAATTTTTGACGTCTTGTTTTCAAGTTATCGTGAATGTCAAAAGATCTGTTTTATTTACAGCTTTTTAAAAGTAGGAAAAAGCAAATTACTGGGTATACAAAGTAACCCAAAGTAGCCGTGATAATTCTTTTTAACCCTTGATTCAGCTGCCTGAATATTATTAATAATGAGGTTATCAAAATCTTAATACTCACAGGGAAATTATGGTAAGCACTTCAACCACTGCAGTAGATTTGCAGATTACTTGTAATATACAAATTTAATTCTATTTTTAGGGAGAGGGGAGGAGAAAAGGCACTTCACTAAGCACTTCTTTATATCAGTTCTGAAAATCTCAGATGCAGAAATTGAATCAATGTTCATAGAAAATATCACAGTTATTTTTTTGCTTACAATGTGGAGGTACCAGCTTTTGGAACATTATTAAATGTTATCGATACAGTGTGAAAAAAAGTCCTCTTTTTCCATCATCCCTCCAGGGCATGCTTCTCTCCTAAACTGGCTTTGACCAGTTTGGCTTTATTTTTATAATTTTTATCTTCTATAAAGTCTTCTAAAAATTGATGTCATTATACAAACTCATCTAATGGAGAAGGAGCTGAGACTCTCCTGCTGCCAGATCAGTCCCTCAGCACAAACCCCAGGGACAAAAGAACACTTCATGCTCAGGCCATGACTATCCCATCAGAGCCACCTCAAGTGCCTCTGATTATGGCTGATTCCATAGAATGCTTTTCATCTGCCCCACACACTTCCCAGGCAGAATTATTAAGGCAGAAATTGTTTATCTTAGAGTTAATTTTATTCTGCGCTTCAGCACGGCTGAAGCAGATATGATAAATAAGGGTGATGCTTCAGAAGAGGGTCAGAGGAAAAACAAGCTGTACTCTGAACTGAATAGCTCTTGCTATGTTAGGCAAGAACACGAACAATTTCCACAAATTATGAGCTTTTTTCCCTGCATGATTTTTACTGGCAAACTGAAATCTACAGATGAATAGCCTGAAATGGACTCCGCTTCCCATGGAAAAAGACAACTAATTAAAGATAAAATAGTAATAGCTGCTTTCTAAAATGATATTTTTTCATACTCCATCAAATTTAGCATTGCAATGAAGCATCAAAAGCAGCTCTATGTTCCTGCAGGCTTAGGTCAGCTAAGAGCAAAATGGTTCAGTTTTTCCAGGTTAGGGTCTCACATCCACTGTCTGCTCCCTGCCCCTTCACACTTCTGTAATGCCCACTGTGTGCAGAACACAAGACTCAATATTTGCCTCTGCCTCTGTTTTTATTGTGCACATGAGGATTTTTGTTCCTTTCCCAAAGTATTTTTCTTCCTGACTCATGCTGCTTCTGATAGATCCTGCCGTAAGCTGGCAGTTTGTACTGCGTGTCACACTCTGGTAGATCTATGAACAAGCCTGCAGTTTATTTATATACAGCTAGTGAAAACAAACAATCAAGTAATTGTTTCTTCACATTTATCAAGGTGCAAAAGAGATTGCTTGATCTGGTACTGAAAGTTGGAAGAAGGAATTTTTTGTCCCAACAATAGCGCTTCCAAGTTACACAAAACCATAGTTCTAATTATCAAGTACCCATTGTCGTAAGCCATCAGTTTGTACTGTTCTCGATTCTATCATCAGGCACAGAGTCCAATTTTCTTTTATTGTGCACAATTCAAAGGACCAGATGTGTGGACAAAAAGAACAGAGTGTCAGTGCTTGCACCTCTGTGACAACCCTGACAGAAAACACACTGGCAGCCCTACCATGAAAAAGCTCTCCAAGATAAACATTTTGTCACCATAAAGAGCAACTCTTGATGATATTTTAGGAGGCAGGCAATCTTTTCTGAAAGAAAAGGGGTGCTTTCCTAGGTTCCCAGTTAGGTTTTATACATTTTATGACTTTTGGGTTTGTAATGCCCAGCATGTCCAGCTCTGCGTCTGAATCTACAGCAAGCAGGGTTTCATCTGGCAGGAGGTGCATTTTGTCTTCTAACCTTGCTGTGGAAAGTCCCTTATGTGCTCTCACCTCTGCATCCCTCACCCCTGCTGGGATTTCAATCTCTAAAAATATATTTTGCATTCAGTGTGATAAAGCCTGAAGAACACTCAGGCTCAGTGGCACAGAACTGACCTTAGGTGAACTTTCTCTATCCATAACATATAAGTGAAAATCAAATGTGGTCCTGGAAGAAGTCAAAAGTCAAAATACAGATCCTACATGATTGTCTTGATTTTGGAACTTGAAAGCGATGAAAGTGTTCTAGATCAATAAAAAACAATTAACAAAATAAACTTAATTGAATTACATCAGCAGTCCACAGGTCATGAACAGACAACCCTCTCTTAGTAACTTCTGCTTCACAGTGTATTGGTTTGGCTGATCTTCCTGTATCATGATTCTACTGAGATGAGATTTTATTTTCTGTGGAGGGCTTACAGATTTCAAAATAACTTTCCCAGAGAAATAATTAATTTTCTCAAGTAATGAGGGAAAAGGTGAGTCCTCACTGTGACACCTTCCATTGACCCTATTGTTGAATTTGGGAAGGATTTGAGAAACAGGAACCTCTTTCTCTTCCTGTCCTATTCCAAATTTCTGAAAGAAAAACAGAAAATGACAGCTTTTCAAAGAAATATTTCTGTATGTTCTTGTTTTCTCTGGGAAAAGAGAAAAAAAGGAAAAGGATACCAGGGACCTGTAGAGGAAAAAGAAAAAAATTAGTTCCCTTAAAACTGAGGTATGTGGACCTAGCTCATCCAGTACTCATCCAGTACTATCCTAGCTTATCCAGTACTCATCCAGTATAGATCTTTCCTTTCAGAAAAGTTGTTATTCAAACCATAGAGAGGCACTTTCCCTGCATCCATACAATCTAAGCACAAATTGCTGAAAGCCCAAACCCTATCCCTGGATAAATAAAATCAGGAAACTGGTCCAAAGGTCTCTAGTATGCTTAGTATTTGGAATATATGTCTGACAGTGTGAGGAAAACAGCTTCATGATTACTTCTGGGTGGATTTGCATTGTAGCAACCATAATGATTTGCCATTAATCCTCGCTCTCAGAAGCTGGCTCCAGAAATGAAAAGGTGTGTAGGCATCACTCATCAAACCATGACATGGGAGGCACTCCTATTCTGCAGTGGAAAAAGGTCAGTTCTGCCATGAGTTGCTACATAATACCTTGGCACTGGATAGCTTTTATGTTGTTGGTGGCAAAATGATTTAACACATCAGGCAGAGTACAGGGAGAGGCAATGAGCTACACTACAATAAGGAATAGAGTTAGGTATTCAAGTAATTTGAAAGGATTTGCCAAATGGCTTTATGAAGAGGAATGGAACTGCAGATCAGTATTCCTCCCTCTTTAGATACCAGTACTAAGAAAAGATCTATTCTGGCATGCTCAAGGAGCCATTGAAATTGATTGCAGAAAAGAACTTTTTATTCTGTTGCTGTATTTCTCTCTCATTTGTGGTTTGGGTTTTGTTGTTGTTGGGTTTTTTGGGTTTTTTTGGTGGGGGCTGGGGCTTGGAACAGGTAAGAACTGCAAGGAGGATTTGAAAGGGGTCTTAAATAAAAGTTAATAGATTATTTTCCTATTTTCCTCTCTTCCATTACTGAATCATCAAATTACTCTTCTTATAGTGCTCCACAAAGAGAAAAAGAAGAAAATTAGGTTACCTGCAATCAGCTCTCTGGATTTTTAATCTGAAAACTTGCAGAGGAAAATTTCAATGTGAAAATCCCTCTACTGTTTAATTTGGCCCATGTGAAAACAACCCCCACCCCCCAGAAATTAACCTCCATGAGAACAGACTTCAGGCATCTGATCTTCTTCCAGTGTGATTGCAAGAAAATGCACTTGGAATGACTGAACAGTGTTGCTGTGAGTAAAACAACATCAAGCCAGCAGTGTGCCCTTGTGGTGAAGGCAGACAAAGCACATCCTGGGCTCTGTTGCAGCCAGCAGGTCCAGGGCACTGATAAATCTCTGCCCTGCACTGAAAGGGAGAGCACATCTGGTGAACTGAGTTTGTGACTTGATGTGTTTATCAACAGCCACTGGTACTGCTGATACTGATGTGCAGACAAAAACAATCCTTTCTTCTCCTCTGATGTGGATGCACCCTTTGCATGTTAGCATAATCCACACTTCCCAGACACTTCCCAAGAGAATTAAGAACAAGGACTTTTTGTTCTGGGAGTTAGATGGGCCACGGCGAGTGCCACGCGGGGATTTTTGTGCACTTTATACCATTTAACTGTGAACTCTGTATGCTGGATATCAGCACTGAGTGCTGGCAAGGAGCCTAGTGAGGAGTGCTGAAATCAGTGTTCTGTGCTGAGACAAAACATGCTGTACCTGGGCTACTAGAAATCTTGTTACTCCAGATTTTGGTTGTAAATAATTATTTTCTAAACTCACTGGAGACTTCCTAGTCTTAATATACTGCTGTACATGATATTTCTGCATTGTTCATTTCTTTGAGGCAAGAAATTTCTGTGTCGCTCTTGAGGCTACATTTAGCAAAATGTGGTTTTCTTTATTATTTGTGTGCCTGCTGCTAGATAACCAGCAACACAGAGATGGATCAGTGAAATTCCACAGAATTTTAGATTGTTCTCAACTCAAACCTTTCATTTCAATTACTGTGTACACAAGCATTATCCTGCTTCAATAACACCCATTTTCCATACGGTGCAGAGCGAAGCTCAGGAAAGCTGACAAGGATTGCATCATATGGTAAATTTACACTGTGTTAAAATAATCATTACTGAGATATGTAGGGCCAACATACCAGAGCACCTCAGGGAAATAAGCTGCATTTTTGTGCACAACCCACTCAGGGTGGGTTAGTGGATGTGATTTCACATTAAAAGAAGTGATTGGTCCATGTTTACAGTAAGAACAACAATGACTAAAAGTAATAATCTTGAGCAGGTAGCCTGTAAACTTGTCTTGGTGAAAGGAAAGACAGAAGTTAAAATCACAACCCTTCAAATGATTTAAAGCTCTGATTTTATATTTTGTTACCTGGGCCACTGCAGCATGCCTTCTTGCTTGATTACACCTGACAGTGATGCTTCCTGGGAGAAGGAAAGCTTTGGCAACAGGCAGAGAGAACCTGGAATGCTAAACAGAAGGAAAAAAACAACAGGGGAAAAAAAACCCCAAAACAAAACCTAAGGCATAAAACTCTACCTAAGGCATAACACTCTGAAATGACAAGGTAGGAGGAGAAAAGAATTGCCTCATGCCAATCATGTTTAAGAAAGAAAAGCAGCAATGTGCAATGCAGCCCTCTGGCACCAAGGAATCCATATGGCAAACAGAGGAGGCATCTCATTTTTACACGACTGCTCCATGCACAATAATGTTTTGTGGTTACTCCTTTCTGGTTATCCAACTTTGCTCTTCACCATAAAAGACAAAAACCAGAAAATACTGGTAAGATTTCTTTTTTCAACAGGTGGTTAAACTTTGAACAAGTGGGATATTTTTTTAACCTATCCAAATTGATCTGAAGGCATTATTAAAAAGGTTTCGGAAACCTCAAATTGAGATTCTATAGAAAAAGGGACAATTTTCAAGGTGTAAAAAAACCTGTCCAAAGAAAGAAAAAACAAAAAAAGCAATGGAAAAAACCAAACACCTCATTCTGTTGCAAAGCCTAACCAAAAATAGTGATAGAATACAGAAGTGGTGCTAGTAATTGTAAATTTAATGCCTGCTTTATGGGACTAAAGTAGCAGCCAAACATCATGAATAAAGATATGTTCTGCCGTATCAGAAAGCCTGTGAAAACATACTGTCACCATGGCAACGCTCTGGCATTTATAGGAACTGTTAGAGCTTACCAACCAGTGACATTGCTCCTAAAAATATTGAGGAAAAAAAAATTAAAACTGACGGCAGATGTAGTAAGCATCAGTGTGACCATTTGAACCTCACGAAGTTCCACAAGGCCAAGTGCTGGGTCCTGCTTGTGGATTGGGGCACAAACATGGGCTGGGTGGAGAAGGGATGGAAAGCAGCCCTGAGGAGAAGGGCTTGGGGATGCTGGTGGATTAGAGGCTGGACATGCAGCTGCTGCACCACTGTTCATCCCATAGTAAAAACCAGAATTCATACCAAACAGAAAGAACTGGGATAGGACTTACTGTGTTTCATAATTTCATTAGAAGTGAAGGCTGCATCTTCTACTGAAAACTAGCATGAAGTCACTTCAGAATGGAAACCACTTCACACAGCCTGCTTTAGCACTGATAATAAGCCTTTTTTTGTCTCTGCTGCCTTGGAAAAGACCTTTCACTCGTTGCTGCTCCTTCCAGACCATGAAGATGGTAATACAGATGTTTAAGGGCATGATGGGGATTGTTCACTGATGTGCCAAGAGGGGAAAAAAGAGAAATTCCTGTAGTGTCAGCTGCTTTTGGATTGATGCTGACAAAAGAAGAGGAGCCATGGCAGCTTCACATGTTAATGCTGCAGAAATGTCACCAAATCTATCTGTTAAAAAGAGTACAAAACTCTGCAGCAGAACTCCAGAAGCACTGAAAACAGGATGTGCAAGGTGGGAAACCAATGGCTTTATTTTCATGCAGATGACATCAGTGTGAATAGAACATTTGCCATAAGCACAGACATATGACTAAGCATATTTAAATAAACCAAGATGAAAAAAAAAAAAATTAGATTCTCTGTAGAAGAAAATTCAGGTCACTGCCACAATCCCAATCCTGCTGTAGATCAAAGGTTTTCATCTTCTTCCATGCGGTTCATGGAAGCATCTGTGGGCTGCTTCTCCATAGCCATGGACATGTGCAAGTTTGTTGATTTTTGAGGTAAATTTAATATAAATTCCTACTAAACAGTCTCCAGAGGAGAGAATAAGTCACAATTCATTCTTAGATAGACTCCTTGAAGTTATCCCGTGAGATCACAACTCACGTGGGGAGGTGTAACACCTCTGCACAGGGCTCTGAATCTGCAAAATCCTTGTGTACCCATCCCAATGGGCTCAGGCCAGGTAGCCACATACCAGGAACCTCCAGGCCTCCTTCAGGGGGTGTATGTGCTAAAAGATGATTATCTATGTTTTGTGGACATTTGCTCAGATTTCACAGCAGGGAGAACAAAAAAAAAAAGTACAAATAAAACAACTTTTTTAATCATATTTCCTTTCATTCACACAAAATCCTCTTTTTGGAAATGCTATTTAAAGTCCATTCAACCTTACAAACCCCATCTCTGGTTTGTTAAGAAGAAGTTTGCCCTGAGAGCAGCACAATGCCGTACATCTACCAAACAAGTGAGAAGCAGAGGAGGACGGCACCAAAAATACACCAAACAAGGAGATAAAGCAGGAACGAGTACTTGAGAAGGCCAAGCAAGAACTTGGGTTGAACTTTTGAGCTAACCTGTAGTCACTGGCACAGCAAAATTCACACCCATCAGCTGTAGATTCTCCTTACTCACATAATCCTCTTCCCCACAGAGCATGAGGGGTAAAATCAGTGGTATGTAAGTGAAAGTGAGAAAATGTTTAGCCAATTAACGTAGTTTGATATTGTTTCCTGCAGGGGAGACTTTGATCTGTCACTGTTTGAAGGGTGTAAAAGTGGATAGCTGGCATGCTGGAAGGGTGCTGGCTCTGTGGATTTACCCCAGCACCCATCTCTGCTCAGACGGGGAGTAAACAAATATCTATTCTTCATCTGTCTATTTATCTATCTACCTACTTACCTACCTACTTATCTTCTTGCACTCTGGGTACCACCCATATTTTGGGAGAACACTGACTGCAGTACAGAAGCAGCAGCAGGGCTGTTCTCACACACATCCCCCAGACGTCACTGAGAACAGAATCCCATCTCAACTCCCTGCTGTTAGTCCAGCACTTTCATTTAAAGGTCATGGCTGAGATATAAAACTCTTGAAATCCTCACTGGAGTAAAACAGCTTTGCTCCCTGGTGTCCTCCAATAAAGAGACCTGTCCTTATTTGGCCTTATCTCTCCACAGTAACACTTTCACTTAAACTCCTTGTACTGACACAGAAGAAAGTAACATAAATATGGTGTTCAAAAAAAAAAAAATTACATTTAAAAATGGACACATATTCCCTCTAATTTTGCAGCATGTATAGTATATTTGCTTCAATTATGCCAAGAAATATGAATTCCAAAAAGCATTTTTAAAGGTTGAACAGGATTTTCTACAGAAACTGATAGAATAAACAAAAGGCTATACCTACCAGAGTGATGCAGAGCTGCAGAGCACAGCTGCATTAGCACATAGGCCTTCCCTTTCCAATCTCATTAATATTTCAGCCTTTCCAGAGCAAATACATATCCTTGTGAGGCATAGCAATGTGCCAGAGACTCCTCTGAGGGCTGGAATAAGAATCTTTCCATTCAAAGTCTGCTCTGGTTTCTCGAAAGGAGAAAAGAGAAAGTGAGTGGTCACAAGACTGAATCACCATCGTTTTTTCTGAAAGCTTCTGCTAGACTTTTGGGAGTGTGATGGAAAAATTCTCTGCTGCAGTGGGGGAACTGGTGTGATTTTCTTATCTTTGCTACAGTCAATTTAGCAATATCCACAGATACGCTGACTTGAAGTGGCTGCCCAGCAGTATTAAATCACCCTTAACAGATTGCCTTATCCCAGTGGTTTACAAAAATATCTCCTTAGGATGCTTCCAAACATACCAGAGATGCTGCCCAGCCAAGTTCTCCAAAACTGTCCTCAGTAAGCAGCTTCCAAACTCCACACAAGGATCAAAATGCCTCACTTGAACATTGTTCCACGTTCCCTTGATGAGAGTCATCACGTCCCCCTTTGGGGTGCAATTATGAGGAAATGTCTTTCTCTTTTAAATGGAAAATAAAATTTATGGAGCCTGCAAATAAACAGAACCTGATACAGGAGAGAAATCCCAGGCGAGTGGGAGAAACGCTGTTACTGCTCCTTCATAAATATTGTCAACACATGGCTTTAGGTGGCATTTAGTGCACCAACAGGAACATGTCATGTACACCACACTGTCACTGCCTTTGGGAAATTATCTGAAACCTTCAGTTTGCTATGACCTGGGTGCCCTGGCACTGACAGATACGCAGCTAGAGCCAGTGCCTCATGGCTTCTGGGGAAGGTGGCTGTGTTCTTGTCCCCTCCTGCCCAGGTTACCTTCTGCCAAAGGTCCTCACCCCTGCAGTGAGCTGTGCTCCTATTTCAGCGGTGACAAGTCACAGCCCAGCTCTTTCTCGTGAGCTCATCGGCTCTGCTCTGCTCTCTGGGGCTCTGCTTGCCCTGCTGTGAGCTCTGATAGCCACCCCTCCTTTCACCGCCTCTGCTGCAAATAGCGCCAACCTTTGCCCGATGGACAGGACATGCAGCAAGGGGAAATAAATAACTCCAAGTGCCACAGCTAGAGCCTCGGCTCGGATGAGTCAGCACAGCCCCAGCTGTACCAGCTACAGCGCTGGCTTTGTTTTTCCGCTTGCAGGGTGCCAGCCAAAGCACAGAGGAAAACCTCCCAACTTGTCATTATCAGAGCACGAGCGAAGCAGCTACATCCAAAGCTTTGCCTGAAAAGAGGCAGCATGTGCCTTCCCTCCCTGCTCCATGATGTTTAAGAAGCCTGGCAGCACTGGGAACCTTTTCAAGACTCATCTGTGTGCAGGAGTGAGGTCTTTTCCCTCCTGGCAGGACACCAGATGCTGTTACTGCTATAGGATTCCAATGCTGCTCAACAATGCCTGCAAATATCCACTTGGACTACAAGTAGATCCACTAAATTTTAAGCAATCTTTAAAATCTTTCTTTCCCTGATCAGTCCTGCAGACAGGTTTTTGTTTACACTGACTTCCAGGGATGGATCTTCCTTGTACAAATGTATTCAAAGACATTTATAGATAGAGGCGTGCAGTGGTTATTTGTGGATTCTTAGCACCAATGTTTCAGTCATATAAACCAAATAAACAGACTGAGTGAATGCTGGAAACGCAAGGCTTGAAACACATGCAAGATTGATTGAAATTCATTTGCATATGTTCTTGCAGGAACAAAGAAAAATCTATCTTAGGAGAAATCAGTTTGGGCAGAAAAAGACAAAGACAGGCCAAAGTAATCGCATATCTTATTTGCAAGAAAGATTACAGTGATTTTCTACTATTAAGCACTGGTTAATGCTAAGTATTAATCACTGCTTAATGCTAAGAAAGAGCATCTTAGTGAATACATGGGAAAACAGGGAGGTTTTTTTTTCTCTGGAAGTCTTCTAGATCTTTCAGTCTTTCTTATGCAATGGAACACTTCCTTACTTGTACTTGGAGTGTGGGATATAGAGTAAAAAGAGTCCTGGAGAGCTTGAAAAGCTAAATGATATCTTTCTCTACAGACTCTCGTTAGTGTAAAAAGGCTGTGCAAGAGATGATGAAGAGATGATGAAGAGATCACTTTATGTGATCTCTTAGCTTCGTACAGGAGATCACACACACTATGCACTATTCCAATGCATTCTGAAGAAAAGTTCAGCTAATGCAAACTTTTATGTTTTTCACAGTGATGAGATTCATTAATCTGCTTTCAAGAACTTAATTTGCTTTTGTATTTAATGAAAATAATTTTGTGCATATTTGTATGTTGCAACTCCTGCAATATTTGGAAAAACATGAAACAGAAAAAAAATAAGGAGATATCCCGAGATATTTCTTTATCAGAGTGCTACATAAACCTCCATAATTCTGGTCTTTAAGTGAGACCATTGCTGCAGGATGGATGAACTACAGCTCATCCTACTCTAAGCTGGGGGAGGGAGGCTTGAAAAGCAAATGTAGCTGTGGTTTTATACACAATGACCAAAGATGTTTGGATGTGGGATGGACCAGGATCTGCTGCAGGCTGACAAAATGCATGTGGCCTCCACAATGGAAAGGCAGCAGCCACTCAGTGCCTGTAGCACTGCAGCATTTATGAAGGAGAGACATA
Organism: Erpornis zantholeuca; assembly: GCA_013400515.1. Taxonomy (NCBI): domain Eukaryota; kingdom Metazoa; phylum Chordata; class Aves; order Passeriformes; family Timaliidae; genus Erpornis; species Erpornis zantholeuca. The sequence continues at coordinate 29,249 of VZTN01000041.1, forward strand.
AATAACTTGTGTTTGTAATGAGAAAAGAGTTTAGAAGGCAGCCTGAAGCAAGTCGAGTAGTAGAATAGTTCAAGGTCAAACGTTTCCTCTTCTTCAAACCAGAATCAAACTTACAGACACAGTGAGCAAGAAAATATTTTTTATATCACCAGATCTGCCGCATCAAGAGAATTGCCAGGATTTGGGATTCAGCTTGGCTGTTTCTAGACAGCAGAGCATATGCTGTGCTGCTGCCTGCCTGGCATGTCTGCTCCTTAAAATGTCTGTCTGGGTGTCTGCCCACCTCTGCTTTCTCCTCCCTTGCACACTGGATCTTCCTTCCAGCGGTATGGATGCCACAGACAGTCTAGGCCTGCTCACTGGCACCACCGAAATTAGCTGCAAAGTGTTCCCAGGAAAAGAAATGCCCCAAAACTGGTTGAAGACCAGTGCTGTGCCAGCTGAACGTTGTGTTAGTGGTAGGAGGAAGGAAAAGGAACGGAACACAAAGCAGTGTAAAGCATGGCCAGGTGAAACTTTCACAGGATTATAACCACTCTGTCGCTGGGCTGGGGTCAGTAAAGATTTATAAACCTCAATAACAAGAATAACTCAGCTACCAACTGATTAAAATTGCAAAGGACTATATAATAGAGCTAAAACTTTAGGAATAATCAGTTTCATGAAGTTGACTTTTTTTTCCCTTCTTTTTTTTCTGAGGGGGTGGTCACCTGGTGAAGGAAATATACAGAATTCTGGTGATAAATAACATTGTTATTAAAAAAGAAGAAAGATATAAACTGAGGCAGTGTACCACTGTGGCCAGAGGTGGTGGTGCCCCTTCTAAAAGACCTCTGTTATTCTGGCTACAGGAAGCTTTTCAGCACACACATTATGTCACAGCCTTTCATGTTATTTGAGCATTATACACACATGATAAAGAGTTAAAAGCCTTTCCTGAAACTGGAAGCACACAAGACAGTAACTTGTCTGTGCTTGAATCACAGATCAAACTGTTTCAGAAAAGGTTTTCCTGGCATTTTTTTTCTAGGCATTATCTGAATGCAGTTAACAACCATGGGAGAAAATTGCAGCACACGGAAAATCTGTGAGTGCCAGGAAAGATCGGCTTTTGATAGCTGGTTTTAAATGGCAAAACTTAGAATAGACAAAGGATGCTGTACACAATGTCTTTCCAGCTTTGAAGAAACTTTATTTTAAAACCATAAACATAGTTAACGACTCAGTGATAAGCACATGCAGTCCTTTATTTTCCCTTTGGGATCAGACTAAACACCTGAGGGGGGTAATACCTACTCATACTTGTGTATCACTCCACCCGTGTTGCTGCAATACACTACACATACTCTGAGACACAGAAGCTCTGGAGCTGACCTTCAGCTGCCAGAAATTGTCCCAACATAACCAGTGGTACACACAGATTAGCAATGGTGAAGTAACTCAAGGCATCCAGCCTGAACTTTGACACACGCAATGTGTGTGTGTGTGCGTGAATTCAAAGCAGATATTTTGACAGGAAACATTAACAATGGAACACCACACAGAGTGGCAGCACCTATTTATTGCTATTTCTTGACAGGGCATTCGCTGCACACATGTTCTGCGTAAATCATGTGCAACAAATAGAAAACACTGTGAAACAAGCAAGTTCAAAGGAGGGATGTGACCAGCAGAAAACCATTTGAGGCACAGGGGCCTGCAGTCTTGCTGAGTAGACTCGTGGACTCATATCCTGCTGCTGCAGGTAGTTACATGGTTCTGCTGACTTGACAACCATTTACACTTCTGGCCTTTCAAAACCTGATGGATAAAAATTCCAATTAAGCAATAAACACATCCAAGAGGATACTCTTCCCTCTCTTTTAAGTCAGCGCCCAGGGACTTCTTTTGCCCTTCTCATTCACCCGAGGTGGACTGGCTGGATCTGTGCAGTCCCGTGACTTCCCTGGGTGCTCCACATCACAGCCCTGATATGCAGGTATCCTATATTGGTGGAGCAATTGGTTTTCCATTGTGAAATATCTCATGGAATGTAGCAAGCACACAGCTGTGCCAAGACCATGTGCATGATTTTCCTATACCACCCATACTAGTTTCAGTGATTACTCACTTCCTTAGCTACAAAAACACATGGCAAGTTTCTTCAGGCTCAAACATCTGCACACAAACTATCTATTTGGACAAAGATGTTTCCATTCACTCACACCTCAGTTGCCGTGACTGACGTTTTAAGCCTACCTTACCCAAACAAAACTTGATTTCAGAAAACACCAGGCTAACAAATTAAATTACATCCCTCCATAATGTATCCTGTACTGTAGTTCGCTGCACAATCTAAATGGATACACCAGCACTGTCCTTTTCACCTGTGCTTCATCCTTCTCTTCTTGAAAATTCGATACCAGCCTGACATTGCCTTCCTCCTGCAGGCACACATTCCCCTTATTTGAACAGCTTTTAAAGACAGATCTCTGTGTGCAAAAAGAACCTCCTGGTGCACCATTCATCTGTTGGCATTGTTAAATGGGTTTGATTTCAACAATAGAACAGTGCTAGAAATGGATCTGTTCTTTTTTTTCCCTAGACCCTCCCCAATACCATTTTACTTAATGCACCATGGGATGTTTAAAATGCAAACTTTCCTTTAAATGTGCACACATAATATTTTGAATTAATCTAGATAAGCTGTGTGAGGACGATTTATACATAAAAAGAGTCAAAGTTCTCCTAAAAGCTTGAATTACTCCCTGCATTTGCTAAAGAGGTTGCCAGCTTTAGGAGATACCTCCTGTGAGGATCTGAACATGAGAATCTGTGAAAATTCAATATATTTTCACCACTGGAATCTGTGCAACAGTTTGAAATGTGCACCTCACAGGCTGGTTTTCTTCCTCTGTGTACACTCTTCTTTCCAAAACAGGGTGTGCAGATTAACAGACATCAGTGCTGCAACCCTTCTCCAAAGCAAATACCTTAAATATGTACTAGTTATAACCAAAAATGCTAATGCTTTTGAAGGCAACAACATGGCTGACATCCAGACGAACCAGCAAGTTGAAAACTTGCTACCTTAAGAGCCAAAAATCCACACCAAAACAATATTTGCAGCTCTAAATTTCAAGAAATGGATTTTATACTACCCTTTCTGGTACCAGTGAAAGGAGAACTGGAATATACTTTCTGTAAGATAAACAGGGAATACACAACAATGTAGTAAGTACACATTAATTTAATTATTTCTACTTTTAAGCCTGATGTCAGTATTGTGTGTCCTGATATACAGGACATAATAGACAGTTCTAGCCGCTTTATTGAATAAATGAATGTAATAAATTTAAATTAAATAAATTAAATAAATTTATTAAATAAATGAAGAAAACTAGACAACTTCTGTGAAACAGATACCTTCATCTAGTTGAGAAGAAACTTGAACCATTTCCCACAGCAGTTAGAGGTAGTTGCAAATATCTTTAGTTTCCATTCTTCTGGACTTATATTTCTAAACATAAATGATCAGGGACCGTCAAAGGAATGGTGTCCACACAAGTTAAAAAGCTGGGTTTCTCAGGCTTAGAATTTTACATTAAAAAGCCCCACAAATTTAATTGAAAATCCTATTTGTTTGTAAGCAGCAACCAGCTCACAGTACTGTTGTTTTCTTAAAGTGAGGCTGTAATTTCAGCCCTGCCTCAGCAGCTCTGCCTGGCTGAGTATAGCAGCCACCCTGAAGACGGCCTGAAATCTTCTTCAGCAGAATATTAACATTCAAAAGGTGTTAAAAAAAAAATAAAAATTGAAAACCCCATAGGGTATTCTCATATCTTCACAAAATCAGACCAAAAATCTGCTTCCTTCTTCTACTCTACTGATTGTTGCCATTAATCTGTCTGTTTAACTGAAATTAACACAACTCGTATCAGTCATTCTGAATACTGATGAAAATTTATGGTCTTTAGACAAATTCCCCAAACCCTTACACACCTTAAAGTATAGTAGATGATATGGATGCCAATGTTGTGTTATAGAAAATAATCTCACTATGCAATGGGAGAGGTATAGTCAGTAATGTTTGCTGCTTTTGAACATTGAACATTAACTTCTGAACTTCTCTCTAGGTACTTTTTCCCTGGGAGCTTTACTTGTTTCCGTGTCCTAAAGCTGCCCTTGATCTAGCTGCTTTTTATTTTGAGGGGAAATGCATAACTAAAGCAAAAATCTCCCTGTTTTCCTTTCCCATGAGAAAAATGAAGTCAGTTTTAGAATGTCAGTCAGATAGGCTGATTAAAAAGGTTGTTTTTTTTTTTTACAGAGAGCTTCTACTTAAAAGCAGACAAACAGAGACCCCAAACCATTTTAGGCTGGTCATTTGTTTTGTTCTCTCACAGGGAAGTTCAGTTTTCAGGGAAGTTCAGTTTTCAATACTCCATATTTCCACCGACCAAAGAAGGAACGTGGGATGTCATTCTTCTCTCGTATTTCTTTCAGACCTCTCTCACAAACAATGGGTTTGAATCTCACCAGCTATCTATCTCCCCTTTCCTGCCCCATGAGGATTTTCCCGTGGAGGCATCTTTTATTTTTAAACACTCAGCTCTGTCAGCTGCATTGTGGTCGCCAGGGTCAGCCTTGGGGAGCGTGGGACCGTGGTTTTGCGCACGCAGTGGGACACAAAGTGCTCGCAGAGACGAGGCAGAGCTGCCACCCAGACCACCACAGCGCAGAGGTGCTCGTTCTGTGGACACCCGTGTGCACCCTCTGGGTGGTCTGGCTGGAGACCATTCGCTGTCTGGCTTCTCATGGTTTGCACAAGTGTGAACGAGAAGGAAGGCACCTCCTCCTGCTGTCACGTGGAAACCTCCATGCAGGCCTCCCTCAGAACCTTGTCTGTCGGGAAGCTGGGGACCCCCACAGCTCCTGGCCCGGCTCTCTTCCTTTTTATAATGTCCCGAAAAGATGAAGCTTCTTTCTGCTTTTTCAAGGTTTGTTTATATTTTCTTATCAAAGCCTCAGAGGCACAGGCTGTGCTGTGGCCTCTAAGAACACAAGGATAGAAGGGCAATGGCCACCAGAAGCAGGTAGCTTTTATATCTACTATCAACCAGTTAGGAAGTTTTACGTATTTCATTTTGTTCCCAACACCAGTGAATATCAATTTCATTGATATGTCCCTTACACCCTAAATTCCCTCCACCAACCAACAAACCACAGGAACTTGTGTCAGAGAACAAAGGAAGAGAAGGAGAAGAAAGAAGAAGGAGAAGAAGAAGCCGACACCCTAAAACCTCCATGTTGCCTCTATATAACCCATAGAGCAAAACCCAAACCTACAACTAAACTCTCTGTGCTACACCAAACAAAAATCCTTCCACCTCTCTGGTGCATTCAAGTTCTCCCAAAAGCAAAGGGAGCTTCTGCCACAAACTGAGGTCGCAGGCTAAGCTATTTTTTGAGGAGCTCTGGGGTTAAAAGGAGAGGGGCAGGAGAAGCTCTCAAGCTTCCCTGGACTCCACCACTTGCCCTTTGCAGAGCTCCCCAGAGACCTGGGCCTGGCATACTCTCTGGGTGAAGAGGACCATAATTTCATCTGTGTCTTTGGAGAACGTTTACATGAGAACACATCTTGGAAAAAGAAAAGCACAAGACTGTCTGCCGTATGAATCTATTAATCTCACATCATGGTATGCCTCTGCCTCTGCAGGAAAATGTTTCAGGAAGGATTTTTCAGCTTCTAGTTCTTCTTCCTCAGGATCTGTGGCTAGATGAGCTTCAAAAATGGTGTCCCAGGGCCCCTTTGCTACAGGAAGCAACTTCTGGAAGGATAATTCACAAGGTTTAGAAACCCCTCCTTGTCTGGGAGATTCCTGACAAGACTTGACAAAAGATGCTGTGCTGCATTCCCAGAAGATTTCTGGCACAGAAGTTTCATAATATTGGACAGAAGCTTTATATTTTCCTTTAAGTACTCTCAAATCACACAAGGTGTTACAGACTCAGTAACACATTTCTGCAGTGCTGCTGCTCTGCGATCCAGGCAAGCTGGTGTTCTTCCTGGGAGTACCTTTTTGTCAGGAAGAAACTTCTCATCACATACTTCCCTTTAAACAATCCTCATTGTGAAAAAATTGTTATCCACTCAGCTCTAAGTAACTCAGCAAGTCTGCAAAAAAAGAAGGAATTTCTTAGAGGAAAAACTGTCATGACAATGAGCATCTCTAAATCCATAAATCCTATAAATTAAGGAACTCCTGAGGAAGTGGAGGGATTTTTTTTAAAAAAAAGAACCAGAAATAATCCCAGGAGGCATCTTGTGAACATGTAAAAGCTGGATGCTGTTGCCACAGCAACCTCAGAGGAGGCAGTGCTTCTGGCTGGGGTCTGGTCTGAGTAAGGTTAATGCAGGAGCCAGGAAAAAAGAAGGAAAAACCCTGAGGTGCCTCTGAGCAAGCTGGCCAGAGAGGGGAGTCAGGAAAACAGTACAGTAAATTCCAGGAATTATTAGCCAGGCAGGGTTTGGGATTTCAGAGTTATGTTCATATAGTCCCCTTAACTTTGCTTTGGGCATCTAAAGTTTCTGGGTTTGACTTTCAGGTTTCACAGATGCTACAGGGTCAGTCCTGCAGCTATTGCAGCGAGTGCATCATATCCTGGCTTCCACCCCCAGAGATGGCAAACTCCAACGATCTGTTTTGATTTGAAAATATTATGCTTCACAGCTGCCTTTGAATGAAAGTAATGTAAAATTCCTTATGAAATACCATAAAACACTGGCATTTCAGATCATTTCCTACGGCACTGGTAATGGGGTAAATTTGCATCTTCAGGTATTTAACAGAAAAGTTCCTTTAGTGCCCTTCAAAGAGAGCTTTTTTATGAGCCAATGTCATTAAAATATTTTCCATAGCCTTGAATTGCTTTGCTATAAAGCTGTGTCTTACCCTTTTTGAAAATGGAGACTCAAAGATAATCAGATTTAATACTTAGATGTGCTTCAGTTCCAAAATCTACATCCATTTCAAATAGTGCAAATAAAGGCAGCCTTTCAGGAAAAAAAAAAAGAAAAAAAAAAATTACAAACCCCAACTAATTTTGATTAAAAGCCGTAACTGCAATGCTGAGACACTCACTGCGACTCAAGAGACACTCCTGCCAGCTTGTTAGTGTTCTTATATTCTTGTCTGCCCACAGAATCTGTTACTTACAGAATCTGTAAGTGAATTAAGAGAATCTGGGTGCTGCAGGTGGGGGCCCTGAATTGCTGCTCCCCACAAGCAGGACATGAGGCGTTCTGCCACCCTTGCAGCTCCTCTGCCACCACATTCACTCGAGATGGCAAAGGACCACTCAAACCTGATTTTGCCTGCTGAGGTTCCTCTGCACTGAGCTGTCTTCTCTGAGCTCCCCCAGCGTTCACAGACAGATTTTTCTGTGTCAGGTCTGGTAGAGATAACACAAGGCACAGGGATGATTTGTCAGCATTTGCATCCCAGCACAGCTTTCCTGGGAAAAGAGGGGTGGGATGGCTGCTTTTAGTCCACGGGACACTGTTTTAGTTGCTTTCCACGCTGCATCTCTCTCTTTCCCTGCAGATGGCTTCAATTCCCACCAGCATCTGGAGGCATCCTTGCCCTGGGACGTGTGTTGGGCTGGAAGGACAAGCAGGTTCTGTCTGTGAACATCCTGACCACAGGCATATCCCAGGGAATATGGACATTCCCGTCCCTTCTCTTCCTCCCAGGGCATGAAGTACCACTGGCACTCCCCTCACCTACACAACAAAACACATTTTGCAAAATAAAACCACTTTCTAGGGTTCTGTGTTGCACCTGAGTCACCTGCACTGTGTTTTCAGGGTGACTCCACTGCTTTTTTCTGTTTTGGAAATGTTTCATTTGGCAGGTGTGTGAAGGTGCACGAATATCTCCCCTAACATAAACCATTAAAAATGTAATTTAGACATTATCTGAGGGTAGTAAGCAAGCAAGAGGACTCCTAACTCCTCATTTGTAGATCTGGATAAAATATTGGGGAGGTTCAAATGTTCAGAAATCTGAAGGGAAAGTCATACCACAGACATGATTTACTTTGGAGGCTGTAGCTTCCCTTCTCTCCTGTAACAAAAGTGATTATCTCACTTTTGCTTCCACTGCTGTAACTTTGCCTCAGCCTGTGCACAAAGCAGAGAGCCTGGAATCCTGGCTTGGCCAGAGAAAGACGTTGAGAGAATTTGTTTTGAACTCAGTGTAAATATAATTAATAATCTGATGGTCAGTGCTGACGTGTGTTTATATGAGCCCAACCAAAGGAGACTCCTAAAATCTGGCTAAGAACAAGGTAAAAACAGCAAATGTTGGGGCAGAAAGGGCTGCTGTTTCTGCCTGCAGAAGAAAAAGGAAATAAGGATAACTTGTGGGGTGACAACATCTTCTCCGGAGGGATCTAAACCATCACTGTGATACAGATTTAAATCACCTTAACCCTGAGGTGGCATTGGAGGCAGAAGTTTGCAAATTATCTTGCACTCATACTGATTTTTTTTTCCTTCATTTGCATTCTTCAGTGGGCACTGCAATGATATCTAAAACATCCCTACCTTCATTTACATAACTCACCATAAAAGCCCAGATTTCAAATTTATTTTCTCCATGCTTTTCTCTACTTCCCAATTTTGCCTTAATGCAGCCTAGATGTGAAACCTGGCATAACACGACAGAAATCTGCTGCCAAAAATATTAATGTTTGTAAAAGATTCTACTTCCCTTCCTTTAGCTGGTTTATGCAGTCAGCTGGGTAAAATCTGGGTGGTGTGTGCAAGCAAGAGATTACTAGATATCTGGTGGCTGACAGCTCCAGAAAAACACTGATGTAAACTTACACTTTGCATGGACACAGCAGAATAAGAGTGTACAGATGGATCTATCTTAGGTTTACTTAATAAAACAAGCAAGGTGCAATTTTATTGCTATAAGACTATAGATTGAAGTAGGATGCCTTCCAAAAGGCACAATATATGAATTGTGATTTGGTGTGATGCAGTTCAGTAACGTCAGCCAAGACACATTTTATGTCCAAGTCTCATTAAAATAAACCCCAGAATAGCATCACTGAGCAGATTTTAGTAAGAAATTATAACCCCTACCTAACCCACATTAGTTAGCTTGCCTCAAAAGTCATCTCAGAATAACATAAAGACCTTTGGAATAATTAGGATGAAGAGATATGTGAAAGCTTAATGAGCAGGCTGCTGGCTTTCCTGCAGTTTGATTTTGCCCCAATTTTCAATACCTTGGCAGAGCTGAGAGCTGCTGCTGAGAAGGGAGACAGGATTGCCTCAGCAGCAAGGTTGGCTGTTGCAGCAATACAATTGCTGGCCTTTGGAGCAATTTGGAATGATGAGTGTATTTTTTCCCTCTCAAGAATCCTGCTTCCCTTACAGAAAAAGTGCCCCTTCTCTCAATGATGTCATCCTTTGAGAGTGTGTGATTAAAGGGAGAGGTAGCTCCCTTAAATAAACCCATAGAGCTAAAATTTCTGTGCAGTGTGCTGCAGAATCCCAGACAGGGAAGCTGGTAACACCCAAGTGATTATTATCCACGGTTTTGGTTAAATTGGGGCCTTAAAGGATTGAAAGTCATCCTGCTGGCTAGCCCAGAAATGCCAGAGGTGGCAGTGCTTTCTCAGTGAAACCCATGGAAATTCAATTTTGGATGTTTTACACACCCAGCAATGCAACAGCTCACACTGACACAGCCAAACTTTTCCCCCCCACAGTTCGCTGTTGTCACTGGTCTAATGTCATAAAGTGCAGGAAATAACTGAATATAATATCAGGTACTTTAGGAAAATGGTAACAAAAGCAGTTATTCAGTGTAAAGAATACTACCTGAACAAAGGCTGCAAACATTTCAAGTGTGAGCACAAAGATTTCACATGACACACGATCAGTTATGCAATTCTCTTTTCCAAATAGAATAGTAACCAGCATATCTTAATGATACCACTTAGTGTCCTGTCTCATGGCATTTATAATTCTCCAAAAGACAAATTAGTGTCCTCAATTAAAGCTAAAAGCATGTGAGCCCCCACAAGGAAACACACACAGAGCTATTTACCACTGCAGTTAATTTACATTCAAAATAAGCTCACATTTTCCATGACTGGGGCAACTGACTTAATTCTATTTTAAAATATAATGGGTTTTCTTTGAAAACCCCACAACACATTAATTAAAAGCAATCTGAAGGATTCTGTACTAAAGGGAGCAAACTCTTGAACTGTGACAAACAAGGGAAAAGTGTGGTATATTGAAAAGATATTTCAAGAGCAGCAAAGCTTCACTGTGTACTACTACATTTTTCCATGTCAAAAGATCTTTTATTTACTAATAGAAATACACTAAAAATGTATAACTATTAACTTGAACCATATTATAACCGCTAATAGGTCAATAAAGCCCATCTGCCTTCCTGTTTTGAAAGGCAATTGGTTATACATCCCTCATCTCGTTTAGGCTGATATTTCAAATACCAGGAATTATCTCAAATTACACTGTTTTTTCTGCCTTTTTCCTTTGCTTTGAAGCATTAATGAAAACCCACCAAACCAATAAACAGAACCTAAGCTACCAAAAGCAGAATACTTTTGGACAGGCAGCAGTGGGAAGTTTCCTTTCCACTCCTTTCCACTCCCCCCTGCAACCTGCTCCAGGTTGTCCATCTCTTGGTACTTCCACTGCAGCCACCAAGGAACTTAAGACCTTTTCTCTCAGAAAAATCTGCAGCCAGCCATTCATCTTCCTGCTTCTTGCTTTGAGGGAGGCTCTCTCATCTTCTCACTATGAGACCATGAGGCAAAACAAGGGGAAAACACCAGAGCCAGAGTTTTGAGGGCTTGTTTATCTATCACATACTTGAAGGTTGGAAAGTGGGATTGTGGTGTTTGTAAATTTAATATGATAAAGCTAAAGCTTTAAATGGTTACTTTAACCACTTAAAGAAAATAAAAAGAACATCTAAAGGTCTTCCTCGTGTTCTTCATGTCCTTCTCAAGCTATTTTAATAAGAAATGGCAACCATTTCAGCCTGAAATAAGACATAATTTTTTTATGGTGAGAGAAACGAAACAGTGGAACAAACTCTCAGCAGATGTGGTGGACTCTCCATCTCTGGAGGTTTTCAAGATGAGATTGGACAAGGTGATGGATAATCTCCTTGATGCTGCTTTCCCACAAAAGGGATCTCTCAGTCTGAGCTATCCTGTGATTCTATTAGTCATGTGATACATCTGATCTGTCAAAATTTAAAAAGAAGAAAAAAAAAAGAACAATAGGCCTTGTTCTGGGAGATCTTGTTAAACATTATAAAAACAAAAAAATGTTTTCCATACTCTTAAATGGTTGTGATCAATCTCAACCACTGGTTTTCAAACCTGCTCCCAGTCTCTTGACGTTCAGCCTTGTTGAAGGCAGGCACAGGAGAGGCACTGGGGTGATTTCTAACTGCAGATTGCAGCGCTGGACACTGAAAATGCTACCAAATGAGGGTGTCATTGCTCTCATGAGCACAGGCACTTATCAATAAACCTTTCTGATGGTGTTAGATCTTTGTAGCCCTTAAAGCCCTTCCACATTTCACAAGATTTACATGTAAAACTAAGATATAAAAAAATATTGAAACAATTGTGAAATTTAAGAGAGAAGGTGGCTTGTCAGAGCTGCAGACTCCTCATTTTTGTTTCTTAGGTTTTTCAGTAGTATGACAAAGCTTTTCCCTGTTGCCTACCTAGGTAATTTTGGTCTCCTTTGGTGGGAGCTAATATTGGTCCATTAATTCACTGCTTTATTGCCAGCCGACTGTGAGACAAAAGAGATACTGTTCAAAATCCTCATTTGACTTCAAATAGAGACCTCAGGTTTTTTTATTTAAAATAAAATGTTCACTGCACTGGTATATACTGCAGAGCAATACACAGCAAGCCAATACTGCTGTTAGTTCTGGTTGGAGAGCTTACTTAACAAATCCAGTTTAGCTTTTTCCTACTGACAGACATTATTTGAAACCCTTCCTTTTGAAGGGGTGAGCAATAAAAACCCACAGCCCAGAAGTGCCTGGTGATGTGTCAGAGCCTCTCCTCCTGGGCTCTTCCCAGCATGTGAAGGGGCAGCACTTTCCCCTCTCCTCAGTCCACCTGCTCTGCTGCGAGCCCTCCAAGGCTTTGCCAAGTACTCACTTGAAACAACACACCTATTAGCCTTGCTCCCCACCTTCTCTCCATGCCCAGCCATTCTGACAATCTGGGTGCACAGCCCTGCCTGTCTCACCCTGCTGTCCCCACTCCTCTGCCACCCCAGAAGCCCCACCTGGCACAAGTCCTGTCAGAAGCTCTCCTGCTCTGCAGGCTTTTACCGCCTGCAATTGCAGCTGCTGTCAGCACAGACACCTCAGCATCCTCCTGTCAGTGCCTCTAGCAGGGGTCCTGGGCCAAAGGGCTGCACTGGAGTCACTTTCTTCAAGTCAACAGAGAGCAGCCAACCTATAAACAATCGATGAGTCCTGTGCTCGTCAGCGCTGCGCCCACACCCGCCAGGCACTGAGGGTGCCTGGAAGGCAAAGGTGCTGGTTTTGAGCAAGGGCGATGCCCTCACACCACAAGATACAGACTTGCTTTGTCACTGCTGCAGTAATGTGAGGAACAGCTGCAAAATCAGCTCTTTCTCCCATTCATCCTGCTCTGCTGCTTGCCCAATTGTCATTCATTCCAGCAAATTCTTAATGCTCACGTGAATATTTTTTGCCTTGAATTTAGTATCTTCAGCGTTCACCTGGTTCTTCATCACAATTGAGGGGGCATATTATCACACTCTGAGTTTTTCCAGTTCCAGTTCAGAAGAACCTGCTGTGCTGGTAGACTTGAACTGTTTTATTTTTCTGCACAACATCTTGCCAAAATGTTAAGCACAGAGGGCTTCTTCACCAAGAAAGAAAGGACACTCTCTTTTGACAGATATTTATAAGAAGTTCTTAATTGTGTAAAAAATTCTCTGAGTTTACTTGCATTTCAGAAAAATGTGGTCCCCTGCAGAGGATTTTGATCCTGCAGATACTGTGTTTTCCAATGAAAGGCATTTCTTTGAAAAGTCTTGAAAAATTTCACATTAAATGACTAAAAATACCAAAATGACGTCTTCTTTAAAACACAAAAATAGGAATAAAAATCCCATTGTCCCATTCATAGCCTATTCCTGTCATTGCAAACAAAACTTGAAATCTATGTTTTTTTAGTTCATTACTTGAAGTTGACATGAGTTTTTCCCAGGGCAAAACCAATTACAGCAGAATTACTCTGGTAGATATTTGTCTGACATCCAACAAAGAATGTTTCTCCTTCTGCTCCTCCTTCATTTTGTGAGCTGGTTGTGTACATTTAGGTCCCTCTTGCCCTTAAATCCTGCCTTTGATGGCCAGAATCTTCATTTTTCTCTAAGTGGAAGCTGAAGTTCTCACGTGGTCACAAGCCAGGAGGAACTGGGTTTTGAGTAAAACATCAAACAGCCATAATTGAATTTTATGGAGCTGGCAGCACCACCTTAACTCTCTGAGAGAGAAAAGCAAGCGAGTTTTTTGAGTAGCTGGAGGCTCTGAAGTGGAGCTCTGACTCACACAGAGGGAAAACACATGGCATTGTTTTGAGAGCTTCTCTGTGCACATTATTCTAATTTGGCAGTCCTGGGGCTCAACTGGTTTTCAGAAGAGCAGTGTCATAAATCACTGTCATTTCTGTCCCCAGCCACCAAGAAAAACAAGGCAGCATGTTGTGGGACTGTCTTACAGCTCTTCTTCTGACACAGGTTTGTTTGGAAATGCTTTGAACTCCACATCAAATGCCCCTCATAGTACAAATAAACTTCACAGAAATGTTTAAACAAGATCTGTGTCCAACTGATCAGTGAATCTGTGACTAACTGACTGACTTTAAGGTAAAATTGTAATGCTCTGATTAAAAAGTCTGTGTTTCCCCCACTAAAATATCCACCACACATCTGTGCATAGGTTCCCTGTTCTTCCAGTGCTCTTATGAACAAAAGAAACAATTATAAAAGAGAATAACTATGATTTTGAAAATGCATCATCCTTAAAGAAAATGCCATCGTTTCTTGGGAATTAGGGAAAAAAAGAAAACCAGTAAGGACTGGGCAGAACAGGATAAAGAGGCTAATTGGATGCAGACCCTGCAGGCCATATGTCAACCTTCATCAGGTACCTGATAAAAGTGGTTTTCTACCTCAGCATACTGAATGAGCTACAATACTATCAGAGGCTCACGTGTGACCACAAACACAGCTGGAAACAGCAGCAAATGAGATAGGGGCTTGAAGATGGGATGGAGAAAATGATGGAACTCAGCTGCATCCAGGCATGGGGTCCTCAGAGCAAGGAAGACATGGAGCTGTAGGTGTGGGTCCAGAGAAGGCCATGAAGATGCTCTGAGGGCTGGAGCTAGGCTGGGAGAGCTGGGGGTGTTCATCTGGAGAGGAGAAGACTCCAGAGAGACCTCAGAGCCCCTTCCAGGGCCTAAAGGGGCTCTAAGAGAGCTGGAAAGGGGCTCCTTATAAAAGGATGTAACAGCACAAGGGGGAATGGCTTCCCACTGCCAGAGGTCAGGGCTAGATGGGATATTGGGGAGGAATTGTTCCCTGTGGGTGGGCACAGGGTGCCCAGAGAAGCTGTGGCTGCTCCTGGATCCCTGGCAGTGTCCAAAGCCAGGCTGGACAGGGCTTGGAGCAGCCTGGGAGAGTGGAAGGTGTCCCTGCCCATGGCAGGGGGTGGCACTGGATGGGCTTCAAGGTCCCTCCCCACTCAAACGATTCCATGATCCTTTGGCTCTGTGATTCTATGATTTTGACAAGACAGAGATCAGGATTCAAGAAAAGAGGAACTGATCAGGCAAAGGTTGAAGAGAGGCCACAACACAAAAAGGCCTTTTGACAAAAGAGGACTTTAAAGCCTCAGTGCTACAAAAGAACCTGCCAAGCATAAGTGTGTTGTGGAGGACTGACAAAGGAGATTCTCTCCAAGGGAAGGAATTTTCTCCCTGGAGGAAAAAGAGCAGAAGTAGCACAACAGAATGGGATATGGTTGGTGGTAAGCTTTGTCTTCTCAACAGAGAGGGTCTACCTGAGTCCTTAAATCTCTTGAACTTACCTGAAAGATCTGGAGAAGAACCCAGAAAAAAATCTAAAGTGATTTTCTGTTTTCAGCTTATGCCTGTACTAAAGACAAGTGAAAGTGCAGTGGCCTTTTGCTGTCATTGTGTTTGGCAAGGAATAAATCTGGACATTAGCCCTAAGAATAATTTGAGCATGCTGGTAATTTTTCTCCAGTCCGTATATAGAAGAGAAACAGTGAAGACACAAACGTCTGAAATGCACTTTACAAAATAAAGTAGGAGAGGTGGAGCACAAAGATATCTGTGAAGAGAGAACAGCTTGTCACATAAGAAGTGAGCAAACTTGAGGACACGAGTAACTGAGACTTGATTTAATTTTAGAATGAAGACCCCTGCCATGCACACAGGGTCAAATGGAAAACTTCTGTTTCAAGCTGAGAATTGACTAAAAAGTGAAAGGAAAGACCTGAAAGGCTGCATCTGACCATGAGAAGAGTACAAGTACTCCAGGTAACGACTTGGAGCAGTTAAATTAGATTAATTAGATGTCCCTTCTTATGGCTATCCATCTTTAGAGACTACAGAGGAAACTCTGGGTCTCATAAGTCCTTGTTGGTAATGGGTGGGCCCAGCAAAAAAAGAGAGTTCAGATATTTATGAGAATAATAAAATTAACCAATTAAATCCTTACTCATTTCTGTGGGGAAAAAAATGTTAAACAAGCAATCAGAAAAAGCTGTGCACTACTAAGTCCTGTCAGATGCTACACTGATTTTTCATTATCTGCCGCTTCCTCAGAATGTCCATGCAACCCTGGGAACACACAGGGATGACAGAGTGTAAACATAGCTCTAAATGGCTCTAATTTAATAAAGAAGTGCAAGCACAACTTTAGCATTAGAGGAGAACCATCCTCTCTAGTTCCCACAGTCTATCCTAGGTGCCCCGGCTTACTAAACTGCTTAGTCTGATTTTCCCAGCTTTTACCTACGAAATTAGTTGAAATTCATATTGTTTTATAGTAATATGTTAACAGTAAGACAACATAAAATTTAGGATACAGGATAGTGCATTTTTCTAACTTTATAATTCCTTATAGGAGTCAGTGAAGGAGAGATCAAAAATTTGCACTGTGAACGTGCTGGATTGATGGGCACAGGTGCTCTCTCTGGGGAAATTTGTTCCCAAATGGGTCATTACTGCCATTTTACCATAAGTGATGTCTTAGGTTTTAACTTTTATATGTTTCCAACCCTGCCCTGCCCAGTGTCACTCTGCAGTTCCCTGGAGCTCGTTCAGTGCTGTTCTCTCATGCTCACACACACACAACAAAGCCTCTCCAGCTCTCCAAGGACACCCAGACCCTCCTAGGCCCAACAACTGCAAACCACAATCTTGGGGACAGGGGGGCAAGCTTGGGCAAATTCCATCCTTGCCTGGCTTCTGCTTGGGGAATTGATGCTGAGATCCAAGTGGGAAGAACTCGGGAGCTGTCCTTGTCCATGTTGGGATGCACTGAGGCAGGAGCCTCTGGAGGCCAGAGTGTACCTCTGAAGGCCTTTCCAATCAATCCCTCCTTGATTCCTTTATTCCTGTCTGCTCTCTGTTTCTAGGGAGCCATTTAAGGCATCATAAGGATGGAGGTATGAGCAGGGTTTCCTCACTCTTGAGGCCACTCTCAGCATTCACTGGAGTGGACACGAGGCACACATTTCCTTGCTGGTTGTGCTGGGCCCCAGGTGTTTCCTCTTGTTTCAATGGCTGCATTGTGACTGTGAACCATAACTTGTATTTCCACAGCAGGGACAGGATAGGAGTAAATGGCACAAAGAGTGTCTGAAATGCTGCTTTTTT
>VZTN01000041.1:52729-73565 GCA_013400515.1 Erpornis zantholeuca
ATTTTTATTGTTATTATATAACTGGTCTGCCTGGGAATTCTTTCTAAGCCTGACAGATACTGCTTTTCACTTCCTGTTGGATGGCACAGATATTCAGGATCCCACTGGTGGTCAAAGCACTTACACAAAACTCAACTTTTTGCACTTTTCTGAGAACCTGCAGAACATTTAGCACGTGCTTTGCAATGGTTGCTCCTGCTAGTGCAGGGATTATGTCATGAAAGCGACCCCTGAGCACTGTGCATTCAATGTGTTATTGCAAAAGCAAATAAAACAGATGATACTTGAGGAAAAAAATATATTAGGGTCCTTCTCACAGTGGTGAACTCAGCTGCAAGGCATGAATACACAAATATTCAAGCTAAGGAAAGTGAAAACTTTCAAAACTCAAGAGAACTCTTGATGGAATACAAAGCTAAGCTGAGAGAGGTACTCAACTGAGTAGTTCAATGCATTATTCACCACAAAGCTACAGCAATAGCTAATTCTTAGTTCGATCTTTATCAAATACCAGCTGTTTGCAGTGATGTGACAAAATAGATTAAAACAAGTTTGAAAGTTTTGATGCATACTTTCCAATACCAGATTTTTGTGTTAAAAAAAAAAAAAAATCGCATTCACTCATATCATGGAGCCTCATTTAACAGGAAGCATGTTTTTGTGGTTAACACCAAAAACCCCCAGGCATAACACAGAATTCCATGTACCTCTGTGTTAAAACAGCCAACATAACCTTGGAAAACCAACTCACATGCTTTCTCCTTTACTTCTGTGAGGTACTTCCCTATTTTACAGAGAAGGCCACAGCTACATTTTTCAGACATGCAGAATGCAAAGATAGTTGGAAATCACTTTTTCAGCAAGAAATATTTTTTTTTCTCCTGTAACCTTGAGGCTACATCTCCCTTAATTCAATGAAAAGAATCCCTGTGTTGGCTCAGAAGCAGCTGCTGAGTGGCTTTGGAGCTGTTACTCCTCTGCAGCACTGTGTATTCCCAATTTAATTGACAGGTTATAGTCTGGCCACTTTGCAGAATCAGCTGGCTGGAGTACCCAAAGCATTGACAGAATTCTGCACAATGAGATGATAAACAATAGATTTATCATCTATCCCCCTCTTCCTTTTAAGAACTCTAGATCTATTCACCATTATTTTTATAGGAATAGTTTTCTCTGAATTAGGTAACTATGGGTGGAACAAAGCCATGAAGTCAAAGCCAAATGGCTCCAAGACTCATGATGTCAAAATGTGAGTTCTTTATAGCTTACAGACACACTTAATTGTTGAAGTTAAAAGTCCAGTTTGAAGCTATTTTACTCTTGCTTTCAAGTCTGTTAACAACTTTTCATGGGATACAGAATGTTCTAATTTACTACTTGTTCTTGTGTCTGCTAACAGTAGGAAATAAAGAGAAGCATTTTTCTTCTTTTTTCAAATTTGTTTGGTCAAAATTATTAAATGTAATTGTAAACTAGACACACAGAGTTGTAGGCTTCACAGTAAACAGTATTCAGTGATAATGTCTTACTTTCATCTGCAAAGTTTACTACTATGAAAAAGAAGGAGATACTTTTACAAATATCCTTAAGAATTTTTTAAAGAATTCCCATTTTCACAGCTTTATACTTACAAAAGTCCTTCAGAAATCTCCCACCTGAAAAACACCCCCTGAAAAACCTCCCCTATGCTGCATTGAAGGGCAAACATCAAAAGCACTTGTAAACTTCATCAGAGATACAGAATCACAAATGTGCTAAATGTCTCTGCTGCAAGATTTGCGTGTTTCTGTTTGTGCTCTTCTAAAGCTGGCCGAAATTGACAGTAGCAGAGACAAATTACTCCATATCCCTAATTTCTCAACTAGCCTCTACCATCTCCTACATCCAGGACAATGAATAAAAGACAACTAAGCTCCTGTACCTTCTCCTCTGCTGGATATTCCTGTTTCTGTGGTACTCTCCTGATTGCTTCAACATCCTTTCACACTTCATTCTTTCCTTTGTCCTCTTCTGTCACTCCTCACTATCTTGCCCAGATTGGGCAGGTGTCTAGAAAAGGTGACTGGTATTATTTCTCAAAGCCTTTTGTTAAAGGAGAACACTCTGGAAAGTGCATGAGCAGTTACTGAGGTTGTTTTGTTCCTGATTTTGGACCAAGATGTTCCACCAAACTGCAATTGCTGTTTCCATCAGATCCCACATGCCCCATGCCTTCTTCACAGACATTTAGGGCCAATCTTGAGAGGGGCAGCTGGGTTAAAGCTATCAGACTAATTTCAAGAGAAATATGTGGAGAGTTTTACATCCATGCTTTTTCTAACAGAGCCAAGGTGTTCTGAGCAGTGCTGTGATGAAAAACTGAGGCCAGGCACAGAGCAGTAACTTCTCAACAAAAGCAGAACTAATGACTTTTTTCCAGCATTTTAAAGAATCTTGGTTTAAGGACCTCATAGATCTTCTTAATGTAATGCAAGCTCAAAGAGCTTGGCTGTATCTACATGAAACACACATTAAAAAGTGTTAGTACAATAGCAGTACACCTAGTAGCTTTCTTGACCTTTTCTGATAATTATATTGGAATACTTAGGAGAAATGGCTTCTGCAGCTGTACCTACAGTGACAAAACTTATGTGTCAAAAATGTCTCTGTTTTTCTAAGTTGATCTCAATATAAATTTAACACAGGATAGTGGTGTCTTACCTGTTGACCTTCCTCTTCTATTACTGCCCACAACACAACTCTGGAAGTGGTCAAAAGCTGAATTGTCACCATAACTTGGTTCAGAATTCATCCCTGTAACTCAGACCCTGAGCAAGGCCTCCACTCAGGAAGCAATTTTCAATTTTTTAGCCTCCCTAATCATAGCTCAGACATCTTTCCTTCCCTTTGGCCTCTCAGGCAAGAAGCTGAGCTCATGGTATCCATGTGAGGATGCTGCAATCTGACCATGTAAATACAATTTCAATAGAGAAATGTCCACCATCTGCATTAAAAAACAAGCCTTTAAAATAAATGCAATTCTCTAGGGAAAACATTTATTCAACTGCTTTACAGAGTAAGCCAATTAAGGCCAAATATATTACTTGGAAATAGACAGGATTTCAGTGGGTACAAATATGAGCTGGCTTAACAGTATATTGTATACAAAATGTTCTTTGAAAGCATCTAAGAAAGGTAAAGGCGGAGCAATATAAGCTGAAAAACTGCTTCTTTAAGGCAAACAAAAAGTATTTGTTTATTCTTTGTTTCTTAAAAAAGTATTATTACCAAAATATTTTCTTCACAATTACTTCCATATTTCTAAATAAAGATTTAAGATTGTGTGAGCATGGATGGAGCATATTTATAACCATGAAAAAAATCAGACACCATTGAAAACTTATTTAAGAAACAGTGAGCTCATGACATCAAGAAAGCATTTAGACTTAGAAGTGTTTAGAAAACCCAGAATAGCAAAGCAAGTGATATACACATCACTGTTTTCCATAATCAAATTACTCACAACTGTAACTACATAGAAAAAATTACATTATTACATATAACAGATGAAGTTTGGAAGCACTGGAGTAAATCATGTTTTCGAAACTGCTGAGATAATTTCATGTGGCAAGTGCAGTACCTGATCTAAAACCCACGGAAGCAACTTGAAATTTTGTCTGTGGTTCTTCAACTGGCCATGAATTTCATTACTCTTATGTAACAAGCAGAAAGATGCAGCACAGAAAATGGGAATTCAGAATTATTTAGCAATGACGTCAACTAAGAGGGCATGGAGTTGTGCTCTTCTTCAGCAGCTCACTGTTTTGTGCTGTAGAGACTACTTGGTATCGCTCCTGAGAACTATATACAGACACCAAACCAATGAGGTGTTAAGTATCCCCTAAACACATGCCCCAAGAAACACATGTCATACAGAAGGTAGTCTCTCTGGATTGAAATGCATATATAACACGCATGTTATGCTGTCAACATGTTTATATTACTAATATAATAGAAATAGCTGAACAAATATCCCCTTTAGAAAGAATACTAACTATCTCGGCAAATGCCTGGCAAGGTGTCACATCACAGCACATTCCAGTTAAAAAACTGTAATGCTGCCTGGACCAGTCATAAATACGTGTTTGTTTTACGAATCATCCTGGAAATCACATATTAGCTAAAAAACCTGCAAATGCTCACTTCCCCTCCTGGAAACCACCTTCCCTTCTCGAGAAGTAGAAACGGTTTAGAGTTAAAATTACAAATCTGTGTTGCTGAGAATCGGAACGCGCGGCCTCTGCTTCAATCCTAGAATCAACTCCGGGCATTGCTGGCTGCGAGGGCGTCACCGCTGTCACACGGTCCTGGGTGGCAGCTGCTGTTTGTACATCCCTGCCAGGGCCTTGGCCGCGCTGTAGATCATCTGCCGGCGGGACATGCCGGTGAACACCGCGTGCCAGTCCGTCCTGTTCACGTTCAGCACGCTCTTCTCCAGCACCTCGCCCACCGTCACCAGCAGGCCTGACCACCGCAGGTTGTAGTCCTGAGGGGTCAGACTCTTGGCCTGCGTGAAGCAGTTTGAAAAGTGATTACTGAAACTGTTTGAAATTAATGGATTTGCTTCTATCTCCAGCATTAACCGACTTTTGCAAGAATCGTTCTTTTGTCAACAGACCTATGTGGTAAATTAAAGGGTATGAGAATCAAATTTCAGCCTGCCCCATAATTTGCCTGACCAGTTTTTTGGATTTCTGTGTATCATGATCCAAGCAACATCTGAAGAGTAGAAATTAAAACACGATACTTAAGAAAGTAAAGACAAACTGCCATTATTAGGAAGCAGTTTTGTTTTTTAAAACAGCTAACAGATGGAATCAATAAAAATATATATTTATACAACATTCTTCCCCAGCCTGGATTGATGCTGGGGTTGAAGGATCAATCAGCACCAGCACCAGCACCAGGCCTTGTTAAAACCTCACGAGATTCCCAAGGATCCATTTCTCGGTCCTGTCCAGGTCCTGCTGGATGGCCCCATCCCTCAGGAGTGTCACTGCACCCTCAGCTTGCTGTCACCTGCAAACCTGCTGAGGGTGCCTTCATTCTTCTGTGTCATTAATCAAGATATTAAATCACACTGCTCCAAATGTGGACGCCCTGAGGGGCACCACTGATATCCATCAGGACCTTGAGCTGTTGACCAGGACCATCCAACCAATTCCTTATCCACTGAACAGTCCACCCACAGAACCCATCTCCAATTCAGACGGTGGGACCACATCCAAGACTCAGAAGTCCAGGTAAATGACATCTNTCATTCTTCTGTGTCATTAATCAAGATATTAAATCACACTGCTCCAAATGTGGACGCCCTGAGGGGCACCACTGATATCCATCAGGACCTTGAGCTGTTGACCAGGACCATCCAACCAATTCCTTATCCACTGAACAGTCCACCCACAGAACCCATCTCCAATTCAGACGGTGGGACCACATCCAAGACTCAGAAGTCCAGGTAAATGACATCTGTAGCCCCTCCCTTGTTCTGCAATTGTAACCAGAAGGCGAACAGTGGGGGAAGTATCACTGCATTTCTCTGGTCCGATGCTCATCCTGGGCAATTACCTTCTTCATACAGATTTTAATTTGGATTAGTCTGTGCCCAGTGCATGTAGAGCAGATCAAGTTCATCAGTTTATTACTGATTTGAAAATTACTGTCTTGCAACAATAACAGCATATATAAGTTTTTCAGAATACGCAGAATAGTTTGGGTTGGCAGGAGGCCTTTAAAGATTTTTTCCGCTGTTTCTCCGCTGTTTTTGGAAAGCATTTTGTCAAAGTAGAGAGACAGAGCCATATTTCTCCTTTTGCCACTCATCAGCTTTTCAAAGCTGTAAGAACTCAGAAAATAAGAACTAAAACCAATCCCACAAATGCTCACTTAATTGAGATTGAGTTATTGAACCACTGAAAAAAAAACCCCTAAAGTTATTATTTGTTCTCCCAAAATAACATCTGAGGATCAAACCCCAAACAGTTTTGGTTATAAATTCTTCATGGAAACATTTATTTTAAAAGAATTTTCAGGCTGTAGTTAACTTAATGCATGACTCTTATCTGCTGTCAGGCAACATGCAGTGACTGGAGTAATTCCCAGTCTGTGCCCAAAGAAAAATAAATCACCTCAGGACAAACTTCTATTGGTGATATTTCAGAACTGCACACTACTGCATGTCATCCCTGCAGATGAACCATGGTATTTCCAAGATTTACATCTTCTGCTTTCAGAATTTTACATCCTTGTCAGAATAGCACACTTGAAATCAGCATTGTCTCTTAGGCAGAACTCTATGTTCTAAGGAGACTTAAGTCCAAGCATTGATCTGGAAAAGAGGAATCTTTTGTTTTCAGGAGTTTTCAGAGAGTAGAGTATGCTGCCAGCTTGGTTAGTATTTCTTCTTCTTAAACAGGAAAATAAAAGTTGTGCTCCAAAGTGACAGATATTGCAGAATGAGACTCTTGATTAAGAAATGCTTTATTATAAATGCCTAAAGATTTTTAGGTAATACATAAACATGAAGCAAAAATAGTTTGTATCCTCATTTCATAAATGAAAGCATTTAAGTGGAGTAACTGCCAATAAGAACTGGCATCATAACTAAAATTAAAACTTCAGTCTTATGTTTCAGCTGTCAATTGTTAAGAAAACTGAAAACTCACCTGCTGAACATATTGCAAAGGCACTGGTGTCGCTTGGGTAAATGCTTCCAGGTGAATTCCATGGATTGGATCCTCAATAATCAGACATCCAATGTCAAACCACCTGCAGTGATGTGCAAATTGTTTTATTTGAGTGCTGTGTACCACTAATTTGAAAACCAACATGTTAGAAGTTGAATTATGAACATTTTATGAGCTCTACTACAGCTGTAGTAATAATTAATAATGAGACTCATCAAGTCATTGTGGTATTTTTCAAGTGAAATTTACATGTGTCAGTTTTCTGTATGAGTATCTGTATCTCATAATAGTGTATGTGTATGCATGTAAAATACATAAAATACACAGAAATACAAATTACATGAAACTTACGAATCAAAGAAACAAAGAAAGCTGGGGGGCTGGGTGTGTGGGTAGATACAATCCCTTGGCCACAGTTATTCTACTACGGTTTTTGTTCAAAGAACATTTCTCATTAAAATAACCTTCCCTAACAATTTTAAAGAAAATTATCTATTCTTCATTCATGTTCAACATTCAGACGATTTTTTGGCAAACTTAATGCTGTAACAATCATTTAAATTACTTATTCAGAGAAATATTTACACCTGTCTGGGCCACATAAGTTTCTTGTTAAGTGTTTAGTGTAGCCAGGCAGGAAGAAGCACTTCCATCATGTTTGTAGTAGGGAATAGAGCACTGGAATGCTCTGACTTGGAATTATTAAACACTGCTGAGAAAGCTTCATGATTAAATATAACTTGCTTCCAATTAATAAAGGAGCTACTGATATTTTTCCAGTTTTTTAATGTCTGCATTTTTGTACATGTAAGAGGTTTTATATATTTTTTTGACAGATACTCTACTTTCGCTCTATTTTTAAAGGTACATTTAGTATTTTTAGTGCAATATGAATGATGAATTTTCTAAAGTAAATAGAAGAAGGAAGAGTTTTAATTTTTGTTTAGTTTTAATTCCATCTAGTTTGATTTAGATGTTTTATTGTCTTTTCACAGAGGAGTAACGTTGACATATGTTATTGGCAGTGGTGGGTGGTTACTTGAAACTCCCTTCCTCTGGACATGCACAAGTATGGTAAACAATAGAAGAAAACTATTTAAGTTTGCATTAAGAAAAACACAGCATTGTCCTTAATGTTCTGGAAACTAATTATAGAGCTGCTTCAAGAACTGCCTGTCAAACAGCATGTTACAAAATCAGGTTGCAATGTATTTTAAAATACCATTTTAATGTCTGTGCAGTGCAAGTTAAAAGCAAGTAAGTATATTAACAGTGAAAAGAAAACAGACAGTACATTATTTGATAAAATCATATTATTTTAAATCCCAGAATATCTCCCAGTATCTCTTCTGATATAATTTCAGAGAGAGAAGGGAGGATGCACACAACAGTGCATAAACTATTAGCCAAATTGAAAAATTTACAGGTCCTTAATTTTTTCACTTCACTTCACTTCACTTCACTTCACTTCACTTCACTTCACTTCACTTCACTTCACTTCACTTCACTTCACAGTATTTTTATATTATGCATCTGGAAAAACCTGACAAGGATGTTTTTATATTAAAGTCTCAAGATGCCTGGACAAAAAGCTGAACATCACCACCAAAACCGAGCCTGCCAAAATACTTCAGACAAACCCTGTCCTCTCCTCTGCTTAAACTGCCACCAGCTCCTTACATGCTTGCAGTCAACAAGGAATATTCCCAACATGTCCCCACCCCCCTGGAATAAATCCAAGGTTCTCACTTGTCAGGAAGCAGTTCCTCAATGAAGTTTTCCACTGACACAGCAGGCTGCTTCTCATGGATGACTCCTGTGCGGCGCAGGCTGTCTATCCTCTCCTGGGCTCCCTGAGTGGCAACATAAGCTGTTAAGACAAAACCCTGAACCACAGCCCAGTGCAATGCTTGCAATTAATCCCAAAAGAACTCTAGAACACACTTTTTGAAATGACTCAATAGGAAAAAAAACCCCAACAACACGAACTTGTGGAAAGCCAGGAATCCCAAACAGTAACAAACCCCATGATAAAGCTAATTAAAGACTTTAGGGTTTTTTTTTTTGGTATTTTTTAAAATACCCAGGATATTATGCAAAGAATTCCTAACCTGTAACTGTGACAAGTTTCACTACTGGTTAAAGCATCAGTATATACTTGTGTTACTTATACATTTTTACAACTGAAGACTTCTTGGCTTTTGAAGAGCTCTTTAAGAGCTTTGGACCAACTCTGTAAGAGCAAGGCAAAGAATCCATTTGTTGTGGTACATACCCAGCTAAAACATAGGAATTATTCCCCTGAAAACTGTTATCACTCTGAAGTTGTAATAGAGATATACAGTATACTGCAGTGCCTAAACAAGTAAAGAAACATGTATGTTATTCTGCTTTCTCTCAATATAAAATTGCATCAGACAACACAGTGCTACGAGGACAGGATCTACTCCTCTACCACAACACTGAGGGGGAAAGATTTTGTTTTTCATGTATTTTTGCTCAGGTTTAGAAAACCGAATACGAAATAGATGTTTCCAGGACTTTGAAGTATTAGCCAGAAATGGTCAAACAATCTCTGCTAACCATTCCTCTAGGGCAGCACAGTGGTTTGCAAGGCTGCACAGTGAATTCTTACTTTTCAAACAGAATAAAGATTCAGGAAGAGCCCTGGCAAGTGTTGATCAAATTGTCTTTGATCTACAGAATCAATGAGGAGAAAAATCAATCCTGAAGAATCTTTTCTAACATCCCCAACATGATGTGCTGGCAACAGACTATTCAAAAATGCCTAATATACTTTGAAACTACAGAAATATCACCATATATGGAAGATAGGATGGCAATCAATGACAGTATAAGGGAACTGACATAAATGGCACAATACACTGACATAAACACTCTTCACTTGCTGTGAATGTGTTTGCAAAAACCCTCAAATATATTTCAGAGAGCTTTAAACTGATCTAATGATCCAGATAAAAAAAAAAAAAAACAACCACCAAAAAAAAACCCCAAAGAAAATGTTAACCTATCATAGAAACTGATCTTCACTTTACAGAAAATGAGATCCTTCTGGGTTAATTTCTCTTTGCTACTATTATATATGAACTTACCTTTAAGCCTGCAGCATAGCCCACAGGCTGGGGTGCAATGTTGGACTGTGCAGCCTCTCCGGTCACGACAGCCATCCCAAAGACTTCCTGAAAGGCATCCCGAATTGCTGCAACTTTCACCTCCTTATTAGAAGTAACCACTATGTCCAGCTCTCCCCCAGTTCCTGCAAAATAGTTTTACAAACTAATCTGTAAAAAATACGTCCACACATGTAATTTTTCTCCTTCCCATTGTCAGACATTTTAAACACAGTTTACACTTCAGCAGTGCTCTCCACCTGCTCTTCTCTTTCTCATGCACTGGGCAATAGTTCTTCCATAAAGCAGAAGTCAATTTAGGAATTGAAAATTAGATGAATAACTAAGGGATACATGGATGAAAGACAGACAGCAGGAACTGACCTATTTTCAGGTTCAGCACCTGAAAAATATCATACAACTCATTCAAGATGACAATTCAGAGAGATTTAGTGAAACAACTCGAGACATCCCTTTCCAATGATGTTCTGGTGTTCTGGGAAGCAGGAAGGAATTATTTGTGACACATAAACTCTTATGAATGGGATCAAGAACACTGATGCAGGTCATAAAATCCAGCAAACAGCTGCCAAATTACACAATATGTAAAAGAAAGGCTCTCACTACTTTGTAGTTGCCCTTGGAATGAGAACTTCAGTGTTAATTTTATTGGTTATTTTAGCTATCAAAGATCTATGGAACCAAAAATGCTTGTTCTGAGTGTTTTCCGTAGGTGTTATCTCCATAAAGAATCAGGAGATTTCACTAAGCCTTTTCAGAATGTAACAAAATAATGCATGGATTAAAAGAAATCTAGAACTACTATAAAAAGCTCAAGCACACCTCACACATGTAAAACGCAGCTGCATCACTTTTATTGTGCAGAAAGACACCATAAGACTCATCCCTGCTGTGAGAAGCTTTCTCAAGAACAGCTGAATCTTTTCTCAAACATGGAATATGACATCAGAGAAGGCTGCCTAGGTAAACTGCAGCAACCACAGAGGCTTACAGCGATTGCAGTATTTATCCTGCTTCAAGAAAAGTTCCTCCACTGATAATGGTAAGCCTGAAGCTTAAATTTTAATGAACAAAACAACTTACTTTTTGGCTCGTATTACTCAGCAGACCTCAGTTACAGGAATCATCTTACTTTTATGAATAATCATCAGATAGGCCAGAACAGTAGTAAAACACACTATTTTGGGGTTTTAGAATAATTTCTTACTGTTTTATTTATCAATTGTTTTGCTGAATGAAATAAGGTGTAAAGATCATTGAAATTTTAGCAATTCTTTTAAACACTGTGGAACTATGGGACTAAAAATAATTGAGAGTATCTTTTTACATGGATTCCTTCTTGATAGATATCAATATAACATAATTGAACAAGTTCTTAAAATTGACTGCAGGCTTTTACTGAAGCTAGCCTTGCCTGAATGCTCAGGAACAGAAATACTGTTAAAGAGCTTTCAGTGAAGCTAAAAACTAATCCATAACATATCTAGTAAATTACTGCATAACAACTTTAAGAATGGCAACTGTGTCCCATGTTTCAATGGTTGCAGAATACAGAATATATTCTTTTGTTTTAAGGATCATCAAATATCAAAAGTGTATCTTTGCTCATCAGAAATACTACAGAATTGAAATAAAGATATTACATGGGTTAAAAGAAACCATTTGTGAGGAGAAGTAGTAATATGGAAACCTAAAATGTAAGAACTAGATGCACCCTGGTAAATTCAGGGGCAGAACTGTTACATCAAGTTAAGCTCTGACACCTGAATGTGAAATTTCATTCTACTTGGAGTACTATAAACTGAAATTACAGTTCCATATGTAATTTGAGATTCCCAGTTGTCTTTTGTTATAAAAGCACTGTTGTTTATGCTTATGAGGTGACCGTTTCCCATGCAGACAGAAATTGTCTGTTCCAGGAGTGCACCTCAGATGACATCTTCACAATGTGCCAATGAAAACAGTTCAGCTCTTTTCAAGAAAGAAATACAGAAATACTATTTGCTCAGATGATAAAAAAAAACCCAAAAAACATTTCAACCACATCATCCAGAGGCTTTTGTACTTTCCTCATTTGCTAAGAGGAACATGAAACTCCTTTGGCATTGCAGGGATGAAGGGTGAGCAGAGAGAAGAGGGGCCACTTTTGAGGACATGGTTTTTGCTGATCCCAGTACACATTTCTAGAAGGAAGTACCTGCTAAGTTTAAAAACCTCTGCCCCATTTTCACAACCTGCAACTACAAAAACAGTGCAGTGCCTAAATGGCCAAGATGTATACAGATGCTTCCCCTTTCAACAGGGCTTCAGAGAACCTTGAGGTAACCATTGACTCAGCTTACTCAACCTAAATCCTACAAGCAAACCATTTTATTAGAATTACTTCCTCCTCCAGATAAAGTTGTTCTGTCAATAACTACTGGGTCAAACTATCCAGGATATTGACAGATCCTGTTTTTAAAAAGGGACAGTCATGACTGCAATAGTACAATATTGCATAACTGCAATAGTCGTGACTTTGACAAATTGTGCATAATCAATATTTATTGCAGCTTTGCATAGCATCCTGCTACTCTTCTCCAATACCTTTAGAAGGCATTGCTGGCTGGCCTCACTGGTTATTATTTATTCCCACACTCACCTTGCTAGAGAGCTGCTGGGACATCTTCCCTTAAATGTAAGATAATTAACTACTACTCAATAATTAGGTAATCTTCCCCATCCTCTGAACTAGTACAAAAGTGCAGCAATGTAGTTAGCTGGGTCACAGAATAGGTCCCGCTGAAAAAAAAAAACCTCAGGAAAACAAAATGACAAAAATATCATTTTAATGGTTTCTTCTCAGTCTTAGCCATTTCCTGGCCAGCTTTTTTTACAGGCAGAGCAAGGTCAGTACTGGCACACCTAAGAGGGAGAACTGCTTTTGGAAAAAAAAAAAAAAAACATTACAAAAGAATCAAAACCAAAGCACCACCCTGGACAAACGGTGCCTTTTGCTTCCTGATTTTAATCTCAGGTAACCTATATGGAACAGGGAGTGTCCTCCAATAAAATACAAAATGGTGAGTAACACAAAGCTTTTCTCAACTATTAATTTTCAAGCTGTAACTGAAATGCTTTTACACTTGAAGTGTCTCTAGCATTTCTCTAATACTTGATGGTTTATCACAAACACTTACTGATATATGGAACCATGCCAGGATCCAGCGTTGTGATCATGGTCTCCACAGAATGCTTGGTTTTATCAAGAACAGACTTCACCATGGGATTCTCAGCTACACCCTAAATTTAAAAAAATACATTTCCGTATTATCTTCTGGGTCTCTTTTTATTTCCTCCTCAAGAAATTCAGAATGTTACACTTTAAAAAACAAACGAACAAACAAATAAACAATTAATACTAAGCTGCTCTGTGGCATCTGCTGTGCATCATTCAACACAAACACTGCAGGATATGACTATCAGTGTATGGCTTTTCTCTTACAACCTCAGGCTTAAATATTACCTTCCTCATTAATGCAGAAACAGCCCCATCATCTTGCAAAGTCAGGCAGTATTTCTCCAATTAGCAGCCTGGCTGCCTAACTAACAAAGTCATCATACAGATGATTACTGAATATTGAACCTGCTTCTACCTGTGGAAGATGCCTGTATGTGCTCATTTGCCTAGCACAAATCAGGTGAAATAATTAATACTTTTATACCAATCCAAAACACTAAGTTATTGCAACAATTATGCAGAAATCAGCCTTGGAACTGAAATGGGGCTGCTCAGGCATCTTTGAAAGATTGGAGAAACTGAAACGGTCCCATCTGATTCCAAATCAATAATTTGTCAATGTTTGATTGTCATGGTTTTCAATATTACTGAGCTTGAAGGAAATCTGAAAGAAAGGTGTATAATTTCTTAACAATGGCAGAGGCAGAAGGGCATTTCAAATTACCTCAAGAACAGAAATAAAGATAACTTTGGCAACTACTACATAAGGTCTTCAACAGGACATTCAGGATGCATTGGTAATTTTTACCGATTGGTCCTAGATTCTGGCCCATCTTTAAACAGAACAGACTCTGATGTGGGCTTACATACATCAAGAACTTAATGGTTTCAGTATAATTAATGATTCCTCATTCTTTCACTTATGAAATTCTCAAGAAGTGCTTACTGAATACATAGAGCACATGGAATGCTTGATAGTTCAAGCAAAATCTTTATTGCTGGAGTCAGTAATGCAGACCTTCTCCATAAGCAGAAACAGGACACCTTTTGTATCCTAGTGGCAACACTAAAATGTGGAAGAGATTGGCCCATCAATTAATTTGCACATGAAAGCTTTGGTACTCTAAAAAGAGCTACAGAATCAAGTTACAAGTAAAATGTTCTCTTCTAGAACACTGCCACCTACTGAAAAGATCAGGACTATAACGAATGAAAGGAAAGCACTGTTACCGAAAGGAAGAAAGATGTGTTTTTACGATCATGAGAAGTCATTTCTCCCTGAAAATGGCAGCATGACCACTCTGCTCTCACTGTACTGATGGAGAATTAATGTTGCTCTTTAAGACTGTATCACTGGAGTAATGTTGGGCTCAGTCTGCCATGTCACAAACAACTTTTTCTCCTAGGTTTTCACGCTTAAAAGGGATTGGAAATCCCTCAAAAATGCTTCAAGCACAGTGGGACAATAATCTTCTTTATTCTTCCTTCACATTCAGTGTGAGATGGGACAGAATGTGGCGCTGCTCTTGAAGACAACTCCGTGTTCATGTACAACTCTCGGATCTTTTTGCCACAATCTTCACAATGCTACTTAAGCTCCAGAAACGTTACAGGCTAATGAAATTCTTCTAGTTTATGTTGCTGCTTATTTCTTCTGATTAGGTGGCATCACAAGGAGTATCTGTTCTGCCCTATACATTCCATGCCTTCTAGCAAAAAAATCTTACAGAATACCTTGAATACTTCTTTGTGATTGAAAAAATACAGTTTGTCTCTCCTTGAAAACAGACAAAATATAACTTGATTGTTATAAAACAAGCATGATTTGCATCCCACAGGAATCAAACTCAGTAAATTAGGAAGCTAAAAATGGGATATACAAAGCATTCAGGTAAGGTAAAACATACTTATCTTTTTCTGCATACAGTCTTTGTGAAGAAAAAGTTACCTTTCACGTCGTAAAGGGGCTCTAAAATTTCAAGTGGTTTAAGAATATATACATCTCTAACAGGTTCTGTCACATGTTCCTATCACAGGACTAAAAATTAACCTAGAACACCTGCATCTGTGTAGTCCCCTCTCCTCTTTACAGGGAAAAACTAAAGCATAGTTTCAGCAAACACCACTATTAAAAAACTTGCACATGAGACTGGAAAAAAAAGAAGATTTATAGTAGAATGCACTTAAAGAGTAAGACATGTCTTCCTATAGTCAGCACAAGTTGGTAATTCCTCATGAAGGTAACAAAGCCCATACCTTTATAAACCCCCAGAGTCCTCCAGCAGGTGCTCCACTTTGGACAGTAGATACTCTGGGATCTTCATGCTCCTCAGGAAAAGTGATTGCAGAACCAGTACCAGGAGACAATGATGATGAGAAAGTTGCCTGTTGAGTAATGGGATCTGCCAAAACACCTGTACAAGAGAAAAATAAAACACCTGTTTAATTTGTTACACTGAAGCAACATGCAATTTTTTAACAGAAACACAGCAGAAAGAATAGAACAATTACAGGCTAACTCACCTTACTTCTTGAAGGCCCAAAACCAATTCTGCTTGTTAAAGCCTAGCCTAGATCTATTGAATGCAGCCATATATGCTAACAAAACTGAGACTGCCTGTACACTATAGAAAGGCAAACAACTTTTTTTCCTTATCACCCTCATTTTTAAACTTGTTCTTTTTACTGTATTTAAATTTTTGTAAAAGAGAGGGATAAATGTTAGTGTCTGAAAAAAGATATAGGAATGTTCCCATACAATAGGGAAAAAGTCTAACACCAAGGGCTGGAAAGTAACAGTAGTAGGAGAAGGAGGAAGCTTTACATATTTTAAAGGAAAGCAAAAGAAACGAAAACAGTAGAAAAAAAGAAGTGTGACCCTTTGCCGCATTACTTGAGCCTATTTTAACAGATTTTCCAACACTAGCCTTAATTGAGAGTTACTTTTATTTTGCGCTGCAAACTGATAGCTCGTTTAAGACATTTTCCTCATACAGACTACTTAAAAGAGGTATCACCAATAATAATAAAAGCTTGGCCCAAGTGTAACTGAAGAGCCAAGTTTCCATTCCACAAGCTGAAAATGACATCAGTTCAGCAACCACAGCAACTGCCTACATGGAAGGTATGTATTTTTAGCTATCCCAATGCAATTTTGTGGCTGGAAGCAAGAAAATGGAAGGTGGTGTCATGTGATGGACAGCTTGTTAGAGACAGATTTTCAGAGCAAAAACCTGAAAATTAAGAGTTTACAGCCTGTGATTGTCATTCTGGGGAAATGTAATGGTTGAAAGTGGCTAAAGAAAAGCTGTTCAGCAGGGCTTTGCTGTGCAAGTTAACAAAAATAAAAGTTCCCAAACAAAGATTTCCCTGAATGCCATCAGAACTTAAAGTGGACTCTCTCTCTTGGACCATGACTGTATTTTAAAGGCTATTATCCTTTCTTCTGAGTACAACTACATTTAATTCAGAGTATTATCCCTTCATCTGCGTACAACTTATTAATTAAGTATACCCAGAAGAATAAAGCGGCCACCCAGGAGATCCCCCACCCTGTCCCACAAACGGGAAAGCAAATAAACAATGAGTTACCTGTGACTGGAGGTGCAGAAAATGAAGGCATCAGTGGGCTCTGAGGTGCTCGGCCAGCGTGACCTCTGGTGATATCATAGGTAGAAGACATGGCAAATCCTGAAAAGGGGGGACCAGTGGGAGGTGCAGGAAGACCAGGACCAGCAGCAGAGCTCGGTGGCGGAGGAGCAGAGAACTGGGACACGGGGGTGCTGAAAGCTGGAGGGGCAGCAGGAGGTGGGACAGGGCTTTGGGGTGGTGCAATTGTAGAAACGGTTGCAGAAGGCACAAGTGGAAGAGAGGCCGAGGTCATCATGGGAGGAGGAACTGGGGACACTCCAGCTGGCAAGGGTGGTGAGTAGGCAGGAGAAGATGGCATGCTTGGTGTTGCAAGGGGGCTGGACAAAGCTACAAAAATAAGGGGTGGAAAAAAAAGAAAAAAAAAAGAAGAATTTTAGAAGCCTAAATCTCAGATTCAGTTATGCAATTGTTCAGACATTATTTCAAATAAATTTTGAAGCAGTCTGTTTTTGGTTTTTTTTTCTTTCAAAATGATTTTTAATTCAGCTTGAGTTTCCATAGACCACCAATGGCACTCAATCATTAGTGACAGTATCTTGTAAGACAGAACTCTTCTTCTTGCATGACCCTACTTGTCATTAGCTTAAAAATACAAGTCAACATTTTACTACTGAGTTTAGAACAGCTGAAACATGCCTCAGAAATTTCGAGCTAGTTCTTTTCTTCCTGGGTGAGTGCTACATCAACTGATGATGCAGGGGAGGCTCATCTTCAGGAATAAAACACACACTCCTAATATTTGGTAGGCTGGAAGTTGTTTCAGAGTTGTGGCACTGTAAAATGGACTGAGCATAAGGCAGCCCTCTGCTCTCTGGCCGCTCATCTTGCTGATCCCTCTGCTTTCCCTGTTTCAGTCAGATCCTCAGCTTATCATTGGATAAGCCAATTTTCTCGACAACCAAGTTTAGCCAGGAAACTAAGTCAGAAAAACAGAAATTGACATTTTTAATGGGAGTAATATGCTGGACCTGCTTAAGCATCTCACTGGCCTCAGCCTAAACACCAATCACAGTCAAATGATATGCAAATCACACTAATGCAATGGTCTCCAACCTTTGCCACACACAACCATCACTAAAAAAACCCTGAGCATCCATTTCCCCATATATATTTATTTATATATTGTTTACATGCATCACTGTACTAGTATGTTACGTATATTAGAAAAAATACACAACAAAAAATTAAAAATTGTGAAATAAAGACCAATGAACAAAAAATTTCCTTAGAAGTAAAAAACATTTTCTGCTACCACTAAAAGCTTTTTTGATAATATACTATCAATATAATAATATAGTTCATTAATAATGGTTAACATACTACATAATACAATTATTGATAGTGACATTTTAGGATGATCAGTGCAACTGAAAAAACCTCATTTTACATCTTGGTTTAACACCTCATAATGCAGGAATCTTAAGTTTGTTTTGACATTCAGACTGCTCGGATACTTGGGTTTAAGGGCTGGAAAAGACACTTTGCAAAGATCCACATGGAAGAAGTACCTTGCTGGATGTGCTTGCTGCTTCATCTTCCACTCCCACACATAAATCATGCAAAGGTTTTCCTTGAAATTTAACTATAAAATTTTCATCTTCCCTCATGTCCATCAACTGTCCTTGCAAAAGTAACATGCTGTATTTTCATATTTTTAACAAGTGTGTTCAAATCCCATGAAAACTGTTTGGAAGATGTTTACAGAGGTCAGGAAATTCTCTTTGCAAATTGACGTCTACAGATCTGACAGGCTTTATGCATTGGTTTTGGCTGCAGGAATGAATAATGATGGAAGTATTTCCAAATACCAGTTTTGGAAATGGTTTCTCAAAAATATCACTTTCTTACAGAAGTACTTCCTGTGTCATTCCTTGTTGAAATGTCACCTTTATCTGGAAGGCACAAATTATGAGTGCATATTTTTTTGAAAATGTCAACTAGGTAGTACACTTCTGACAGCCTCTTGTCATCACAGAAAACATATGCAAAGCTGTCACAATGTGTAAAAATAGTAAAAAAAAAAAAGTTTTATGTCCTTATTAAGTTCAACAACTCTTTTATAGACCTTGCCACTGGTGGCAAGTAAACCCCTGTGCAATTCAAAAAATAAAAATATTTCATGGTCTCTCCCTATCTCATTACAAAATCTACTATTTAAAAGCCATTTTAATGAAATTAATCTCATTGATGACATCCTGCAGCACTTTATGCACTTCTGACTCTGGTTGCTTTGCTTGTGCATGAGGCTGTGAATACATTTCATGTGTGATAACACCCCTGCAACCCTACTCCAGAATCCATTTTTATCCTAGTTAAAGCAGCTGCTCCATCAGAAGTTACATTTCCACAGTTTTAATTTTAAAAATTGCTTTTACTATAGAACTCATTGAATGTTGTGGGCAGATCTTCTTGGTATATTCCTCCTTTACCATTTGACACGGCACGAATCTGACTCGGCAATACCACACGTGCCAAAAAATTTAGTATCACACAAATATGGTGTTCAGAATCTTGAAAATATCAGAAAAAGTGCTTTGATTACCAACCAAAGGTGAGACCTTAGAGTACCTTCCAATACCTAAAGTGGCTACGAGAGAGCTAGAGGGACTTTTCACAAGGACATGGAGTGGCAGGACAGCAGGAATGGCTTTAAACTGGATGTGAGGCAGGTTTAGATCAGACATTAGGAAGAACTGTTCCCTGTAAGGAACAGGGTGCCCAGAGAAGTTGTGGCTGCTCCTGGAACACAGGAAGTGTCCAAGGCCAGGCTGGGCAGGGCTTGGAGAAACCTGGGATAGTGGAAGGTGTCCCTGCCCATGACAGGGGGTGAACAAGATGATTTTTAAGGTCCTTTCCCACCCAAACCATTCTGGGGTTCTGTGAGTGTTAAAATACAAGTAATTATTCAGGTTTACCACTATACCCTAGAGGACTGTAAATCTATTTTAACACCCTCCTGGGCTGCCTTATGCACTGTAGTGGAAGGTATTATTCCCTTGACCATGCATCCTTAAAAATACAAGTGCATCCACATCACTTCCTAAAATAGTTTCAAGAACAAAAACAATGTTCAAAATATTCTGTGTGATATCAGATGTATTACACATAAGGAGCCCACTTCCATGATTAAGAAACAATTTAAATCCTTCCAATTAGCTTGGAAAAGAGAACTGCAATTATGCTGATTGCAACTGTTTCTGTAGTGCTTCACAAGACATGAAATAAAGGTTTCTGTACCTAATGTGACAGGTGTAGCAGCAGCAGCCACCCCTGCTGTGCTTGGAGGAGGTGTGCCAGGTGGAGTTGTCTCTATCCCACTCTCTTCCATCATTTTCCTTCAACCACAAAAAGCTGTGAGAGAAAAACAAATAAATTGCATCTTGAGAAACAAGGGAAAAGATTTTAAATGAGAATGCAAATGCCACAACAGTTATTCACATTCCTGAACAGAGCAGGTAATTCAAATGCCAACTCTAGAAAAAAGAAAACCACTGACTTATCTCAAGTACAAAATTATCCAGTGTGTCCCCCTTCTCCTGTATCTTCCCTTTATTTTTAGCACTGTGATAACACCTGAAACTCCCAGATTATTTCTAAAAACCTTACTGGGCTTGTCCAGCTACAGCTTCTGAAACACACTGGTGGTACTTGGAAGAGTAATAAATAGAGAGGTAATTACACATCACAAACCCCATATCCCATTGCAAGAAAAACTTAACTACAAGGTACAATTCTGCTGCATTAGTGAACTGTGGTAATGCAAACCAGGACCTGTTCCTTCCAGCATGAATAGAGTTACAATGAAATTAATTTACAGCAGACAAGTTTTCCAGTACAGCCAATTCCTGTAAAATCCATACACCACACTTCTCCGGTGATGTTAACAGAAGCGGAAATAATCAAAGGCCTTGGTTTTTATTTTGAAGACCAGAAGAATCTTTTGACATATTTGAATATAAAACTTCTAAAAAAACAAACCTATATGCTTACTTAGCAATCTTAAATTAATGTAAAAGTGCTTAAAAGAAGAAAAGCGGGAAAATTAAGATTTTCGTGAACACCAGACAATTTTCATTCTTCAGTGCAGT
>VZTN01000041.1:79023-171618 GCA_013400515.1 Erpornis zantholeuca
CCCAGTTGCGGCTTCCAGCCACCCCATAAAAAAAAAAAAAAAAAAAAGAAATAACCTAAAAGAGAAAAAAGGGTAAAGACAAGGTATGGGAATAGACAAAAAAAAAGCAGAAAGTACAACTGGTAACTAACAGCTTATTAGCTAACAGTTCATCACAATGAAATAATCCAGCACCCCACACTATTGAAATGATCCTACTGGATATATATGAACATAACAGGCCTATACAAAACCGGGAGGTTTTGGGAAGAATAGGAAAGCATTTGGGTGAAAAAGTTCTTACAATAACTCTTCATAATCCATGCCACAAACACAACTTGCAACAAGGACCGCCTGAAAACTCAGCCTAACTTCTTAAGGAAATGACTTCTGCGCCTTCTTGCAAACCAGAACATTTTGGTTTACTAAACTAAAGGCGCAAAGGAGAAACCTAGAGACAGGGAAGGGGGAGCACGTGGAGTTAGGTGAAAACAGTATCAGTACTGCCATCTAGTGATTTGTGATCAGAAACTGCAAATTCGCTAATGACACGTTTTAGTAGAAGACAATCCTGGTTTTTTTTTATATGGAAATAAAAAAAAAAAGGATCTGGAAAAGACAAATACAGAAAAAAACACATTTCCAGTGATCCTCCTTAAAACAAACCATTAGTAAGTAGAAGCATGAATTTTGTTTGGCTTTGATCAATTATTTTGTTTTTTAAAAAAAAGCCCTCTTGAGTACAATGAAGACACTATAGGGATGACACTAAACCCTGATATTACACAAAGAAAATACAATACACCCAACAAAGTCTATTTTTAAAACTATTTCTACTGACTCTCACCAGCTGAACCTCATCCATTAACCCAAAGCCAAATCTCAGTCATTAATGTAACTACCACACTAGGGAATGAGACTGTATACTGAATGGAAAACCAGGCTAAAACTCTGAGCGAAATTGTTAAATTAGCTTTAGCTCCTGCTAAAAGCAGGAATGAAATAATTTGATTTAGAGACTAAAAGCCTTACCTGGGAAATTATGCTTCTTTCACTTTAGTTTAATAGAAAGTAATTGCATTTGTGCAAATACTTTGCAATAATCTTAATGACATAACCACACTTCAAAAGCGTTCTTCAGGTTATTACTCTGAAATACAGAAATTTACAGCTAATGATAAGATTACCTACAAATGGAGATTAGCAAATTTCATGTGGATAAAAACACATTATCTAAAATCAGCCATCCTTCAGAGGTTATAATGAAGTGTATTTTCAGCCATCTTTAATTGATCCCTTCTTCTATTTCAGTAGATGCTTCTGCTAGTTTAAAAAAAAGAAAAGAAAGAGAAGCAAAACCAAAATCCCCAAACAAACAAAAACAAAAAAAACCATAAACCCACAAAAGAGAAACCACAATTTAAGTACACTAAGAGGGGAAACTGCTCTCTAAATAGAGCCTAAAACAAAACATAACCACTTAGCTGAAACACTAAACTGAAATGCCAGGAAACTTTTTGACTTTAATCACAGGAGGCATAACTTTTAATTAAGCTTTGACAGTGCTGTCTGCAGACACTGCTCATGGCTAAGCACATGCTGTCAACTGTCCAGAATATGGTACAGCTAATGTCAAACAAAATGACAACGCTCTCAAAAAAAAAAAAAAAGAAAAAAAAAAAAAGAAAGTAAACCAGAGCTGGACCGTAAGTACACCTAACACTTTCACCTGAAAAATCCCTTGCATTGTTTTTTCCCACTTTGGGAAAGGAGAGCACTAAGGGATAAAACTTCCTTCAGTCTCTGGTCCAGAAAATGCAGGCAAGTCCCAAAGGACACACAAAGTCTCAATGAAGCCAAACAAAGTGCACAGAGAGATCAGTTTGATCACCTCGTGTCGAATGACATGTTTCAAAGTCCAGAGTCTTACCGAGAGGTGACCAGGAATGGGAAAAAACAACAACAAAAAACCAGGCAACAAGGCAACAAATCAAACCCCAGGAACTCTTGTGTACCTGTTTTCTGAAACTTTGGGCCCTTTACTCATAGTATGATACTATGGGTATCACACCCCAAACAATGCAATTGTGTGTATGGTAATCCCTTGACTTGAAACTGGGGTGGTTACTGAGGTGGTAGGCAACTTTCCCTGATTAAGGCTTTACAGTAGGAAACTCGTTATAAATGAATTACTGATGGCTGGCTCTTGCCATATACTGTACAGATTATTAATTACGAGTTACATTATCGGTTATAACATTAGATATACGACAGCGCGCTCTGGAAATATCGAAGAGTAGTAAACGTTAAAAGGTTTAAGGTTGCCGGGGTGGTTTGGCTGTCAGGGCTGGTTTTGTGGGGGTTGGGTGGTTTGTAAGCTGCAAGGTCGGTTCTGTGGGGCTCGCAAAGCGAACGAGCCGTGGCAGGCCGGACTTCGAAAGCACCACCAAAAAAGGAATGAGGGCTCCAGCCAATGAGAGCCCCGATCGCCTCAGCGACAGAAAAGCGCGGGCTCGCAGAAGATTGACAAGGGGGGGGGGCGGCTATGCAAAACAATAAATTAATATGCATCAGCCTGATGCAACCACAAGGGTATAAAAGGCCGAACCGCCAGTTTGTGGGGGAGTCTCTCGTATCGAGCCACTCTTCCAGTGCTGTCCTCCCGCCCCCCTTTTACTTTCATTGCATTCTCGATAAATTTTAGTAACTCATTTCCATAACGGATCTGCGTCGTTTATAACATACTGCAGCTAAGTCAACTTTCCTCCCATTCATGATGAAGCTGATTCCACCAGGTAAATAATACTGTGCACTTCATATTTTGGGGCTCCGTTTAAGTTGAGCTCCCTCCAAGTTAACATGGGCACTTCAAAGATCTGAAATGAGCTAGGAAATCCAGAGAAGGCATAACTCTGCAATCTGCTGGTTCATGTGTTTGGCGGCATAGCTTAATGCAAAATCTGATTTATTTAATTATTACCATATAGTGAAAAATACTGAAACTAAAAAGAGAGTAGTGTAGGTTAGGTATTAGGAAGGAATTCTTGATTGTGAGGGTGGGCAGGCCCTGGCACAGGGTGCCCAGAGAAGCTGTGGCTGCCCTTGGATCCCTGGCAGTGTCCAAGGCCAGGCTGGACAGGGCTTGGAGCAACCTGGGATAGTGGAAGGTGTCCCTGCCCATGGCAGCAGGTGGAACAAAATGATCTTTAAGGCCTCTTCAGACCCAAACCATTCTGTGATTCTATATTCATAGCATATGTTAGGCTAACCACAACACCTGCAAAACCTTTTCACTTGGAAAAAAAAAAAAACAACAAAAGCAACACCAAACAAGCCTTTTCACCAATGTGCATAAGAACTAACGCAGACCAGCACAACTGGAAATAACCAAGCAGGACAGCCAGGGTTGTTGGCCTTCCCCTGTCACTCATGCAGACAGCAGACACCATAAAGCCAGCAAGTTCCATTTCTCCAAAGGCTGCCTGACCTTATCAGAGTTATTAGAATCCCATTAATTTTTTTGGTCACCCATTCTCTGTGCCAATGCCAACCCTCAGGATTTGCAGCAGACCACACCTCCCTCCCTCCTCCCTTTGCCATCAAGTATTTCAGTGTCACAAAACCATCCCAGAACACCACAAAGCAGTGACGGCCACAGTGGGAGAACAACTGATCGACAAATGCATAACCCCATCCAGCAAGACCATAAAATAACACAACACCACCAAAGAAACAGCCAAACCCGGCCCATCCAACAATCTGCACCCATCATTTCCAGGGTATGGATATCACAGGGTGTCACGAAACAGCTCCAGCACTTTCAGAGGTGTTTTCCCAAGAGAAACAATGTGAGTTTTTTTCATGCGGTAATAAAAACAGATAAATCACATAAAGAGCAAATCGTGCCTCGAGAGACCCTATAATAAAGCAGCAGAGCTCCTGAAGCACCATTCCATCCGGCATTAAGAGATTCCCAAGGGTAAGGACGAAACCGGAGGCATTTTACCAGGACCAGCACTCCCATTCCTCGCTGTAGGGCTGGAATTCAGTGCCTCGAGGCTCCGAACAACCTGGCACCCGAATTCTCCACGCAGGAGGAAGCCGGGCCGGAGGCAGGAGCAGGACAGCACCGGGGACTCAGGGAAGCACCGGATAAA
Source organism: Erpornis zantholeuca (assembly GCA_013400515.1). Classification (NCBI taxonomy): domain Eukaryota; kingdom Metazoa; phylum Chordata; class Aves; order Passeriformes; family Timaliidae; genus Erpornis; species Erpornis zantholeuca. The sequence continues at coordinate 83,160 of VZTN01000041.1, forward strand.
TCCCACCGGGAATTCTGCGCAGTGCTGCTCCCTGACCCTCACCTCACAGCGAGCCTCGGAGCACACGGAGCGCAGGAGTCGCTGCAAGGACGCGCCGGGTCAGAACACGAGGAGCGAGCCCCGCACCTCCCGCAGCCGCTCCGGGCCTCAGCACCGCCCGGCCCAGCCCTCCGGCCGCTCCTCCCCGCCGCCGGGCACGACGGGTCACAACGCTGCGCCTTCTCCCGCCGCCAAAAGCGCCCTCACCGAGCCCGATCCCCTCGTCCCGTCCCGTCCCTTCCCGGCCTTTCCCGTCCCAGCGGTACACGACGGGAGGCCGCGGCCAGCGCCACTTTGGACTACAACTCCTAGCATGCTCCGCGCCACCGCCGCGCCCTGCCACGTCCCTCACGGCCAGGTCCAACGGCCCCTCGCCGGGGGGGGATGTCGCTCCCATCCTGCGCCCTCGGCTTGGTTCGCTCCACACAGATAAAAAGGTGGCGGCGCTGGCGCGGTTTCGCCAGTGCCACGTTGGCGGCTGCAGGGAAGTGGCTGGAGGGGGAATTACGTGGTGCATTTAAAACTTGCAGCTTTAACAAGCCGTTAGAATATAATAAGTTCATTAACATTAATAGTATATTTCTAATTAACAAGGAATGAACTTATGTATGGAAGCCACCTTCACAGTTCCTTATTATGACATCTGGGAGCAGGGACGACTTTCCGGGCAGCCCCCTCCTGTCAGGGGGTTGTGCAGAGCCACAAGGTTCCCCCCTGAGCCTCCTTTTCTCCAGCCTGAACCCCTTTTTCAGCTTCCTCAACCACTCCAGGGCTCCAGACCCTTCCCCAGCTCCGTTCCCTTCCCTGGACACGCTCCAGCCTCTCAGTTTCTTGTCGTGAGGGGCCCAGAACTGGACAGTCCACTCGAGGTGTGGCCTCAGCAGTGTCCAGCACAGGGACGGTCACTGCCCTGGTCCTGCTGCCACACCATGGCTGGGACAGCCCAGTGGCCATTGGCCTTCTTGGCCACCTGAGCACCACCAACACCATTGACAGGAACAGCCCCTCTGACATCGAGTGGTTACTTAAGTCGTGACACACCATGAGGCACCCATTCTAGCTAATAAGAGGATTTGAAGTGTATCTCAGTTTAAGCCTGAGAAAAAAGGCTTGGCAAAGGTATTGCTACTGAGTCTGTGTACAATTGTAAGGAAAACTCAGCAAAGCCAAGTACCTTTAAATTACATACATTTCAAGGTTTTTTTTCGGGGTGTTGTTCTTCTCTTTGTGATTTCTGAATTTCACAGTGAAATTTAAGGTTAGAGAAACAAGAATTATGAGGGAATGTAAATGAAAAGCTGAAGCTTTCTTGTGACAGCTGACTTTCCAGAAACTCTTGTTACTCCATTGACAAAAAATGCCTTCAGCCTTGGTAACACTTGTAATCTTGCTCAGAAAACAGCTGAGAGAGAATCCGAAGGCTGTACTGTATCTTTGAAGCTGTGTCCTGATGGAGAATAAATCTGTACATTCACTACGTTCTTAGAGAAGCACACATCAAGATTCTGTCAGAATTCTTTGCTAAGAATCCAATTGGTTTACAAGTTTAACTGTCCAGCTCTTCAATATCTTCCCAGATGTATTTATTTATAAGAAGTTACTTAGAAGTCCCTGTCAGAGGGATGCTGTGAGTGAGTGTCTCTAGAGTCAATGAGCTGTCATGCCATGAGTGCCTGGAAGTGTCTGCTAGAACAAATTGGAGTATTTTTTTCCTTTAGAGCAGAGTGTGTTAAACTAGTTACAAGCATCCATTGTCTTATTGTAGTCACAATGTTTGTTGTGTTCCAGGACAAAAAAAAAAAAAAAAGAAAAGCCAGTGTGTCAGGATGCTGTTATGTGAGGCCTCTCTTGCAGGCTGCCTTCCCTGTGGTGATGTTTATTGTCTTTGGGGGATGGGCTGGGACCATCATTTTGGTGAACTTGGTGGCGTTGCCTTGTGAGAGGGATAGGATGGTTGGTGGTGACTGTGTCATGCTGGCCTGTCTTTCATGTGCTGGACAGGTCCTGCTTTAGAATCACAGAGTCATGGAAGGGTTTGGGTCAGAAGGGACCTTTTGACATCCAGTCGGAGGCCTGGTGATCAGCAGAGGCATTCCCAAATGGATCAGGTTGCTGACAGCTCCATCCAGTCTCACCGTGGATGTGCCCGTGGTGATGGGGTGGGCACAGCCAAAGAGCTGCCACCACTGTCTACACCCTTGAACTTCTTCTCCTGCTCACTGACTTTCTCCTTGCTGTCGACCTTCTTCTCGCTGCTGAACTTCTCACTGCCAGTCTTCTCTTTGTGCCTGGATGCCTCCTGCTCCCTGCAGCTGGCAGGGCCACGCTTCCATCTCTGATCAGCCCACAGCGAGCACAGCCAGCTCAGTGCCCCAAAACAGCCACTGCTGCTGCAGTGCAGAAAGGAACAGGCTTTCCTTCATGCGATTGGTCTCATCAGTTTCCTGCAGGAGCTGAGTCATATCCTGATGGAGCTATTCCTCACACTCCTGCATCCTCTTGACCACATAATTTTTATTCTGAAGCTCCATCTTCAGCCCAGTGTGGGTGGCTAACAGGGCTTGGGATCAGAGCAAGTGTTGGTGGGAGAAAGGGCCAGGTCTGGCTGGGATGGAGCAGGCGACTGGACCTGGGATGTCCCCAGAGCCTCTCTGGGCCCGGCCGTCCAGCCAGTTCTTAACCCAGAAAAGAGTGCACCTGTCCAAGCTGTGGGCTGCAGCTTTTCTAGGGAATGCTGTGGGAGGCAGTGTCGAAGGCTTTGCTGAAGTCCAGGTAGACAACATCCATAGCCTTCCTGCATCTATCAGGTGGGTCACCTGGTCATAAAAGGAGATCAGGTTGGTCAAACACGGCCCACAGTCCAACCGTTGAGGTCCAAATACATTGGGGCAGAAGTCCATGAAGTACTGCTGCTAGCAGCAGGTTCTCAACTGAACCCATGGACAGGCACAGATTGTCTTGTCCCGGGGTTTTGGCTAGGGTGACCCACACATTCTCCTTGGGCTGTGAGACCACCTGGCTGAAAGCCTGCTGCACCATCCAGATGGTCAAGGCGATGATGGTCATGAAGGCAGCTCTCTTTTTCATATGGGGACAGCTGGCATATGTCACCAAGGCTGGTGCTCTTCATCTTCCTGGGAGCAATCATTGGTTCTGGCAGCTGTGTGGTCACCTCCTTGTGCTTGTGCCTGTGTCTCACTCAAGCCCTTCTGCCCCTTCCTGCACATGTCATTGTGCCCAGCCCCTCTCCTGACTCCTCCCATGCGATGGTGTGCGTGCCTGCGTCGGGTTCTTCCCTCTCTCCTGGGAATTCCCTTCTCTCCGCAGACCCTGCCTCTCCCTCTGGAATTCCCACCTCCTCCACTAGTGGCCTCGCCCCTAGCAACAAACCCACTTCTGGTTCTCACGCTGACAGGACTGGAAGTGACGGCTGCAGGAACCAGAATGATGCCATCTTGGTGCCCACTGCCCGCTGCAGCTTGGTGGCCCTGGTTCGCCGCAGGTCCTGTGCCACAGCCAGGCACTCTCCTCCCTCCTCCTCCTCGGAGAGCAGCGAGCCTGGGAGTTTCTGGGCTGCAGCGAGGACAGAAGCAGCCAGAGACGAGACCTGGGAGCTTGTGGGCAGGGCTACCCTTGCCTTTGCTCAGGTTGTTTGTAGGAGAGGGAGGGGCCCTGACACATGGTACAGTGTCTACCACAAGGGGTGAGAGCCCCTACTGCTTCACCCAGCAAGAACTGCCTGTGCCTAGATAGGGGCTGCCCTCAAGCTCCCTTTGGCAGTTCGGAGCAGGGAGGTGTTGCCTCCAGGGGAGGCATGACAACCTGGTTTGAGAACGCCACGACAGCCACCTCAGGCTGTTCAGGCCAAGTACTCACAGACACCAATGAGATGGACGGTAAAATGGCATTGATTGAAGGGTTACATGGGGTTATACGGTCTTGGTTGTGGCACATCACTTCCCTCTGCTTACGTCACCAGCCCAGTGTTGCTAAGCAGCTGAGGAAGGATGAGCAACTTTAACTGACAAAAGGGGCAAATAGCTTTAAGCACAAAAGGAGGTAGATAACATCAGCAGGTGAGGCGAGGGGGCCCTGTCTACCCGTACAGTGTGAGGTCTTCCAGTCGCTGTCCCTGACTACCCACAGGAGGTGTCTGCTCTCAGTCACTGCTGCAGGTTCATGCGTGGTGTCCAGGAGCGAGGCAAGGAATAAAGGACGGACCTGTCTCATTAGAGGATGCAGCTCTAATCTTGTATTGTTTCCTTTGACCAGAAGGTCTGTGGTTGTTTTGGAATCCACCATGTTTTACGTCCATCAGTGACCAAATAGCTTCTACAAACAACTTCTTCAGTGAATTTCTTTCCTTTTCTCCAAAAGCATTCCTCTCCAAGAACTGTGTCTTTCAATTGCTAATTTTCTTCATCTTTTTGAGTTTGGGGAGGGAGGGTCCAATAATGACTCCTCGCCAAGGCCAAGTTTTGGATTCTGAAGTACCTCCACAAACCCAGGAATTTGTTAAATCTAAATTTTTGCTAATTCATTGGAAGTGGTACCTAAGGTCACCAAAAATGGAGGTGAGGACTTTTAAATTAAATGAAGGGAGGATTCCTAAAATAGGGGAACACCCCAAAAGCTGTCTTGCACTCCTCTAGAAATGGTTCTCTATTCCCTCTTAGACCTACGTTTACTCTGTGGAGTACAGAAGTAGTGTGATTTGTGCAAGTGCAGTGGATTTGGAGAGATTGTGGGAGGGTTTGAGAGTCTTGGGGGGTTCTGCTCTTCCTGGACTTCTCCTTTAGAAAATAATTCGGTGCATTTTTGGAGTGGAAGTGCCTTATGTGCACCTGCTCACCTCTGGAAGATGGTCCTTGTCCATTATTATGTTCAATAATAATTGAACATAAATATTTTTGTACTCAAAAAAGAGCATCAGGGGTGGAAAACCAACCTTCCCCAGGACACCTAGGGGTGAAGGGTGTCTGTGGGGCAACAGTGGGTTTTGTGGGACCCCAAATTGTCCCCTATCAAGTTAAGAGAGGCTCCAAATGTTATGGGCCCAAATCAGTGCCATAGGCTGGTAATGGGCAACAGAACCTTGGGCTTCAGAGGGGACACAGGACTTTGGGGAGTCCCCGTTGCAGCGTTGCTGCCTCTTGGGGAGTGTGGGGGAGTCAAGGCCCACTGCTGGTGGTGGGGGGAGTGGAGAAGAGCAGACTTTTTGCCCCAGGGGCTGTGTCAGCACCCTAAAGACCCCCCTAGGAACCTACCTGCTTTGGGGGGCTGATTCAGCACCCCTCCGACGCCAGCATTGCCTAGTTTTAACTGTATTCTGAGGCTTCATTAGCACCACACAACCACCAATGTGTCCCCGAATGCCCTTGAACAAAGGGGATGAGTCAGCACCCCAAGAACCCTGGCACTGACCCAAGTCTCTCTGCCAGTGCCTGACGGGCAAGGGAGATTTCTCTCCAGTGTTGGTTTGGGTGAGGAACATCCATCTATGCTTAGCCATTACCATGTCTTTCTGGGGTTTTTGTTGAGTCATCCCTCCTGGAATCTGGGTTCCTGCTTGAATGGTGGAGGTAATTATCTGGACTAGGCAAGGGAGTATGCAAGGCAGAAAAATCAGTGCCGTTAAGGCACAAACAGTGATAAAGGCTGCTTTCTTCCACCATTTTCTCTTTAGGGACCAAAATTCATTGCACCAGTTGGCATCGATCAGACAGGTCGGTCTCGAGTCCCTACACAGGCCAATTTATGGTTTTCTTGGGAGATACTTCTGATTACTTTGCTTTTGTCATCAATTTCCTGGCAGCACTGTGAGAAGCTAGGTTGTACAGACAGCTCCGAGACTGCAGCTGCCGTGCCACTGAGAAGGCGATTTGGAATACGCATTTTTCCTGCAGATCCAGTACAAGTCTTGTGGGGCTTCCCAAAAATGGGCTTGGGTGGTTGAGGCAAGAAGTGCAATATTTGGAGATTTTCAGTAGGAGTACTGAATATGGCTGGCCTTTTGAGTCCCAGCACTGATAGAGCTGTTCAGTAGGGTGGAGGATGCAGCTCTAATCTTGTATTGTTTCCTTTGACCAGAAGGTCTGTGGTTGTTTTGGAATCCGCCATGTTTTACGTCCATCAGTGACCAAATAGCTTCTACAAACAACTTCTTTAGTGAATTTCTTTCCTTTTCTCCAAAAGCATTCCTCTCCAAGAACTGTGTCTTTCAATTGCTAATTTTCTTCATCTTTTTGAGTTTGGGGAGGGAGGGTCCAATAGTGACTCCTCGCCAAGGTCAAGTTTTGGATTCTGAAGTACCTCCACAAACTGAGGAATTTGTTAAATCTAAATTTTTGCTAATTCGTTGGTGTTGGAAGTGGTACTTAAGGTCACCAAAAATGGAGGTGAGGACTCCTAACATGAAGGGAGGATTCCTAAAATAGGGGAACACCCCAGAAGCTGTTTTGCACTCCTGTAGAAATGGTTCTCTATTCCCTCTTAGACCTACGTTTACTCTGTGGAGCACAGAAGCAATGTGATTTGTGCAAGTGCAGTGGATTTGGAGAGATCCAGGAGGATCTGCTCTTCCTGGGCTTCTCCTTTAGAAAATAATTTGGTGCATTTTTGGAGTGGAAGTGCCTTATGTGCACCTGCTCACCTCTGGAAGATGGTCCTTGTCAATTATTAAATAATAACTGAGCATAAATATGTTTGTACTCAAAAAAGAACATGTGGGGTTGGAAAACCAACCTGCCTGGAGTTCCCCTTCACTTCACTATGTTCTATTACTGATGCCTTGAACGGTTTTCCTTCGGCACCAAGCACTTCACACACCCTTTTACCAAGAGTAACCCCACGTGATAACTTACTGATGCTGTATCGATCTGCTCCAGTATCCACCAGAAACTCAATCTCTTCATTATGGTGACCCACCTCAAAATTTACCGAGGGCTCTTCCTGATGGTTCATTGGGTCTCCTGTTACATAGAGCTCCTGACACCCCTAGTCATCTCCTCTCAAGATCTTTTCCAGGGTGTCTTGTTCCCTGGCAATAGCTTCATCGAGCTGAAGCCTCTTGCAATCCCTTGTTTATGTCCCACTTCTCCCAGTAGTAACATTTCCTATTGTCCACAGTTGCTCCTGGTATCTTTGGCCTGGTGATTCCCGGATTTTCAAGGGGCATTTGTCTTCTACCACCTGGTAATACTGACTTGCTGGTTCCCACACTCTCTCTTGCCACAGCCACCATTATTCTGGCCTTGGTCTTTGCCTTTTCCTCCTCCCTCCTTAGGTAGACCCTCAGAGCTTCCTTCAAAAGTTCATTAATACTTTCTTCCTGCCAATTCTCTATTTTCTCTAACTTCCTTCTGATATCTGGTCAGGACTTGGTAACAAACTGGACTTTGAATATTACCTGCCCCTCAGGGCTGTCTGGGTCAATCTTAGAATACAGCTGGAAGTTTTCCTCAACCGGTTAAGCCAGGTAGGAGGCATCTCATCCTTCTCCTGGCTTCCATCGGAAGCCAGTTTGGTATTGCTTCCTCCTGGGACAGGCCCCCTTAATCTTTGGACCATTAAAGACCTGAAGTCTTGCACGTTACTCCTGTCCTGCTCCCTGTTAGGATCCCATCCAGGGTCTGCGATGGGTACTTCATGGTCCCCAGGTGGGCCTAGCCGGTTCTCCCTCTCTCAGGTCCTTATCCCTGATCATCCGTACTTCCTCAGGGGAAAACAAGGTTTTTAAAAACAGAATTTAGTTTACCCCAGGTGTATATATTGGGGCCTAAAAACTGTTCCACCTGCTCCGAAATGCCCACAGGGTCCTCTACCAGGCTCTTTAATTCCTTCTTGAAACCCCTAACTTCGGAGGCTGTCAATAGGGTGTTTACAAACCCGAACCCTCCAACCATTCCACCCATAGGGACTTCTCTTAGCGGTAAGATTTTCTCAGCTCTCAATGTCTCTTGATCTCGTGTGGCAGTGTGGCCCATCTGTGGGACTGATACCTGGCTGGGGAGCAGGACACGCAGAGGTAGATGATGGGGTTGAATCTGAAGATGACAATCTCATTTCCCATTAGGAGGGGGTAAAGGGATAGCGGTAGGGGATGGAGAAGAAGAAGCATGCAAAGCAGGGGTTGGAAGAGACGAAGAAGGAGTAGCAGGATCAGGTAAAGTGGGATTTGGAGCAGGTAAGGGAATGATGGCTGGGACTGACAGACTGCCTGGGCACTGGCTAGGGACATTAGGAGGAGGTGGTAGTGGGATTACTGCAGGTAGAGGGAAAACTGGGTTCTTTGTCTGAGAGGTTACAGGAACAGTTGTAGAACTGACTGGAGATGTCCCAGGGGAATTGGGGGTAGGACAGGGGGTGTAGGGTAGGATAGACAGGGGGGCAGGACTGGATGAGCAATAGGAGGAGGCAGGCACTCGAGCGGGTCCCACCTCCTACTAGGCTCCCCATCCTTCCTTTCTTTTCCCTCCTCCTTGCTCTTTCCCTTCTGTAACGTACAGACCTTCACACTCTCTGCCTATAGCAGCCTTCAACCAACAGTCTGCGTATTCTCTGTTCCAAATCTAAATCCTCTCTGGTCTTTAGGTGTTCACTCAACTGGGTACACGTCCAGTGATCTTGTGTACCACACCTTGGCCACCCTCCCAGTAACTCCAGCTTTGGCCACACTTCTACACAGTAGTGAATCAACATAACTTTGTCTAGATTTTTAGTAGACTCATAGTGATCCCACTGGTCTAATAGTTGCCCAAGAGGGCTGTTTAGGTAGAATGTCTTTCACCTTTTTGTTATGGGATCCTGCCTTTTTACTGAGACTCCTTCCCATTTTTAAGTTTCCTATGGGAATCAAATCTTGCTTTACCACCACTAACAAGAAACTGACCTCTTCACAAACGTGGGAAATGACTAACAGAAGAACTGCTCTCCTCACTAGACACCGGAGTGCGACCTCTACACAGACATAGAAGAGTCACTTTCCCAAGCAGTGGCTCTAAGTCTCAACCTTGACACCTTGCCTCACTCTACTCCAAATAATACACACAGACACCAAACCGTCTGTCTGCACAATAAATAATGTTTTACACAAACAAAATGCATCCCACTAGCATAGAACTCTTAACTCATAATCTAATTACTTAAAACAACTGCAAATCCTCGTTAAAGTAAAGCTAAGGTGCCCTTACTCAAAGGAAATTTTGTAGGTGGGCAATGGAGAACAAACTCTAGGCACTTTGTCAAACGACTCCGCTCGGACCTGCCAAGCCTCTCTGGGGTCCTAGTGACTGATCCCCTAAGGGACCTACCCTCAGTATACCTCTCACTATTGAGGTGTGCACTGCTCAATAGCAGAATGCAACCCAGCACAGCCCCATCCCTTTAGCCTTCCACTAATCACTTTGCTTGGTCACCCTTCCCCCGGCAGAGTGACCTCGGCTAAGGGATGCGTGTGGGTGTTGAAGTGCCCGCCTTGCTCCGAGCTGGAGCTCCCCACCCTGCTCAGCCAGTGGGTTTATGGGCTCACAAGGACACACTCCCTCTGTGGCATGTCTGGTCTGCTCCTCACGGATACCTGATGCCAGCAGTACCTGGGGGGCACACAGTAAACTAGGGGACCAGCCTCCTACCGACCCCGGGCTTGCCCCAAGCAAGCCAAACGTCACCAGGGTCCTTCACGCTGGACTCAGCAAGTCTTCCCCTGCCTATTCCTGCAGGGCTCTGCCTCCCTGGGCCAGGACCTAGACGCCCTTGGTTCCAGCGTGGATCCTGCTTACTTGTTGCTTGACGGGAGGAAAGTGGTCACTGAAGACTCCCCTAGGAACCTGCCCCCTGTACAGGTATGCCCTTCTCTGGTGAGGTGTGTGCTATCCCAGAAGGGTGGGAGATGGTTCCTGCTGACTGGAAGGGAGCCAGGCTCTGATTTTAAATTCAGGACGGCACACATATACCATACTGGTTGGATAATGTTTGGTTGGAAGGTTCATTTGGAGGTCAGCTTTGGCTTAGGACCTGTTGTTCAGGCCTTAGTACTTCAGTGGCACTGACCTTCTACAGGCAGTGATCCTGTCCCCTCGGCTGCAATGGCATCTTCAGCTGGGCCCACAGGGATTGCCTAAGCTCTGGTTGTGCTGAGCTCCTGGTGAGTGGAGTCATCTGTCTCTTGGACAAGCAGATTCTCTGTCACAGAGTCCAGGCTGGGACGCAGGCGTGTCAGAGCTTCTCACAGCCCTGCAGGCCCCATCTGCCAGAGCAGGCAGGGCAGCAGCCCTGCCCAGGGAGAGCTGCCTGGGCTCCTTCTGTTGACTCCTGGGCAGTTTGTCCAGGGCTGGGGGCAGAGCTGGCTCCTGTCTGGGAAGGCCAGGCAAATGGAAGAGGTGAAGCCCTTCAGCTCAGAAGCCTGCAGGCACCCAAACCTGTGCCCAGGCTGGCCATGCAGGCATCTCAGAGCTGCAGCTGCACTCGAATGCAGGGACAATATTAAAAACACACTGCTAGAGTTGGGTTTTGCATGTGATAATTGGCAAATGAGAAGAGTTGTGATTAATGGTGATGGTTGCTGCTCACTTGTTACAGGATAATGAATTTGTTGCTAGTAATTTGATTTTTGAACAGTTAATGATATGTCCAGTTAATATCCTGGTTTTCCCTTGTAAGTGAAGTTAATAATAGTTATATTTTACGTTAATAACATGTTTCATTGACGAGGAGTCTTGGAATGTTCTAGAATATTGGTGGTATAATTACAGGAGGAGTTTGAGTGGGATTTTAGCATAAAGGGCTACATGTAAGAAGACCACTGGATGAAGACCTAACCTAAAACAAGTCCCTAGACAATGGGAAGCAAGTGACGAGTTAATTGAAAGGACTGACTCAATCTCCAGGCAATCACTTCGGTCCCAGGGGGTGGACACACGGGATGTGATGGGAGCAGGCTGTGAGGGGTATAAAATGTAGTGTCAGGGCTCTCGAGGGTGTCTGGCTACAGGCTATCTGAGCCTCTTTGTGTAACAGCAGATAGCCAACCTAAGCCTCTTACCGCTGTGTTTGGCTGTGTTAATGAGCTAATAAATTCTTCACAATTCAAATCATGAGCCGCCCTTTCTCACTGACAGGGAGATGGCCTGGCTGGAGGGTGGCCGATCCTTACATCCATGTGGAGCAGTCAGACAGGAAGTGTCTGATTCCCCATTCTCTTTAGGCCATTCTCCTGCACAGTTCCCTCTCCCTGTCCCCGATCAGATGTGGTGAAGTCCAGCAGCTCCTGTGAAGAGGAAAGGTGCTGGGAGCCCCCAGGAACAGCCATCAGGCACCTCACAGCACCAGCACAGCTCCGGTGCTGGCCCGGACTGGCACCATCCCTCAGGGCTTGCTCCAAACTCGAGCTAAGCCTGCAGTGGGGCTCCTACTCCTGGGGTCCCTCTCAGGCTTGGGACAAAGGCCCTGGGCCAGCCACATCTCCTGGCAGGTGCTCCAGCAGGGCCTAGTGGCCCCCCCCTGCTTCCCCATGGGAGGTGGGCACCTTCCCTGTAGCATCCTCTGCTTTCTCAGTGCTGGGCTGGAGAACCCCCAGCCAGGAGTGGGCAACCCATCCCCACCAGGTTGAGGAACAGCCTCTTTGCGTGGCCAGACCTCCAAGGTGTGCTGTGGCACCTCGCTGACTCGTGGAGGGAGGAAAGCTGAGCACCATCTTCTCCCTGTTGGCGGGATCCGAGCTCCGCACAGAGGACAGCGCTTGGCAGTGATTCTGCTGTGCCTCCCAGCCCCGGGAGACTGCTCTGAGCTCCTGATGCCAAAGCAGGGCGCTGTCAGCACCCGGGAGACACACAGAAGCAGACTGTGGTGCTGGGTGTGCCCTGGGCCACGGGAAGGGGCCAACTGCATCCAGCTGGTGGCCAGTCACTAGTGGGGTCCCCCAGGGATCAGTGCTGGGACCAGTCCTGTTTCATATCTTCACTGATGATCCGGATGAGGGGATTGAGTCCGGATTTACCATCGGTAAATTTGCAGATGTTATTAAACTGGGAGGGAGTGTTGATCTGCTGGAGGGGAGGAGGGCTGTGCAAAGGGACCGGGACAGGCTGGATATGATGGGCCAAGTCCAATAATAATGAGGTTCAGCAAGTCCAGGTGCTGAGTCCTGCACTTTGGTCACAACAACCCCTGCAGTGCCACAGGCTGGGGACAGAGTGGCTGGGCTGTGCTCGGGCAGAAATGGACCTGGGGGCACTGGTTGACACCCAACTGAACATGAGCCAGCAGTGTGCCCTGGTGGCCAAAAAGGCCAATGGCATCCTGGCCTGGATCAGGAATGGCGTGGCCAGCAGGACCTGGGAAGTAATTCTTCCCCTGTACTCAGCACTGGTGAGGCCACACCTTGAGTACTGTGCCCAGTTCTGGGCCCCTCAGTTCAGGAAGGGTGTTGAGATGCTTGAACATGTCCAGAGGAGGGCAACAAGGCTGGTGAAGGGCTTGGAACACAAACCCTGTGAGGAACAGCTGAGGGAGCTGGGGTTGTTCAGCCTGGAAAAGACTCAGGGGTGACTTTATCACACTCTGCCAACTCCCTGACCGGAGGGGGCAGATGGGGGAAGTGGAGCTCTGCGCCCAGGGAACAAGGGACAACATGAGAGGACACAGCCTCAAGCAGCTCCAGGGGAGGTTTAGGCCTCACAGTAGAAAAAAATTCTTCACAGGAAAAGTGATTGAGCATGGGAATGGGCTGTCCAGGGAGGTGGTGGAGTCACTGTGCCTGGAGGTGTTGAAGGAAAGAATGGATGTGGCACTCAGGGCCAATGGTTCAGTTGATAAGGTGGTGTTAACATCACAGGTTGGACTTGATGATCTCCAAGGTCTTTTCCAACCTAAATGGTTCTGTGATTCTCTGAAATGTCCAAGCCCTTTTTTTTCTTAAGTGGAAACATGACTCTTCATGGAGAATATTAGTTTATAATGAATGATTATTTACAGTATGTGGTTAATCAGTCTTTCTTATTTTCTTCTCTTGTTAGTAAGATGGCTGTTTGAATGTAAAACAAGCCAGTTATTTAGGATTAAGCCCTGTTTCAACAGCATTGAAAGAATACCAAGTGGAATTTCTCAGATTTGCACTGAGAAAAAGTAGAACTGTACTTTTACAATACTGAATTGTGGCTTTTTTGATCGGAAACATTAGACCTCTATGATGGAATTTTCTGTTTTAGTATTATAATTATTAGTAGTAATTTACTTTATTTTCTTCCAGTTATTATGGAGCTCCCTTTTCCCTTCTCCTCCCTGAGTGACTGCCTGCATGGTGCTCAGTTGCCAGCTGGGGTTAAACCACAAGGGCAAAAATGACATTTCCTACATTCCCACGATATTTCAAGATCCCCTATAGGCAAGCAAAAAACAAAGGGGATCAAAAAAAAAAAAATCAAAGCATTTCCCATCTTTCATTAGAAACTTTATTGTATTAACCTACAGGTATGTGAAGTGAAGTGAAATATATGGTAGTGAGAGGGAGAATGATGAATATCAGTCATCTTTGGAAAATATAGATGTTGTCACAACCAAACACTGTTTTGTTACAACTAAAGCCAGGCGTACTTGATAGGTCTTCTTTAAAAATATAATACAGTTCAATCATATCAAAGTGAAGTCTTGCAGGCTAAAAAACTGAAAACAGTTATGTTCAGTGCTCTAGCACTAGTATGAGTGTATCAAATGACAAGGTTTCTTCTACAGTAATTGATAAACATACACTCATTTGTTTTCAGTAATTTCAGATACTGTATATACAATCTTTAATATAAAGCATTTTTTGTCAAAACCAGCTCTGTATTCTTAGGTCTGGACTTCAGAGCTTCGGTGTAGGAATTACTATTTGGACACATATTGGATAAAAAATTGTAGTTAGTGTACTTGAAAATCCAATTTATTTAGAGTAACACATTCCTCGCTTTTGATTTTATTTTATCCTAACTTCACTTCAATATGAACTTGCAGATTGTCTCAGCAGAAAGTGTGAGTACAACGAAATCTTCCTTCCCATAATCTGCATGTGCATCTCCAATTAAAGTTAATGGAAGTTCTCTGGGTAGATCAAGAGAAAAACAGATTTGATGTGCAACAGTGCGGTGTGATTAAAAATCTTTGATATAGTAAAAAGCCGTGAGGTTCATTATGCTTCTAAGTGGCCTGAATTAATAACGCCTACAGCATTTAAAGCCTAAAGTTTACACTCGCTACTTTAAAGTCAGCTAATAACTCTGTGCAGCCTTTTATTAAAATGGTTGCTAGGGGAGAGCTACCTCCATTTTCAATGCTAGGTTTTGTCACTACCATAATGTGAATATATAGAGGCAAGGCAGCCTTTTCCATTCCTGTCTGTGGTGAATTCCTCTGAGTGCTTGCTGAAGCTGCTGCATGGACTGACCCATGCAGTCTCCTCCACCACACAGAATGCACTCCCAGACCTATGGAACCTGTGTGAAGACCACAGTGGGATCCACAGGGAGAGCTGTCTGGCAGTCAGGAGGATTGAACTGGGCATCTCTGAAGCTGAGAGCAGAGTGCACTCCAGGAAATCAGTGTTCTGAGCACCTTACCAAGAATCCTTCTCTGAAATAAATTCACAAGCCATTTGCTTGTGTGTACTGCAGATCCAGCTCAGGTTTATGCAGACATTGCTACTGCTGACTACACAGCAGGAGCTTTACCCACGTGCAGAAAAGGCAGACCTCAGTAATGTGTGTATTTAGAACACACACAATAAGCAAAATTACAGTAAACTCATCTACTTTCATTAATATTTGACTGAATATATCACTTGAGGATGTGTGATATCCTGGAAATTTCAAAAACCTGCCAACATTTATGCAGCTCTTCACTTTACCACATTAAAAAAATTGTTTCTATCATGAAGATGGATTTACCTAGTGGTCTTCAAAAAGAGCAAGAAGTTTTTGTGAGCTCCCAGTTGTTAAATGCAGCATTTTCTATTCATGGCTTTAGAGAAGAAAGGTTTTATTTTAAAGTCTGTTTCACACAATACAAAAAAGATGTATATACCAGTAGCTCTACATTTTATCTATATGCATACAAACCCAGTCAATACTTCATCTTAGACAGGGATTAAATGGCAACCAGCCTTTGAAATCTTCTAGCTAATTTCTGTACTTGCAAAATCCAAAGGTAATGGAATTCTTTATTACGAGGATGCAGAAGAAATGCCCAGGGAATTGCAGAACAGCCACTATCCTTTTCCCCAGCCATCAGGGACACACCAGCCCAAGGGACAAGGTGCTACAGAGGCACTGCCAGCTCGTGTTTAATGCTGGCAGCTCACTCTTAGGTTCCTAGAAGTAACTTTCCACTGAAAGAGGATGTCCTGTCTATAGCAACCATTTTACACAAAATGGTTTGGGGAAAATTCTGTCCAGTGGATGGATACCTTCATGAATTTGATTTCCACTGAATCATGCAGTTCGTAATAGACCATATTGGAAAGAGTGAAAGCCTCTTTTGAGGGGGGAAAAAAAAAAGGGGGGGGGCTCTTTTGGAGAGATGATCTCCGTCCACATGGTCAACAGAGTAAGCTGAACTTGAAAAGAACTGTTTTTTACTTCTGCGTTCTTGTCATTCTCAACAAGAATGCCTTGATTTCCTGAATTAATGAATTGGGCTGAACTGTTAGGTATTTTCTAATCACCTCTGATAGACATCAGCATGCCATGATTTCTCACTTTGATCCTCTTGCTCTGCCCAGAGGTCCCTGGAACCGGACAAAATAAAGGCCAGCTGGCAGAGATGCAAAGGAAATGGACACACACACACTAGAATATTTTTGCAGTTACAAGCTAGTTCACTAAAAACACAGACACACAGCATAAAAATGGAGACAGAAGTTAATGGAGGTGGGGGGGGAGGGTACATGTGTCACATTATTAGCAATGCAAAAGACCAGCTTAAGCATCTGTTTCCCTACATCAACTATAAAAAAGAAAAGGTGCCGTTTTAGCAAGTATGCACAGAATTTGCTTAGTTATTTCTAAGAAAAAAAAGTCAGAACACTTTACTATCTTTACCCTATATTACAGTCATTATTACTACCTTTTTATAAAATGTAAACCCTTCCTTGCAGTTAAGATTTACAGAAGTCATCACCTTTGTCCACTCCTTACATAATCAGTCCATGGTGACAAAAATAAACTGATTCAATTTACACTTTTTTTTTTTTTTTTTTAAGTAATAACTGATATGTTGTGGATTATTAGTTTGTGTGTAGCAGAAATAGTGGTCAGAACTGCAACCTATGAAGCTGAACGGTAGCAAAATACTTGCTGAAGACTGGTGCTGGGTCTGCAGTACTAAAAGATCTCGAAGCATCGTGTAATATTGATGTATGCAATTATTTTATCTCCAGAACTCTTGAAGCCAAGTACATCCACCACCAGCAATGGACAGCAAAGTCTGATGATGGGTTTCCCAAACAACTGCAACATTGTGCTTACTTATCCCCATCAGATCTTGCTTCTTACAATATGTCTTTGACTAAAGATAAGAATGGAAGGTAAAATTTGGCAAGGCAGTTTTCCTTTTACTAGTGAGTAACTGGTGAATCAAATCACCTGTACAAAGTGGTATTTGGTAAAATTGCACTGTCCTGGGAGTATTACTACTCTGCAACATGACAGACGTGAAGCCTATACTTGAAGTCACTAAAATGAGATGTTACCGAGACTAATCTGCAAACTACTATTTTTTAAGCCAGTATATTACAGTATAAATGTGTTGCATACCTTTTTCTATAAAATTTACTGCCATGAAAAAAACAAAAGAAGAATAATCAGGATCCCCAGAGTGTGGCATTTGTCCATCTGTCACTTGTATACGCAATACAGACCTCGTGCTGAGATTCTGCTCAAGGTACAGCAATTAATTTGCCGGACAGATTAGGAGCCAAGATAAGATGGTAAACTAGAGAGGAAGGAGCACGACCATGCCACTCTGCCCCTTGAGAGTCCCAGGGCTGCAGGCATCAGCTTCTTGTGGGGGTCATTCACTGCTGACCCCCTTTGTGGAGGGCGTGGGGCTCTCTCGGACGGGAAGCAGGTCGTAGTGGCATGGAATGTGGCTGTTTTTTGGGAGGTCATAGGGATCCTGGCCGAAGCGCCCGCCGCTGCCGAAGGCGCCCTGGACAACGCTCACCGTGGGCTCTGTGAGGAGAGAGCAGGTGCACTCAGTGTTAGGAGCAGCAAACAGAAGGAAAACTCTGATATTTCATTGCAGTTTCTGCTTCAGGAAGATTCCTCATCATGCTGAGGCCTGAAATGCAGGTGTAGAAACATAGGGTGATTGTTGGGGTGCTGGGGACCCTGACAGCTCCTAGCCCAGCTGTCTTCCTTGTTTCAATGTCCCATGTCCTGGAAAGATGAAACAAAGCTTCTTTCTGCTGTTTCAAGGTTTGTTTATTTTTTCCTATCAAAGCCTCAGAGGCACAGGCTGTGCTGTGGCCTCCAAGAACACGAGTGCAGAAAGGCAATGGCCACCAGAAGCAGGTAGCTTTTATATCTACTATCAACCAGTTAGGAAGTTTTATGTATTTTATTTTGTTCCCAACACCAGTAAATTTCAATTTTATTGATATGTCTCTTCTACTTTAAATTCCCTCCACCAACCAACACACCACAGGAACTTGTGCCAGAGAAGAAAGGAAGAGAAGGAGAAGAAAGAAGAAGGAGAAGAAGGAGAAGCCAACACCCTGAAACCTCCATGTTGCCTCTATATAATACATAGAGCAAAACCCAAACCTACAACTAAACTCTCTGTGCTACACTAAACAAAAATCTCTTCACCTCTCTGGTGCATCCAAGTTCTCCCAAAAGTGAAGGAAGCTTCTTCCCCAAGCTTAGGTCACAGGCTAAGCTATTTTTTGAGGAGCTCTGGGGACAAGAACGACCCCCAGAGGGGCAGGAGAAGCTCTCAAGCTTTCCTGGACTCCAACGAGTGATATTTTGCCTTCACACTTGCAGCAGGGCCCTGCCATGAGTGTCTTTACTGACAGAGCCAAGTAGACCAGCATCTCTTCTTTACATGAGGGCAAATAAAAAAAGCAAAAAAAAACCAAAACCCAAACCCTCAAACTTGAATTTAGGGTGTTTAATCAAGCTTTTTATAACCCTCCTGAAAAGCACAATGATGGATTTCGGAGCAATCTCTAATTGCAGACAGGAAAGGAAAATACCTCCTGTGACACCGGACACAATTTATTACAGCCCAGAGATGATCAGGGTAGCTACCACTCCACAAGACCTCTAAGTTTTCTGTAATTAAAGAAATACAGTAACTAGGCAGGGCCCATATTAGTGCAATACTACATCTGTGGTAGAATTTCTTTATTCTCTTTATTCTGATCAAGAGAAGGAAACAGAAGTTTTCTATCCCTCCCATACACTTATGCCAGATGCAGTCTAACCTACACCTGATTATACTACAATCAAATGCTAAGCTTTTCTTAGGCTGTTGTTTAAAGAAAGGCTTTCAGACCAGGGAAAATTCAGAGGTACCTGTAGGTTAGAGAACAGAGCTGAAGGTACTTCAGACCCTGTTTGTGTGAATTACACCAAAAGACTAATAAGGTGGTTGTTACGGCTTTTGAGCAGAACACAGAGTCTGAACACATAATTTTGTTTTTCCAATGATTTCCGTATGTTTTGATTAAACTGAATCAAAGAATAAAAAGCCCTGTGCTCTTTGTTCTTAACCTGCAAGCATCTAGAGGTAGATTTTGTACCTACCAACTTCATAGACGTTCTTGTTGGCTGTGGCAGAGCCGGCGATCTCGGCGTAGGGGGAGTCGCGACGGGCTGGGGACTTCATCTCCACATAGCCACACTCTGAACTCTTTGGCACCAGAGCTGGAGGGTCTTTGATAGTAGCATAGGGGTTCTCAGAGCTGCTCAGTGAGCAGTTGCTTACATTGTATTCCGAGTTCTTCACCAGATCTATGTAAAGGAAAACGTCGTCACTCTATCAAGCATGCTACGTGTTACAGACCTTGCTACCAAACAAAAAAGGGTGTTCCTTAATGCTAAGTTCTAAAAAATCACTCAGAAGTGAATATTTAAGTGGAAACCAGCTGTAACAGTTCAGAATTATTTACAACAATCAAAGAAAGCATAGCAGTTGAGCTATGCTCTTTGATGGACTTGTTGTTTGGAATTACTGTTTGAGCATCTTCAATTCTGGTTAAAATGGCAGCTAGCATTATACAATCTGCAGAATCTGTTTTAACAAGCACTTCAGAATGCTTTCTGCCACGTGCTGAACTCAGGACACCATTAAAATAACTGTCCTGAAACTGTTCCCAAAAATTATGTCTGGGGAAATGGCAGCATGACTTCTAGGGATGGTTTGGGAATGCAGCCACACTAAAATAACCAGCTGGGAGAACTGGAAAGGAAACATCAGGTGGCTTGTGATGTCAGGATTTAACTGAAGGAACAGTAATTGGTTTCAGAGATGTATTTGCTTGTGCTGGGAAGCAATTTTGTGGTGTTTGTGTTATTTTGTTCTCTGTGTTGCTCTTTTATATATTGTGTTATTTAACCTGAGACTTCCTTAGCTCATTCCTGACTCCAGATCCAACATGACACTGACCTCGGTGGACCTGTCAGTGTTTGGGTGCTCATGATTTTGTGACTCACTTGAACTGGGCTTTCTGTAATCACAGAATTGTAGAACTGTTTAGGGTATAGAAGACCTTTCAGATCATTGAGTCCAACCATTTCTGTGACACCAAATCCACCACCTGACCACATTCCTACGTGCCAAATCTCCACAGCTTTTAAATCCCCCTGGGGATAGTGACTCCTGGGCAGCCTGTGCCAATGCTTGGCAACCCTTTCAGTGCAGAAATTTTTCCTGATCTCCAATGTCTCAATGTCTGTCTTGTTGTGAGGGACCCAGAGTTGCCCCCAAGATATGAGGTGTGGTTTCAGCAGTGCCCAGCACAGGGGATGGTCACTGCCCTGGGCTCATGTCCAGCTGCTGCCACCAGCACCCCCAGGGCCTTCTCCAGCTCTCCAGCCCCTGTGCCCCAGCCTGGAGGGGCAGGGGGTTGTTGTGACCCAAGGGCAGGAAAAAACAGGTATAATAAATCACTCTGTCAGTTTAATTGGTTCCCTGTTATACACAAGGGGACAAACCAGCTGCTTTCTGTGTACGTATTTAATTCATTATCCATACAGATTTGGCTACACCATTTCCATGGTTTGGATATCCAGGCACCCTTGGCATGCCTTAATCAGGTACCACAAGCAGTGACACTCACTAGGGTGGTACACTGTAAAGTCTTAAGAGAAAAACTGGGTAAATCCAAAGCTCAAAATATCAGATCACTATTCTGAATTTCCAAAGCTTTTCATTCCTGTCTGTGTCTCTGTGCTTTGGTATCCTTTCCAAAGGCCTGCAGTGGATGTGGTGAAGGTTTGTGGTCATGCAGACCATGCCAGCTGCAACTGGAATTGCCTCTCCTTTTAAAGCCTTTCAGCAGAGGCAGAATGTGTCCTCCTGACCTCTTCTGTAGACTAGAATTGAGCTGTGTTGTGACTGAAGCATGACAAAACATTAGATCAAGTGTGACATACATGGGAGTTAAAATGACTTGGTTTTTTGTTTTTGTGGGGTTTTTTTGGTCCTTCCTTCAAAAAAGAAAAAAACTCCACACCAGCCAACAAACCAATCATGCATTGATTCAGTGTCTAGGAAAAACTGGGTCCAGAATTATTTTCATATTCTCTTCACCCAGAAACAAAAGGTAATTTAGAAGAGTTAAAGGAATGTCTGTGTCATTTCATCTAAATACATCAGAAAACAAACTTACCTTTCAGGGACTTCCCCACATATCCCCTATCAAGTCCAAAAGCACCTGAGGAAAAAATGATACAAAAACCAGAGCAGTTTTAAAATCATAGAAAACAAAAGTGATTAGACAACAGCTTCTAAGTGTTTAAAGATTGCCTCGGGACTCATTTCTGCCTTAGCTGAATAATTCTCTCATAAGCACTGTGGAACTGCCCAGGATGGGGTACAGAAGCACTTGTTACTATTTGCTTGCACACTTTCCAGCAGGAACAGGGAAGGTGGATTATAAGGGACCATTAAATTATCAAGTTTATATCAATATCAAGTATATTATCAGTTACTCACTCTTGAATAAGCCTAGTAAGTTGGATTAATGCCTTTTATGCCTTTTTTTTTTCTTTTTTTTTTTTTTTCTTTTTCTTTTGGCAGGAAAAGCCCTATCTAGCAGAAAGGCATCCCACCTTGAGCTGAAAATCTCAGGGTGTGCACAGTTCACTCCAATTCTCAATGCTCTGCTTTCCAAATTTCATCATTCCCGAATCAGGGTCACCCTGTTCCAGTCCCAGTGGCCTCAACACCTGAATCTACATCTCTGCAATTCCCTCTTACTCACACATTTCTCTCAGTAAATGTGAGCAGCAGTGCATGACAGCTGTCTTCAGGGACCTGGCCCTTCCCTGGTTACTGATCTGTTCAAATAGCTTTGATTGATATTGTGGAGAGCTGATTTTTTAATTAGGCTGTACTGTAGTACTGTGCTAGAAGCATTATAAAAGCCTACAATGATTTTATCTATGCACTACCTAAATGAAACTCGTAGTTTTTAAGAGGGAAGTGGTATTATTTAAGGAGACCCAAACATAATTAATTTTATTCCTACCCCATCTTTGTTTATTAGACCTCGTGTCAGCTGTTGTGTTATTTTTACCAGTTTAATTCTCAGGCCACCAGCCTTGAGATACCCAAGGAATCCTAGTATTTCATCTTCTAGGAAACAGACATAATATCAGCATTCATCCAGTCCTCTGGAACCTCCCTGCTGCTCTGGATCTCCTGCTGTGGGTTAAGCACAGCAAGTGTCTCTGAGGAGCATTTGGTGCAAGTACAAATGCTCTAAGAAAATACAAACTGAATATTGAGCATTATGACTGAAACCCTGTCCTGAAAAAAAAAAACCAAACCCAACAAGCCCCAAAGCAAACACAAGCTCACAGATCTGAGCCTGAATTGTGGTTTGACCCAGACTGGGGAAGAGCAGGAGGAAACATAATGCTGCATACTGTTGATCTGAATCCCAGAGTCTTGAGATATGACAGTACCAGAAGTGAAGGTAATTAAACATTCTGAATTACACTGCCACTGAAAGTCCCTTTTAAGGCTTTCACTGGTCAGTGCAATCCAGCCTTTCTGGAATGCACAAGAGTGGAAAATGCAGCAACTTTCACCACTTCTTGGGAATTTTTCTTTTTAAAGACAATTTAGCAAACAAGAGGCTTAGTTGGGAAGACCTGGTATTTACATCTGAAGTGGCTCAGATAAGGAAAAACTACTTTTTCAACCACTGACTGCATTTTGTGGTATTTTAAAAAAGAATATATGCAACGTTTGATTTCTTTAATAAGAATTTGTAATTCTGTCCAAGCAGACCCTTACTGTACCAAACCCATTGTTTTATAAAATTAATCAATAAGCAGATATTTTAATAAAAATAATAGGGCATATTTTACAGATCACATCTGTACTGGGCATCAAACTGTTCCACCATTCCTCACAAGGGGTCACTTTTTAATCTCTTCCTGCCTTAAGGGATGCATTCCACATGCAATGAGTAATGTTCCCATTCTCCTCCTTTTTTTTTGTTTTGTTTTTTTTACCAAGCTCATTGAGGTAGCCACCATGTTTCCAGTCTGCTGGCAGTGTTCCTGTGTAGTCCATGACAGCACTTCGTTTTCCAGGCTCCATATTTTTCAGGTTCACAAACAGCTGACTGGTTTTTGCCTATTTTAAAGAAAGATACAGAATAAAATAAAACTGAAACTTGTGGGGAGCTGCTGAATTTCCAGGTGATAGTCAGGAAGAGCAAAAATAAGCCAAATCGGAGAGGTGAGGGAACAAAGTAAAATAGATTAAGGACTGAAGAGCAGAGAAGTTTCCACTTTTTCCTGCTTTACCTTAGCCAAGGTCAGTCTCTCCATGTTGGTGACATGAGGTGGGCTGGAGCACTGAGTCAGAGTATGGTAACTAGGGTTAGAGAAATAGTGGCTGTTGACATTTCCACCATTGGTGTGAGGGATGGTTTCTGAAAAGAAAAAGAAAGGGAAATGAACTACTGAAAACAACGTGGCATTTCTTTCTTAAGATACATTTCTGAGGGTGCTGCACTGATTTCAGAATCTGACCTAGAGTTTGTTAAGAAAACCCCAACAAACACAAAACTAAGTATCTTTTATTCATTCAAAGAAATTAGATACAGGGCAGTAAGTGACAGATCATGTCCTCACTTTCAGCAAGGAGCACTCAGAAGTGTAACCTGCTAACTCCTCTCTCTGCTGTGGTCCCTTGGTCTGTTTCTCCTCTCTACTCATCACTACAGTCACTTGCACCATCCTGTCTGCACCAACATCTTCTGGTGCTTCAAGAACACCAGGACCTTTGCTGATTTGCTTTTTCTTAACTCTGAAAAGTGCTCCTGCTGCCTCCTTCAGCTGCTGTTTTCCTCAAGAGTGGTGTTCAGAAGGCATCACTGCCTGAAGTTTCATGTATGCACTCAGAGACACTTCAATAGGTCAAAACCTCCTGTTTGTTTCATTGCTCCTTCCCTTAATTAGTGGCAAACCTTTTCCTGTCTGTTTCTCTGCAGAATCTTGCCACGGATAGTGTGAAATCCCAATTTTCTACACTCTTTCTGCATTCAAGCTGCTGGCATTGAATTTGAAGTCCCTTGCAGAAACCAGATTTTGCCACGTTCCAAGTGTATATGAAAGCAGGTGCGGAGGAATAGAAATGTCCATGTTTAATGCACAAAAAACGTTTGAGGGTGCAAAATGTTGCACAGTAAAGTGAGGTAGGTGAGGTATTTTCCTTACAATTAACACATTTTGCCAGGGTGAGACACCAAAAGCAGAAACAGATGAATTCAGACCCTGTTAGAGGCAGATCTGAGCACAAAGCCAAGAGATGAAGGGGAAAAAAAAATCTGTTCTAAGCATCACTTACCTGAAATGGTGTAATCTGCATTGATGACCCTCATAGCAGGGGTGTAGGTCACCGTGGGCATGTGTGTCTCCTTCCCCTTCTGCTTCTGCCTGTAAATGATGAACAGCACCAGCAGGAAAAGCACAACCAGGACAAGAATGATGATGCCTGCTATGGCTCCTATCTGGTAGGAGTCAGCAGGGAGGGCAGTGCTGGTACGGCTGAGGCTGTTCAGGTTTCCCACTATGATCACACCAGCTGGAATGGAAGAAGAAATGAAAATAAGTGGCATAAATCCAGAGGGGTCACGTGCCAGGAGCAGGAGACAAAATTTCACTTCCAAATCTAACTGTATTTAATAATGCCAGAACAGAAGTCTGTCAGAAACCAATCCTAACCTTAAGGGAAAACACTCAGAACCTTCACAGAAAGAGATATTTTCATTAATTGGAAAAAGCAAGAACATTCCCTGGGCAAAAGCATGGGGCAGGTAAAGCCCATGCTCCATCAGCAGCTTTGAGCTGTATTTCATGCAACCTTCACCTGAGTACTTGGCTCCAATTAATTATCACTGAGGCATCTAATTTAAAGCCTAGAAGACATACATAAATTAACCGAGTGGGATACTCAAATGCACTTGTCAGATTCATTCAGCACAGAGATGGTGTTTAATAGGTGAATCCAGTTTCTGTGTGAGACCATTACAGTTGATTTTACTGTATCAACTGGGCCTTACCTTGATCACACCTGGCCCCTTTCCAGCCTGGGCTGCAGTAACAGGTCCCTGTGATGTGGTCGCAGGTGGAGTTGTTCAGACAGTCACAGATCTGGCGGCAGCCATAGCCGTATGTGCCCTGGGGACATTCTGCACAGAACAAAAACAAGCAAAAACTCCTTTAAAAAGCTCTGGAGTTACAGGTCTGCAGCCCCCCACACGTTCCTGTCCCTGGTCAGCAGATGGCAATGTGTCATCAGCATCAGATCTCTCCTGGAAGAGCTCCTAAGAGGAGCCCTCCGTGTGCAGGAGAGAGAGGAATTGTATTTAGATGTGTATTCATCCTTCACCTGCAATGTTTCTGATGCTAAGGTGGTGCAGTGAGGAATTAAGGGGAAAAAAAAAAAAAGGTAAAAAGGGTAGAAGGTAGGGAAGAAATGGGCAAAATGGGAATAAAGAGCCAGAATTCTCAGATCCCAGTGCCTGAAAAATCATATAATCATACATGTGGAGTCAGACACCTGGATGGTGTCCTGTGTGTGACAGATGTGCTGATGTAAAACAGCAAGAGGAAAGGACCCTAACAGTGAGTCTAAAATGCACCACGCATTTATAGAGAAATAAAACTGCTGCCCATAGCATGCTCTGACACTGTAATGTACATATTGAAAAACTACCAACAGGAGAAAAATACTAAATCATGAAGAATAAGGTAATTGGGAGAGTTGTACTTAATTATTTCTCTCCCTGAATGACTTGAATACAATACTTAATTACTGATCAAAGTGTCTCCTAACTCATATAAGTATTCTGGTAGAGAATTATCCTACACTGATAAGAATTATTTCTTTAATACTGCCACCTCTTGGTACAGTGTGGCCTGTTACATTATAGTAGTTCTGATGGTTTTAGCAAATGTGGTATTTCTTCACCTTTTGTGACTCATTTTTCTCAAATTTCTTAACAGTTCTGCAACTATACTTACTTCTTTTTGTCTTTTTAAAAGAATCTAACTCATCCTCCATGGATTTCTAATTTGGAATAATTTACAAAATAAAGTAACACAATGGGTGCCAGAGAATGTTCTTGCAGTTTTGACAAATCCCAACTCAAGTAAAAAACTTCATGTTTATGTGCATCCTCCTCTTGATTACACTCAATAAAACAAGATTATAAACACTGAGGTGAATGGGTGGGCAAAACCCATCATGTCATAATATATTTTGGCATTTTAAGATCTCAGTTAGAATTAATGCCAAACCATTTAGCTTAACGTTGTTAAATCATTATCAACTTGTAGGATAAAATACAAAATCCGTAACAGAATTAGATTTGCCAAATTTTTCAAAGCGATGTTTGGACATCAAGAGACTTATCTTAAAAAGTAATCTTTTCCTGAACATGATTGATGTTTTGAGGAGAAGCACGGACGTCATGAGGATGCAGAGATTTGGGAGCACAGCTCCGTCAAGTCAGCAAAGGTTGGACAAACAGTCCTGTGCTCACGAGCCCAATTATTCTTTGAAGGCTGTACAACATAACACTGCCAGTGATGTCAGTGGTGTTATCCCTGACCTTCCTGAGCAGAGAACCACACACATACGAAAACAAAATGCCACCTACGACGCTTTTACAATCCAGCTGTGCTGTAAAACCGCACCGCGAAGATTAATTTCATCCACCAGCACCCATGTGTTAGTTCTTATCTTTAGTTTTCCAACTATTAGCTGTCACTGTGGTTTGTGCTAATGGACATGTTTTGTTGCTTTCACAGGAGGCTAATGACAATTCCTTGGATTCATTCTGCTGCTTTTAAGTGACGAAGTAATTGGGTGTTCCTGCAGCGTTACACCCAAACGCAGTGCAAAAAAACAGCCACCACCACCTGTAACAACTTAATTCTGTTGTGTTTTAAACTGCTTGGGAAAAGCCTTTGGCCAGCTCCCGGAGCTCTCTGCCCATCAGAACTCCCCCTGCACCCAGAGGCTGTGTCCCAAGGCAGGAGGGGATGCTCACTGTGCTCGCAGTGCCGCCCCATGAAGCCCGTCCGGCACGTGCACTGCCCGCTGATGTGGTCGCAGTCGGCTCCGTTCTGGCACTGGCAGATCAAGGCACAGTCCTTCCCAAAAAACCCCAGGGGACACCCTGCAACACAAGCAGAGGGAGCGGGGGAGAGGGGTCAAACAGCTGCTCTGGGAGTGGGACATTCTGGTTCGGTGTGCTCCTGCAGCTCCAGAAGTGGAAAGTTCTCTCAGCACGAGGGACCAAGACCTGCCTGGTCTGAAGGGGCTTAAAACACACATCAGGCAGAAATGGGGCTGGGAAATGGTGCTGAAAAGGTTCAGAGGTTCTGAAAAGACAGAAGGGACAGCTCCTTGAAGAAACAGGCTTCAAAAGACATTTAAGGGAAGAGGAAGAAGGCAGTCTGGGAGTCTGTCCATCTGTCAGCGAACCTCTGCACGTATTTCCTTCACAGTTTATGTTGAAGCATTAAAAAAGCCAAAATAATAACATATTGTACCTGAGCTACTCACAAAGAAACCATTTCGGTAGGAAGAAGACACACCACTGCAAAGAGATCATTATTCACCAGCAGGAAGCAAAACCCCCTGATAGCTGACAGCTGAACCAGCATAGTGAACGTCTCCCAGACCTGCATCCATATGGTCCTGCTACGTTATCTGTTATTTCTTGCCACCGTGACATTACTCATAGGAAATGTTTATGAAAAACACGTATATGTGAACAAGGAATGCAAAACAGAGTCAGCAGTCCTGTATTTCTTGAGGTTGAAGGTAGGGGTTGTGGCCAGGATCACAGTTCAGGCAACCTGAACTGAAGGTAAACCAAACTGAAAGTGTAATATGGCAGAGATAAGAAGCCAACTTTATCAATATTTATTTCTAGCAAATGTTTATTTCTCAATCTTTATATGAACTCTTAGACAGCATGTAACGAATGCCACATACCTACACCCAGTCACTGCACAGTTATTTTGCTTTAACAAAAAGCCCTCAGGGAAAAAAAAAAAAAATCAGTATTAATGTATTATTAAATGAAGAAAATTCCAGAAGAAATGATAATGCTGAAGTCTAGTGAAACCATCTTTCAACATTCTAAATAAATAGCTTCTGTAACAGTGTTTGAACTACAGGTGCTGAGCTCCAAGCTGTTCTGGAGGGCAGTTCTGTCACTGATGTTCAGACTAAGAATGAACACAAAATCCACTTACTTTGTGTGCAGTAAAGGCCAGTCCAGCCCGGGGTGCACTTGCACTCCCCATCGTAGGCACTGCAGAAAGCTCCATTGTGGCAGTTGCACGTGTGGATGCAGTTTGGTCCCCAGTGGGAAGGTGGGCAAGCTGCAACAACCCAGAGCAATTAATTAACCTCAAATGACAAAGGTTCCTTGATGCACATGAATAGAGCTGCTTCCATTCGCACATGAGCGCTGCTTTGTTTGGTGTTTGCTGCTTCTCTCCCTAGTGCATGTTTTGGGCTGCTCTGTTCTGAGCAAACAGCCACAGGCTTACTCATTTATTTCAGCTAAGGCATCATTTTACTCCAGGTAAAAAGTGCTGAAAAATATTAAATGTGTGAAAAATGCACGCTTGATACTCAGTAAATAGGACATTCATGGCAGCTTTCTCAGAGCAAGCCATTAGGTTTCCTTTTTTCATTTATTTTTTAATCTGCAAACAGTCAAGGGGATACAGCTTTTAAATCTTGGAAGTGAAGGAAAACAAGAGAAGGTTGAAACTCATATATAGCCTAGAGCTTTACATCCAATACTAAGCTTGCTTGTTGTGTTTCCACTGTTAAATTCTATGTATTTGCCTAAATGTGGTGAAGATAATCATGTCTGCACCTCAGTCTGGTTAACTCAGTTGCTTCCGCGGGTCCAATAATCAATATAATATTTCTAAACCCCAAGTAATTACCCATAGAATGGAGATTATTTTGCTCACAGCCATGTCGACTCATTATGAGACAGAATTTACTGGCTGCTTTGGAAATGTCATGATGGATGAATCTGATGCTATGTGCTGCCACTAGAACTGTGAAGTGGTTCCAAAATACTAATTACTATTCAGAGACAGCAAAAGATAATTTTCTTCATGGTAGAATATCACTAAGTGAAGAGGGTACTCTAAGAATAGACCCTTTCTGTTGAGTAGGATTCTCATCTTGAGGGGTTGTTTTCCTTTAGTAAAGACAACAGTACTTTAAGAATTATTGTTTTAAAAATAAGTAGTAAAATAAATAGTTCTTTAGTACCTCAAACACAGTTTTATGGAAGTACAGTGTCAGTATTTCATAGGAGAGAAGAAACAGGTCAGACAGTGAGGCCTTGGTTTTATTCCCATGTAAATGAAAAAGGCTGGTAACTCCTTACTGTTTTATAAAACTCTTGAAACCTTTAAACATTTGCATAATGATTCATGTATATGTTGGCTGTACTTTTCCAAAGTATAAGCCTTTTCCCTAAATTTCAGATAATTAAAAATTGTATTCTGATGAACTGAAAAAAACCCAGTAAGTTTGGTTTTTTGTTACTTTCACTTCAGTTCTTCCTTGTAATTATTTTTATTAGTATTTTGTGTTTGAAATTACTGGCCAGCTAAGAAGGAATGTAAATCACATAAAGGCAAAAGGTTAGAAGTTTAAAAAAGGTCGCTGGTTCTGAAAGAAATTAATGGAATCATTATTTTCCATGTGAACGAAAGGCCTTTATACAAAGCAAATAAACTTCCTCTGTTATGGTCCGTGAGCACAGCCTCAATAAACACTTCCATTCATATTGCTGGCACCATTTTCTTGATATTGATTCAGTGAGTAAGTCCCTCCTCCTCCTAAATACCCCTATTCTGCTACTCTCCCAGCTACCTACTTATTTTACCATAAAAACAGGGACCTCTGTAGCCACTGGCTTCCACAGGAACGGGCCCAAGATTTATTTTGTTATCACACTGAGCTGTGCATGCTAATCACTGCACAGAATTTAGCCAGGAAAGTTGTTTTTTGTTTTGTTTTTTTTTTCCCAAACTGACCAGATGTTACCCTGCACTTGCACAGAGCTTGTTAACCTGGGCCAGTCAAACTGTAAACAATATAAACCAATGAGCCATGTTATTAAAAAATGCACCTCCCTGGAAACCCCAGCACAATGTTTGATATATCAGGGTATGGTGCAGCTTCTTTTCTTCACAGAAATGGAATGACTGAAATTTTGGCACGTGTGTCTTTCAGACTGCGTGGATTTTAGCACCTTATGGGATGGGATATGCTTCTTATGAGAGTTTTCCTTAAAACAATTCTTGTTTTGCATAGACCCATCCGTGGCAGATGGAGAGTGACTATGTAATAAAATAACTTTAGAAAAAATAACAAAATTAGGACCTTCCCCTCTCCTTTTTTATGCAGTAATGAAGAGTCCACTGAGTTTGGAGCAGCAAGACAATACTCATTGAGTGAGGCAGAATAACATTAAAAATGTCTACCTGTGAAAACATTTATAAAAGGAAGAAAGAGGAAAATCCATCACGGAATTACAAGCACCTAAAAAAAAAGGCATAGTGACAAATTTCATAACAAAATATTCAAATCCTTAGTGAGAACAAGGATGGTTGTGCAGCCAGAGCATCAGCCTGAATCTGAGAAAATCTCAGCTTTGTTCTTGGCCTGGCCAGAGTAGTTTAGGATCTATCCACTATTTACCATGAAGTCCTAATTTCTGACTCAAGACAGTGTTTCTTTACCAAAAAAAAAAAAAAGAAAAGGTAATTTAAATAACAGGACCCTGATTATTTGTTCTAAAATTAAAGGGAAAGAAAAGTCTGGTACTTACGCTGAGAGCAGTCACTACCAATCCATCCGGGGTAGCACTGACAGGATCTATCAATAGGATTACAAGTCCCATTATTGGTGCAGGTGCATATTCCAGCGCAGTTCTTCCCAAATCTGCCACTGGGACACACTGAGAAGGCATTGGCAGAATTAGAACTCCTTGGTGATTGAAACAAGATCTTATTATCTTCATTTCAAGAGCAAACAACCAATATTTGGAGCAAAAGAGATATTGCTTATTATGAAGTGAGGTATTATAAATCACATTGAGCACAATATCCGAATTCACTATACAAATAATGCACAACTGAGAGTACAGGGAGTTTCACACCGAAGGATGAAACATCTTAAGACCCCTGACTTTTACAAACTGAACATTCCGCAACAGAAAACATCTTTGGTTTCAGCAGCTCCCAAGTGATGGAATGGAAATCACTGCAGCCCTTGGTGTGTGCGTCCCAGGGAGCATTTGTGGGCAGCTGTACCTTCATTGCAGAGGGCTCCAGTGAATCCAGGCAGGCAGTCACACAGGCCAGTGATGTGGTGGCAGGGGCCGCTGCTGTGCACGCACTGGGGGCAGGTCTGGCTGCAGCGGTGTCCGTAGAACCCCGGCGAGCAGACTGGAACCAGAGGGGACAGAGTGTCACTGCTGCCTGCCACCAGCCACCCTTGCAGGGCACTTGCTCCTGGCTTGGAACTGGCTCTGCTTTCCAGCCCCAGGGGTGGTCGGTGTTATTTGTGCAGCTCAGTGATTTATGCTCCCAAAAACAAGATCTGCTCTTCTCCTCAAGGATTTGGTGTGTTCTGGTTCATCGTGACTTTGTTGACATTCCATTACATGTCAAGCCACCCTGAACTTGGATGATGTTTGGAATGCATACATACTTTATTTGGCTAAACAAGGACATCTTTTGAAGCACATCTGAAGTAACAGAGAGAATTGTTTTATCTCTAGATGAGTACGGTCATTGCAGACCTTGATTCCTGATGTGTTTCCTAACTTGGAATTCAAATAGCCGTAACTTCACTGGATAAAAAGCACAGATGTTTTCCAATCAACCTTTCTTTTACATGGTCCAGAGTCACCCTAACTTTCAGAGAACCTGAGATCAGAAAAAGGGAGTTGTCCAGTTAATTGTGTGCTAAAACCACGAGTTTCTCAAAATGAAAAAGAAAAAAAGGGGGGAATAAAAGGTTACTTCTCCTTCTTTGTTGATCTAATCCCTTTCGGCAATTATTTCCTGATAAATTAGAATATTAGGTATTAGATCAAGAGAAATACCTGAACAGCTGCAATTAGCACTGACAAAACTACCTTGGAATCTTTTCAATATTTTAATTTCATTCAGGACTCGAGTCTTTTAATTACACACTTGATACAACTTATATGGCCAGGATCTCTCCAGAGAGATTAACTTCTCCAAGTGAAACAGTGCCAAAAGGTCTTCCTGTTTACTGAAAAGGCACTTTCTGACCAGGATCCAAATTATTCCTATGACCTTTGTCTTCCCAGCCTGCAGACCGTGCCTCAGAGGGGCACTGGACTGGAAGCCTCTTGTCCAGGTTACAGGCACAGCTCCAAAACACAAGGGAACATTTTTACATGGTAGTGTTACACTTTGGATTCACTGATTGACTGCAGGGCCCTTGGAGGTTAGACAGTGAGAGTAATTACTGCTCACAGTCAGAAATGCTCAAGGAATATTAATGCCACACTAATGTTGGATTTAGCAGTGCCATGTCGCAGCCTTCAGCTTGAAATTCTGCAATTCCTGGACTGACAGAACTTTATCTTCCTCTGGTTCTCCTTCCCCCTCCCAGTGACCATTTCAGGTCATCTCCTGTCTTTTAAGCCTCATTTGGAAGACCCAGGAGCATCTTTGCTTGTCCTTAACCCACCTGCTCCTGGATCCTGTTTCTGGGTGCCCTGCTCTGGAAACTGGGCTCCCCTGCAGTTCCAGACAACTCACATTTCTCCTCCCTGAACACCATTCCCTCACAGCTTCCGTGATTCAAACTGAAGACAGCTGGACTGCTGGCAAACTGTGACAAATCTTGGGAGGGCAGACTTATTATTTACCTCCCTGATTCTGGCATGGTTTTCCTTAGTTCATTTGTATCTTCCTGCAATCTGAATTTTACATGGACAAGTTTTCCCAAAGGAACCAGAGGTACATCTGATATCCTCTACTTACTACTGACCCTACTGACTATTCTTACAAAATAAGTGTTAAAAACTCAAATATTAACGAAGCCAATGATTTCTATCAGACTCAGTGGGAAGGCTTTTAGTTTCTGAAACTCATGTGTGCTTCATTTACCTGTATTACAAACTTGACATTCATCAGTCACGTTTGGAAATGCTTTAGAATTTAGAAACCCCTACGACATTTCTTGGAAAGTCATGTCCATAATGATGCCTCGGCACAGCCAGTGAACACAAGGAAAGCTGCACCATAACAAGAGCACTACTAGATGAAAACACGTGTTCACTACAGGTAACACTTTTTTTTTTTCTGTATATTAACGTATTTTGACAAAATGTCCAATCAAGGAGGGTTTCCTAGTCTTTCACACTACAATTAGCAAGGCATTGTGATGTTATATGGTATGTATTCCAAGCAACAGAGGGAGAAACAGAGATTTCTAAAGCATTTATGTTGTCCTTACTTCTCTGGCAAGTGGTGCCTCTGTATCCTGGTGCACACTCACAGATCCCATCATCTGGAGAGCAGGATGCGCCATTTTTGCAGTAACAAGGCAAGGAGCAATTTGGACCCCACTGCCCCTCAGCACAGACACTGTCACAGTGAATACCTGCAACCACAAACAAGCAAAACACCTGTGATGAGCTCTTACGCACAGTTAGGTTAAAACTTTTCTTCTCAGAGCACTGAACTTTAAGACACCGCTCACACAACCTATCAAAACATCCCTAACAGGAAAGGACAAGAAGATAAACTTGCATCTCTGTTCCTGCCTTTCCCCAGAACAGTGAATTTCCCTCATATTCCAGCTTTCATGAGATGTATGTAAATGGCTTTTGCTTCCTCCATAAAGGCTGCTTCAAAACAGCAAAAGATTTTTGGCTTCAGATTTTACGTTTGGGACATGCCTGGCAAAAAGGTATTGCAGGAACTTTTCCTTCTGAGAATTCTTTGTGTCTGACATAATTTTTGTGTAATAATGGGGTGCGGGACACTGGATGATTTCTAATTAGTGGTGAGCTGATTACTGCTCAGCCTCGTACCGGATGGAAAAATGTAGTGCACACAAAGGGTTCCCAAACACACCATGTGAGCATTCCAAAATGCTTAGCTGCCACAGTGTTAAGGATGCTGGTCAGTCAGTGCTTTGTTTAACCTGTTTTGGTATAAAATTGATTGTAAAATGGCCACAACCTGAATCTCTACAGACAGATCACAATACAAACCACTCATTGCAGTCATCTGATCTTTGTTTGTTTGCTGGGTTCCTTTGTTTGTTTGACTTTTCTTTTTTTTTTCCTTCACAATGCAGCAACATTAAATATAATTTTCGTGCTTTTGGGGAAGCACTGTGCATGTTAAATGCCAGCAGGCACCACCGTGGAACTCAGACCGTATTGTGTCTGCAGCACTTTGCATTAACAATCAGGTTTTATTGTAATGCCTCTACTGAATGAACCCTCCACTAAGGGAAAAGTGGCCCACATCCAACCACAAGCATGTCTTGCTTTGTAAGTATTTCCAGCAAAATATGCCACAGGTTCACTGGCTGCCAGAGTCCTAAAAAAAGCAAAACAGTTTTACATGTGACATGGAAAAAAAACAAAAAAATCTTTTAACTTTGAACTCCAAAACCTACTGCTTGTGAAAGTCCTGAAAAATAATTACATGGTTTGGTGATAGATCAGACTCTGAGGTGATTCCTCAACAGCCCCAGCATGTGCCTTGCAGAGCTGCCTGTATCTAAGAACCAACTCTCTAATTAGAGGAAAGGTGGAACTCCAGGCTGTTGAACTGTTTTTCTCTACAGGACAATCAACAGACTGAAGAATCAAATATGTGTTTCAACAGATTGCACCAGCCTGTGCCAGCAAAACAGAAGAATACTTGACTTTAAAAATCCAGATACTGACAGACAGTACACAGGCCACCTAAAAGCCCTGACTGCACAATGATCATTAGTACTGACCTAAAACAAACCTATTGCCAAAATTAAAGGCTGCTTACATCACTCCTTTTTTACTCTTTGCCTTCCTAGACAATGTCATTTTCCTGTCTCCATCTACATTTGAGAGGCAGTGCTCACTTGTTTCTCAGTAGCCCAGTTCAACCTTTTCATTAACTCATTTATGGATAAATAGATTAAAGAGAGAGGTTTGATTTTGAGAGATGCCGGTGCACATGAGCAGTATGACATCACTGCATTTTAATATTTTTTTTTTTTTTCCCCCCAGTTGCTTCTTTGCCTGGGGTTCCCAAGCTTGAGAATTTGGGTCTGCAAGTCTGTGAAAGCACAGGCAGAGCACCTCAGAGCTGTGGCCACGTGAGGGTGATGTGCCATATCACACATAGCTGCACTGGGTGCACCCTGCCGGAGAAAAGACATTTTTCACAGCCTCAATGGGTGTCAGCGGTGCTCAGTGTATAATGGTCACTATTAACAAGCCAGTGGTTGCCAAGAGCTACCAAAGTGCATTATCTGAGATTATGTAGACCAGTGACATACAATAACACCAGGCTCAATTATACTGCCTTGATCTGTGCACAGAGGATGCTTTATGACAGCAGAGTGTCCCAGGGTGATGCGGGCACACTGGGATGGGGAAGACAATGCGTCCCACGCTGCACAGAGCCACGGGGCTTAGAACAGCCAACAACTACCACTGGAAATGAAAAAAAAAGGGGGGGAAAAAGACTCCTTCAGTACACATCAGAGAAAACCATCCCTTAGGGAAACTGAAAAAACCTGCCTTTTATTTCCCACTTTCACCCATTATGAGGAGGTGAAGAATGGGATTACTCTGCTTAGCAAATGAACAGTGTACACTAAATATCAGTGAGCAGCAATGATGGCAACACAACGTACTGCAGCAGTGCTGAATACGATTCTGTTTCACTGTAATTTTATTATATTCACTCTTGATCATAAGGAAAATCAATTTCACTTTTTTGAGTGTCAAGAATGAATGTAGCAAGGGAGAAATCATTTAGTGATTTGCTGCATCTCTAATTATCAACACAGTTTTCAGCATCACTATTTATTTATGTTATTTAGCTAAGTGCACAAGGCACTTAAAAACAACAAGTTGACTTTCCTATCTTATAATTCTAAAAACCAAATGTGTATTTTTGAGAAAGAACAGGTTATAAATAATAAAGGGATTTACGAAATTTTTAAAAATTAATTTCCAGAGTGATGCTTTTTATGAAATTTCAGCAAAGAAAGCTATGCTTTGATGGAAAAGCGAGAAATTATTCAGCAAAAAGAAGCATTTTTATAGAACTTGCAAAGAAAGATTAAACTCAGCTTTTACAACAATGTTACCAACTGGTTTATGACTGCCACAGTTTGACGTGAGTGTTAATCTCTTACACCATAAAATTGCTTTTATTGAGTTTTCATGTTGGTCGTGATACTGATAAGAATATCTGCGAGAAAATGTTTTTGCCAGAGCTATGGACAAAGAGCTCTTTGATGGCCTTCACAAGTTGCTAGGCAATGGCTGAATGGTCATGATAAACTTCAGCTAAGCTGCTCTGAAGAAATGCTCGTGCATTTAATGCCCAGTGCTTTATGCTGGGGGCCTCACATCCAAATCAGCATTCCCCCAGCATTTGTAATTGCATGAATGAAGTAAGGAATTCTTTAGGGATACCACTGGTTCTGCCCATGCTAGCAGGGTATTTACACACTCCCTATGCTATATTTTTAAGCTGAGGCTCAGTGATGCATCTGAGTTAGATCAACAAAGAGCGAATTTGTTTTAGCACTTGAAGGGGAAAAAAAAAAATTGCCAATTATTTCTTACTCTCTTCCCAGGCAAATTTGCTATTGGAATAAGTCCTGATTTCCAGCTTATTATGTTTCCATTAGTCTGATAAAAGGTTATCCAAACTTTAAGAAGGATTTTTTTTTTTTTTCATGAAACATGTATTTGCTGTGCAATTCATGTTAACACACATGGAACTTTCCAGTGTAGCCCCTCAGCATTAAAATCTATTTACATAGTGGTGTACCTCCCATGTGTCAGTACAAAACTGGATATATAACAGCCCAAACTAAAGAAGGAACGAGACCTTCAAAGGCTGAGGAAATCTTGGGTGTCATTAAACCTAATGATGCTTTCCCATTATGGTCCAAGAGCTCACCCTTCATATTTGAGAGAAACTAATGCTTCTACTTGAGGCAGCTGCAACTTCTGATGGTGAGAATTACTCTCCTAATTTCTCTGTCAAATAATGGATGGGCAGCCCAAAGAAAGGGAAGTGGTGAAAAAAGTCACAGGTCCTATTTAGAAGCAACTTTTCTTTGAGGGAGGGAGGTACCTTGCTTCACAGCTGAAGGTAGCCAGAGGAATTAATTAAAAGTGTCCCAAACTGAGGAGCTAATGAGAGGATCAGAGATTTTTCTCTAGAAGTTTCAATTTCATCTGCTTCACTGAAGCAGCAGGAAGAGTCTGTGGCTGCATGTTTTGGTAGAAAACCAGATACAAAAGGGTTGTCAACAAGAACATCTGAGTTTGAAGGCAAACATCCTTATCTGCAAATTTTAGTTTAAGAATCCCTTCTGAGATATTTCCTTTATCTTTCTGAAGGCCATACTCTCTCTACATATTGTTACCCACTCCAGAGGTGCTCTTCTTTTCACCTATCTAGTCTCTAGGTGACCAGGAAATAACACTTCTCTCTTTTTTAACTTCTTCATAGATAGAAAACAGATACACCTAATCACTGATTTAAAGCTATTTTTAATAAAAGAGTGGTATTTCTTCCACGTGAAGAGAAACAGAGATACAGACACAGCGAAATCCAGATGTAGGGTGGGGGCAAACCTCTTATTGGAGAATTCCTCTCCCTAAGTTTGAGAAGTAAATTTGTCATTTACCACAAGAGAGTTCTTAGACCATCATTCCATTCTGCAGCAGTGAGTATTTGTCCCAATGGAGCCTCATCCTTCAGGAGCCCAGGGGAAATCTGGTCATGGAAGGGAAAAACCACATTCCTTCAAGAGAATCTTGGCTTGGGTGCACTGGCGATACAGCAGCAGCTCATTTTTTTTTGCTCGAAAAATGAGGAAGATCCACAACAGAACTCCTCTAATTCTGGGTTTTTTTCCTATGTAGTAGTAGGGTAAAAAATGTATACTCATGGAAAGCTGAGGGTGAAGGCAGAGCTGCAGCCTCTGCCAGCGGACCTGGCTGTTTGCATCGGAGGGGTGGGTGTCAGATGGCAGACCTCCCCCTTATAATCCTGCAACAAATGTGCCTCTCAGAAACACTGTCAGAGGCACATGGAAAGACACAGAAACAGCACATCTGGTGATGGGTGAGCTGAGTAACGCCAGCAGGTGTCCAGCACAGAAAAAGTCACCGACACCCCTCCTTGCTGCAGCCTGTGGGTGAAGGCTAACGCCCGCTGGTTAAATGTGGGCTGGTATTACTGCATCTGTCTCTTCCACAAACCAATGCCATTGTTTTGGTACAGATAGCAGACTGGTGGTATGCCGTAATCCCTGGCATCACATAGCCTTTAAATCGATTTGGAAAGTAACAAATGTCGCGCCACCCGGACCCGCAAACGCAAAGGTAGGGCAGAGCTGCACCGGCGAGAGCAGAGCAGTGATGGGTGATCAGGAACACCCACAGCACTGCAATAATTACACAAATAAACAAACTGTCTGGAGGAAAAGAAACTTTTGCCAGTTTAATTAATTAATCTTATTACTTTAATTAATTTAATTGATTAATGCTTTCATGAGAAACTTCGGTTTGCAGGAATGCGAGTTCGCTAATCTTTCAGGCAATTTGGGAAGAATTTATTTCGACAGGTGCTTGTAGAACAGGTTAAGATCAAGGGATGAAGCTGTCATGGTGCTTGCTGGTTTGCTTGCTGAGAGAAGTGTTAGATGCACATTTTTAATGGAAGTTAACCTGAAGTTTTGGTATAATTTAATAGGAGAATTATCATTACCTCTTGGGACAGTATATTTTCTGTGTGTTTCTTCTGCTTTCTATTTTAATGGTTCTCACTCTTTTCCACTCTTCTAGCTATTGAGAAATGAATTTTCCCTCCAAACGAAAAAGAAGTTATTTATAAGAAACAGTGAAAATGTCAAGGGATGAGAGAGTTTGGGGCAGACATCATCCTCTGTGTGGGCGGATGTTTCTCATTTGTGCCATCCTGTCATGTGGCTCCTGGAACGTGACGGAATGGTCAGACCGCCAGGAAAAAAACATCACCCTTAACTCTTGCTTCCCTAAGCAGAATTAAGCTGCTGCAGAGGGAAAACATGATGTAAGCTACAAAAGAGGGCAGGATCTCTAACAGGGGCCCTATAAACTAAGCCATTTTTGTTTAGGACGAAACAGAACCCGAATGAAAACCAGCAACCCCTAAATAAAAACAGAGATCTAATAAAAGCCAATTTTAACAATTTCTTGAGTTTTTTAACACAATAGTCAAAACTGAACTTCTGTTCCTAAGCAGAACCTAGGAAGGAAAAGAGAATACAGCGGGCATGCTTGACAACAAACTAAAAACTAGTTAAAAAGACTAAACCTTAGAGCATCTCACTGCTGAACCAATGGGGAGCTGCAGCTCTGTCTGGAGGCTGAGGCCAAGCCCTTGTGCCCACATCAGCATCTCAGAGCTCCCTCACACCCTGAGGTCACTGATCCACCCTCCCCATGCAGTGTTTCCTGCTCCCCAGCCTTATGGGAGAACCGTGTCACTCCTTCATTTGCCTCTGAAAAGTTACATAAACTACTCCCTCTGACGAAATTCCCTGGGGGAAGTGTAGATAACTGTTCTGTTCACAGGGCTGAGGAAAACGTTACGTTTAAGGTACCTTTTTGGAAAGTCTGTGTTATTTTGATGGCCTCAGAACATTTTGGGAAGTTCACCTTGGCATCATCTTAAAAAGAAAAAATACTCCCAAGTTCACATTTTTAAGCTTCCTCAAATGTCTTTATTTTTTAACACTATCTTCCCAATGTTTTTAAACAACTAAATGCTTCATTTGGGTTAGGTAAACATTAGACTGATCCAAAATCTGTTCTTCCCTCCCTTTGTTTTTTAACCAGGTAGGTAACACTACCTACCCAAAACTAGTGTGTCGGATGGTTATTTTCACAATTCCAGCCAAAGGGGGGGAAAAAAAAAAAATCTAAGCCACTCTAATAATTTCTTTCACTTTAGAAGCTCCTGTATTTCCCACACGTCCTCCATCTGCTGCTCCACACAAATCCATGCACAACCTCCCTCCTTAATCCTACAATCTACTGCTATTCCTGCAACGCAACGTTACAGCACAGCTATTTGAGAGCCCTTTCCTGAAGAATTCCCCCCTTTTTTTTTTTAATCATTCCAAATATAAACATCTGCACAAAGCCCAGATTCCTCGTGGGTATTGCTCTGAAATGCGAAGTGTGGGAGGAGGATTTTTCCAGACACTGAGTATGAAGTGAGCTATGCCATGGATGTTGTAAAGTGTGTCTAGACATCACCAACATGTCAAAACTAGTCTGTCATGCACATGGTGTTCTGATGACATCATCCAGGGATGGGAGCTCCATTTTATCAATAATTAGGCCTGAAGTCTCTTTCTTGTGAAGTCTTTTTCCTTTCTAAGTACGGAGGCAAAGTAAGATTTCACTAGACAAAATTATTATCTCTTTTCAATATTATATGAATATATTAAATAATGTATTATGTATATTATTATTACATTATCCTTTCCCATACCTGAATCCAAGCACAGTCAAGGCTTGTGCTGCCCTTCAAGTCTCTGTCATAACCTGGGTTACTTACATCACGCTGGGCAGGTTAACTTTTATAACCTGTTGTTAAACACTGCTAGATTTTTAATCTGGCCTTTCAAAACTGGCTGCTTTAACCTGGATCCATTCATTAACGCACCTTTTGATCCTGACTATCTGTCTCCATTTTAGAAAACTCACAGGATGTACTTCAAGCTTCTGGGACTTGTCAACAGCTCTACCTACCTGCACTGTGGATGCTCAACATTAGAAACTGTTCATATGTTTTTATGGTGGGTATTCTTTGATTAATACATTTAATATTTTCTGAGATTGCATTCTGGGCAGATTCAAATGTGAGTTTGTGGAAATGTGTCCAAACACACACACACAATTACCTGAAAGTACTTGAAAGTAAGGACATCAGTATCATAACAAACTAGTGTCGGAGAAAAAGCAATAGATGGCTTAAGGCTAATAGTATTTTCTTATAATTCACTTGGGTAGCTTCCACTATTTTTTGCACTCCTGAGGCATCAGAGTGGCTGATGGCAAGTCACAGTGCAGCTTGTGGGAAGAAAATAGAACCAAGTAAGTTTTGTCTCAGTTAGGTGAGGGCTGGCTCTGGAAGCTTCTCTCACTCATGCTGAGAGGGAATGGTGAGACAGGCCTTCTCAAAGAGCTAATATACAGAAAAAATGAGCCAATAATAGATAGGTTTGGTCTCCCAGAGAAAAGCAGGAGCTCTTCCTGCCTGTGTATCTCTAGCCCTCAGAGATTTCCACTTCCTACCCCCAGTAATCATAAAAGTCATGTTTGTCTGAACAGAAACTAGAAAAACCAGCAGCTAAGCTGTAATCAGCCACAACTGATCAACCTGAATTGTAGACACAGAGTATTATGTCCTTCAAACAAGATGCTTGCAATCCATCCACAGAACTAGGCAGAAAGAGCATGCAAAAATAAAGGTATGGGAAAAAGACAACAGTAGGACTGTATCTATCTGAGGAAATCGTAACGTCACCTCCACCTGCTTTGGCTAAAAGCACCACAGAAAAAAGAAAACAATTCTATCCTGAACCTACAAGTCCATTAGGAAGAACACTAGTTTACAGAAGAGCAGAATATATCTGAAATCACAAATAAAACCCAAATGGCTGATTTTCAGAGCACAAACATGCTCATTTGAGTTTTGTTTTTCATGCTGTCCCCTCATTATTAAATCAAATGAGCCCACAAAGACAGGTGGTGTGAGATCTGACCCTTGCAACACTGCAGCATCACACTGAGGCAGAAAGTCTGGAACACTCAAAGAGGGGCAAACTTAACAGTGTCAATTAAGCCTTACTGAAGATCACAGAGCTCTTCCAACTTTACAGCTCAGAAACCCTTGTGAGAACTAAAACTCCCTCCTAGAGATCCTGGGAACCTTTTATGATAGCTGCCCTTCTGCATGGTTCCATCATGTTTTCAAAATATCTTGCTCTCCACCAATGAGAAGGTGCAACAGCAGTGCCAAACACAAATTTTGGTGAATTATTAGACAGGCTTAGTTCTTAAAATCACAATGGTAAAATAAAATAAATTAAAAAAAAAAAGTGAGAAAATTTTCATACAGGGCTAAATATGTGTAGAGAAACCTAAGAAAAGGTTGGGACACTGAAATGGCAGCACAGTTTCTGCATGGTTCATCCTCTTCTTGGCTGCCTGAGTGAAGGTTCCTGAGTTCCTGGATGTGATGCTTTACCCCAAAGCTGCCAGAACAACCTGGGATATTTACTGATCATCACTTTTCTAAGGAATCATGTTGTGGAGGCACCCAACCTTTAAAGTTTCCCAGTTTTCTTCAGATCCCACTCTGGACAAAGGTTCCCCACCCCAGAGTCACAGGAGGGACACAGCGGCCACAGAACCGGCCCCTTCCAACCTCACAAACCCTTCCTTTACCCACAAAACCAAGTCCCACTAGAGGGGGAAACTCTTGTCTGTGCTTCCCAAGGTGTGTCCTGTACCTGACCATCCCGGGAGGCAGCGGCAGTAGCCCGTGGTGGGGTGGCACCCGTCGGCGTGGCTGCAGTCACAGCGCTCGGCGCAGTCCATGCCGTAGGTACCATCCTGTGGCAAGGAACAACAGGAGATGGTGACAACAAAAAAAAAAAACCCAAGAACTGAGAGTTAGAGGAGAACAAGTTGTTGTCAGCCCTGCCTCAAAAAGCAACCACGGATCTCGCCCGAATCTCTAGGCTGATCTTAATGTAAAATATTTCTGGCGTATGGAACATGCGAACGTCCTACACTTTTCATTCGGTCATTGAAGAGAGGAAGATAAAGAATGAATTATAGTCTCTTGAAAAATCCCAGACTAAAGAAATTAAGTCTCCTTTCTCCATCAGACCCTGAGATCTCTGCTTACAGGTCAAAAAGGGTACCACATAAAGGCATAATTTTTAAGAACACGAGTGAAAACCATTAAATTACAAGATACCTTCAGTGTGAGGTTCACTGCATAAATAATGCAAACTATCACTTTCTTGTGATTAAAAACATTTCTCTTTTGATTAAAAACGTTTCTCTCTGCACTAGAACATACACTTAATCAAAAAGAGAGAATCTCTGGCTATGGGACTGTGCACAGAACAAAACTTTTATTTTTACCTAGGAAGCATTTTTTTAAACCAACAAGAGAGATTAAGGTTACAAGTTATATGAAATACCCCTGTTGGGATATTCAGCTGTGTAAAGCACGGGTAATTTTCAGGGAAAACACATCTAAACAATTGAATTTGCTTTTCCTGCTTCTTTCATAGAAGCTGGCACACAGACTTG
The DNA here is from genome assembly GCA_013400515.1 of Erpornis zantholeuca. Classification (NCBI taxonomy): domain Eukaryota; kingdom Metazoa; phylum Chordata; class Aves; order Passeriformes; family Timaliidae; genus Erpornis; species Erpornis zantholeuca. The sequence goes on from VZTN01000041.1 coordinate 126,595, forward strand.
TGGATAATTTCACACCAAATCAACCTAAGAAACTGAGAATAGCAGATTCTTTGTAATTGCAATCTCCAAACAAGGCAAAGTACAATAGTCAATTTATCTTGAATAGAAAGTGCCAAAACCAAATTAAAAGAAAAAAAAAAAAGGCATTAAAAAAAAAAAGGCAGTATAATTTACAGTAATATTTCAGAGTTACCCACAGCAAAGCAAAGAAAAAAAAAAGAAGTCAGGTTTAACCCAAATAATTTACATTCAAGGCTAAAAATTGGTGTCAGTCATGTTAAATATCTGAGTAAATTCTATATGAAAATTAATCAGCTGTTCTTTGATGCTCATGCATACATTCCAACCAAGTGCCACAGGATTTAGCTATTCAACTGCCAGTCTTTCAAGTCTAAAGTAGAACAAAATCTTACACTACTTCAGTGTAAGGAGCCTTTTGCTCATCTCAACAATACATTTTTACATACAGAAAAAGAAAAGATTAAGCATTTCCTTTGCATATAATCAGATTTGGAATGAAAGGAAATCCTCAAATATGCTGCTGAAAAGCAGTATTTTTAGCCTGCTATGTACTTGGACTGAAGTCCAAAGTGTAGTTCAAATCTTGAACAACAATCTGAGCAGTGATAATAATGTTCTGAAGTTGCTGAAACAAATTGAAATACATTGCTTTAAATAAAGTCTCTACTCAGACAAGAAAAACATTTCAGACAACTGGACGTATTCGAATTACTTTTCTGCTTATTCTCCTGCTCTGTTAATTTGAAGCAGAATTTGCATTTGAAGTAGGTAAATGCTTGTGGACATTGTTTGAGGCAGATGGGGAAAGGGAGAGGAAGACAATGAGCATAGGGATGCTGAATTATCTGATGCAGAAATGCTTTTCAGCATTATTTTGGTAAATTTGGGATAGTGATGCAAACGGTACATGTCTTTTTTAAATGTCAGTTTTGGAAGAGCTAATGGAGCTTGGGAGGTCTCATCATCCTTCAGAATCAGGCACTCATGGATAAACAAAGCCACTTGAGGAAACAGAAAAATCAGTCTTTTGATGGAGATGTGTTGCTGGAAACACTGCACAGGTGGTACTGCCATTAGCTTTCCAGAATATATTCTTTTTTTTTTTACCACTTTACTCACTACAAAACGAAAAGCAAAGCCCCAAAAATCGCTCCTGAGTGTTGGAGTCCAGGGAAGCCTGAAAGCTTCTCCTGCTCCTCTGGTGGTTTCTTTATGTCCCCAGAGCTCCTCAAAAGTGGCCTAGCCAGCGACCTAGGCTTTTGGAGAAGCTCCCTCCACTTTTGCGAGAGCCTGAATGCACCAGAGAGGTGAAGAGATTTTTGTTTAGTGAACCACAGAGAGTTTAGTTGTAGTTTTAGGATTTTATTCTATGTATTATATAGACACAAGATGGATGCTTTGGGGTGTGGTTTCTCCTCCTTCTTCTTCTCCTCTCTCCTCATTCTCTTCCTCTCTCCTCTGACACCAGTTCCTGTGGTGTGTTGGTTGGTGGAAAAAAGTTAGTATTGAAAAGACATATCAATAAGATGAGGGTTTAGTGGTGTTGGAAACAAAATAAAATACATATTATTTCTTGAATGGTTGTTAGTAAGATATAAAAATAGCTGCTGATTAGCAGCCATTGCTTTTCTGCCCTGGTGTCCTCGGAGGACTCAGCCTCTGCCTCTGAGGTCTTGATAAGAAAAATAAACAACTCCTGAAACAGCAGAGAAGATGTCTCGCTGCATTCTTTTCAACACGATGAACAGAAGGAAGAAAATCTCCAGGGCAGAGGACAGGGGCTGGAGCCACGGATTCCAACCTCTGCAGGGGCACAGGCCCCCGACACCTGATTGTTCCTAGTGCTGTTCAGCAGAACAAATTTTCCTTCAAAATGGGGTGATTTCCAGTTTTCTGCTCCAGTTCAGCTCCTCCCATAATGTTATTGCTCAGTAGAGCTTGTCCAAATGGAAAGGTTTAAAATGTGGTATGGGAGGGGAATTTACAGGGTGTGTGTTCACTTCAGGTGATTCCTTTGCAGTTATATCAAACTAACAACCTGTAGAGAGCAGTTTATTTTAGTAATTATTTTGGTAAAAAATTTCCCAGAAAATCAAAGTCCATCACTGAAAACAACGGACCCTGGAAAAACCCATTTTTTACAAAATATTTATCTTTTTTTTTTAGGATATGAAATAAAATTGAAACCTAACAGTTACACAGTAAAACAAATTCACTTGGAATTTTACAATTTAAAAACTTCTGAAGTTATGTTTTTGAATTTATGCATTTTATTTCCCCAAAGCTACAGACTACAAGATCAACAGAACTGATAAGGAGCTTGCCATTGTTCTCACAATGATTTCTGATTTTCCAAAGTCTGGGAGAGAGTATAAGTCAAAGCCCCAGTAGAAAGACAAAGACCTCTCATGGAACTGGGTGGTAAGAGCAGCTTCTCACTTTTGACTGAGAAGGAATTAAAATTCCTTATTCATACTGTAACACAGACAATAAGAAAAAAATAATAAAAAATAAATTATTCAATTTGGGGTGTGTTTTTGGTATTTTTCTGTCCTAATTTACACTTAAAAGTGGCTGAAGAGAGGCAGTTTGATAGCATTTGGCGAAATATTGTTAGAAGATTTGTTAGTGGCTGTTCCTGACCCTGCACCCCATCGTGTGTGCTCCAAAGGAACACATTCCCGTGAAGACAGGGAATAACAAATGCCCCTCCCTGCCCAATATTCTCATAGAAAAAAAAAAAATAAATCAAAATCCAGTAGAATTATTGAGCTACCTGGCAAGGGAGTTCACATTTCTCTCCCCTCCATCCTGGAGCACAAGTACAGGTTCCATCCAGAGCATTACAAGCCCCTCCATTGAGGCACTGGCAGGTCAGGTTACAGCCCAGTCCCCACGTGCCACTGGGGCAATTTATGGAGCAATCCACACCATGCCACCCTGCCAAAAAAAAAAAAAAAAAAAAAGGATTAAAGTCAGAAATTAATCAGATTTTCCCCCATTTCTTCCAGAGGATGTTTCCCTCTTCCTGCCTTGGGGCATGTCTCTGAGATGGGCAATACTGGGGTAACATTCACTACAGGATTTATCAGCAGCTTCAGCTGAGGGCTCGTCCAGGTTGGAACAAAGGTGTTCAAGGGCACCTTGTAACATCTGTGCACAGCACACATCTGCAGATGGGTGCCAAGGTGCAAAAGAGACTGATGGAAGATCTGAAATGGAAATAGAGACACCTTGACATTTCACTGAGGAGCTCTAAACTACACTGAGAGTGTTGAGGTGTAGCCCGAAAATAATTAGGAATATTTTCCCTAGGCTCAAGCTGCTGCTTTCATAATTGTTTCACCAGCATTCAACTCAGACAGTCCTGTAATGTGGTTTTAACAGGTATCTAACAAAAAAAAACAAAACCACAAAACAAAAAAAGAGAGAAAACATAAAAGTATTGCATACATTGGATTCTCCAAGGCAACACAGAAGATCTAGATCCAAAAGAATTTTTTTAAATGATTTCTATACTTCTCTCCAAATACAAAAAGAAATGCAATGGGAATTGGCCCTAAAAATGCAGCATTCACCACTGATCATGCCTGATAGCAATGATTTGCAGACTGGATAGACTGGAATGTGAATAGATTTTTTAAAATGGGATCATCCATTGGATTCAAGAGGAACAGTGTGGGGCAGTCAGTCATATGTTACCACCACCAGTGACACAGGCCAACTTTCTAATTTTGTACCTTGTTTACAGTAAGTGGAGGGAAAAATAATCCTGCACTGAGCCTGATCAATAGGCTATGCAAAACACATGCACAGGAATCAGGCTGCCTCGTGCTCCATTGATAACTCAAATTTAGGGGTCATTTCAGGAAAAAAAATGTGGTACCACAGTGGCTAGGAAACTGAGATACTTTCCCTCAACTGTCTTCCCCGGATTTATAATTTTCCTTTGTTTGACAAGGAACTAGGTTTAGTTTAATTTTTGCTGTCCTTTTTCACTGTACTAGGACTCAAACTGCATGGTGTGCAGCAGGAAGGATTCTGTATTGCTCAAGGAGTGTTTTCCTCCTCACAATCTGCCTAATTTGAAATATCTACCTTAATTAGCTCCACTATCTCTGGAAAGAGTAAAAGTTCCACATCTGCTGCACAAGTCATTTAATAGTGTCAATCCCTGAAATATTTAGTGACTATTTGTCTAGGAAACTCGTAACACTTCTCCTCAGCCTCAAACTTCATGTGTTTAGAGAAAAAACATTTTCAGACAGGAAGGGTTTACAACATAGACTGGGCATGGGATTTGCTTGGGAGCATCCAACAGCCTGTCCCTCCCTTCTCAGCAATCCCAGCACCACAGATGAGGGACACTGGGAATGGGGTTAGGCCAGGTTTTTGTCAGAAAATTGTGTGGATCTGTTGCCTTGAGTCCAGAGGAGTATCCACTAAGGGGATGAGAAGGCCTAAGAGAGCTGGAGAGAGACTTTTATACAAGGGGAAGCTTGTAAAAAAGACAGGACCAGGGGGGACAGTTTAAAACTAGAAGAGGAGATATTGAGATGGGATATTAGGAAGAAATTCCTCCCTGTGAGGAGGAGGCAGGCCCTGGCACAGGGTGCCCAGAGAGGCTGTGGCTGCCCCTGGATCCCTGGAAGTGTCCAAGGCCAGGCTGGATGGAGCTCTGAGCAGCCTGGGACAGTGGGAGGTGTCTCTGCCCATGGCAGGGGGTGGCACTGGATGATCTTTAAGGTCTCTTCCAAACCAGTCTGTTACCAAATCCTCCAAAATCATTGGTATAAATAAACTCCTCTGTCTTTTCTGTGTCAGCAAGTCAGGCATTACATTATTCCTGGCCAGGGTTTGTGTGTGTGGCTGGCAAAATTCTGGCCTCCATATGGATGCAGAAACAACACTTTTTCATATATTTTTAAATTTTTAGCAAACCATGAAATTATTACTCACTGGTTCTAAATAACATAATTCTCTTTCATTAATTAGCATTCTATGCTCTATTGGTAATTGATTCCTCACTTCTCAGGCTAATTTGTCTACTTTTTAGTCTTTCTGTTATCTTTTCCCCAGGTAGGGGCTTTCCAACACACATATATGGAGTTTTGTTATCTTGTTGTCTTCTTCATCTTCTGGTTTCTGCAAAATGTCTTTGTAGCCCATAAATTCTGCACTTCTTGTATTCAATTTGAACAGCACATCTCTCTCCTCCCCCAGGCTTTGTTCATTGAAGCATATCAAAATTAGCTAAGGAAAACTTGAAGTTTCAGTAACTTTCCCCAAGCTGCATTCGCACAATAGATGCTCATGACAAACTCTGTTAAATGCTGACTAAAAAGTGATTCAAGACTAACACACTGCTTATAGTTAGCACACTGGTTATGATTAATTAAAACAATTAATTAAAAGTCAATGAAAACCATTAATTAAAAAAAAAAAAACAAACCAGAAAAGTTACGTAATCTCCAAGAAAACCATTTTGGGATTCTGTATGATTTTAATTAGGAATGCTGATATCAGATAAAAGGTACACCCCACAGACCTCCTGGCAAAGCAGAGTGCTTCCCTGAGAACATGTTCTCCTTGTTGTCGCCTCCCAGAGCAGCAGAATCATAAGGAGTCTGCTTCTCATTACGTCCCCTCTTCTCTACTTCAAAGAAACCAATTTCATTTTACAGTTACAGAGAAATGAAATGAATCTGAGGGGACACTTACCTGCTTTGCAGGCACAAGAACCATCCACAGGTGAGCAGGTGGCCCCGTTTTTGCAGCTGCACGTGGATGAACAGTTCACTCCATATGTTCCAGGGAGACAAGGGGTACCACAAGAAGCGCCCTGAATTATAAAAAAAATAGTAAAGAAAAAAAGAAAAAAAAATAGAGTATAAAAACCATCTGAGGAGACTCAGACAATACAACTGACTCAACTGATACAAAAGCCAGAAAACATACAGCCCATGTATGTGCCAGGGTGTCACTCAGTTATCCTTAATTTAGGGGAGAGGGACACCTGACTGCTTTTAAGTAATTTTTAAGTCTTTTTAAGTAAATATTAGTTTTCTGTGATTTGATGGGAGACCTCAGGTCACAAAGCACCTGGTTAGATCAATGGGCAGTAATAAAGAAGCTCTTTATGAAACCAAAGCACAGTAAGAAAGCAGTTTAATGGAAAATAATGTGGGTATGTAAAATATTTTTAAAACCTAATTTGGCTGAAGTTTTCAGTGATTACTTATACAAGAACAGTCATACTGTAAAATGTTAGATTAGCATCCAAAGCACATGTAACAGCAAATGTGTGTAAAAGTCGCAGAATAATCTGTCCTGAACTATAAAAAGAAGTGCTTTTGGCTGGAGTTTCCGTGGATGGAGCATAAGGAATTGATGACTGAAACCCATCGTTCCTCCCTTTAATTACACCTCAACAGCTCACCCTCATTCGTATCAACATCTTACAAAGCAACCACCTTCTCTTTGTAAAAATGCCTTCACTTCAGCACTGAGAACCCACCAGAAATTCTGCCTGTTCGGTGTCTTACAGCACCAGCAGCGGCACCCAAACACTCTGGTGCGGCAGAGAAAGGACGAGGCGGCACCAAGGAAGAATTTGCTGCGGGGCTGGGCGCAGTGGGGCTGCAAACTGTGAAACTGTGAAAAGTGAGACCTCCTTTACCTTAAATCCAGGGGCACAGGTGCACTTGCCAGTGACGCTGTCGCAGTCAGCCCCGTTCTGGCAGCTGCAGATCTGCTGACACTGCTCCCCGTAGAACCCCGGGGAACACGTCTCGTTGCAGTAGAGCCCAGACCAGCCCGGCTTGCAGGAGCATTCCCCAGACATGGGGTGACAGCTGCCAGGGTGGGGGATGAAAGGTTAAGTCAGTAATTCAGGACTAAACGTGGCATAAATATTATTTTCTTTCCACGGGACAAAGAAATGCTGTTGCAGGATGCCTTGCGTGAAGGGCCTTGTGTGAGGTGGTTTCACTTCCCAAAACACAGTTTGGTGTATTTATATAAAAATACATGCCAATGAAGATAGGAAATGTAACATTATACAACATACAAACATTTTGGGAGGACATGGAAAGAAATGAAGAGGTATCATTCTTCTGTATCTATTTGAAAAGAAACCTTCCTGAAAAACACAGTTTTTACCATAAGACAGATATCCATGGTTACAAATATTAGAGGATGAAATCATTAAATCCCCCCCAAATTTGTTGTTACATTTCCACTCTAACAGGAACATTTTTTGTAACACTGCAGAAGCTCAGCAGCATATTGTCTGAGAAATATGATCAAGAAAAATAGCATGGCATCCAACACGAAGTAACAACACAGCACCCCATCAGCAAAGCAAGAATGGTCTTTTCTTTAAATTAGTTTGAAGGAGGACAACTGGAATCTTTCAGGGAATGGTACAAAATCATTATCACTGGGCAGAAGCCAGCTATACCATGAGAGAAGTGACCTTTTTGGGGAGTATCTCCCCTCTCTGCTGGCCATACCTGGTGGCAGAGCAGCTGCCTCTACCTGGAACAGCAGTTTCATTGAAGGGCCACGCAGGCAGCTGCTGCCTCATAACAAATGGACATCATCAGCTGTGCAAAGATATATAGGCTGGGAGAGAGGACACAATGGGGTGCTCTGTAGCACTCTGGCAGACAAAGCATTTGCTTAATTCTCACCAAAGGAAAGCCTTAATATCCAGATCCAATATATTTACAATGGGAAGACTGTTCGGAGATATTTGCCTGCCACTGATTGAAGTGAAGCTCCTTTAAGAGTGCTGGAATTTAAAAAAAACCAAAACAAAAACAACAAAAAAAAAAAAACCTCCAACCAACCAAACCTTCCTCCAGACAAATTAAATGACCCATGACAAGAGCCTGGTTTTGCAAGACTTGCTGACTCTGTGTGTGGGGGTGTATTGGGAACTGCATGTTTTTCTGACCATCTGAAAGTCTGAAAAAAAACCTGCTGCACTTTTAGGTGCAGTAACATTAACAACAACTAACAACAGCAATCTTTGAAGGAGTTGCAGCATAATATGGGAACACAATGTTAGTTGTAACTGCTCTTGGACTTGAGGGTTGCTCTTGCCAAAGCAAGAGCTCAGAATTGCTGAAAACAACCATTGCTAATCAGGGAAGGCAGGAATTGTGAAAGTTGGAATGTCACTATGTACTCTGCTTTCTGTGTATTTAATGCACACACTATGACACCATAAAAATTTGTGAGTCTTCAAGATATTAAAATACCTTTGACAGTATTGAGTATAAAGTGAGAAAAAAAGCCTTTTCATGCAGAAATGGTTCAAAAGTCATGGTGTTCATACTGAACAGCCCTGGTTATGTGTTCAGTTATGAGCATACCTGCCATGAAACAAGACGAAATGGAGCTATTCTCATATAAAACACATGCAAAATTATGAAGGCACAAGATAATCAGGTTTGTCCCCTGTCCTACATTCCTGTGGGACCCCAACTTCCCATCAGTGGAAGAATACAGAGCAAGGGAAGAAAAAAAATAAAATTTCAAACCACAATGCAACAGTCATTAGGATAAGAACCAGAATATACTCATAGCATAACATAAATTCAGTAGCACTGGCACTTTAAGCCATAAATCCTGGAATCCTATAAATTCCTGATTGGAATTGTGGTTTGTTGTTGGGGATTTTATTTTTTTTTCCCCCTTCCAGGAGAGGGGGAGCCCACACGCATGAGGAAGCACTGGATATGAGGCAGAGGCATTGATATTCTGTGCCCCCCAGTGAGTGTCACTGAGGCGTCCCTGCACACGTATTGATTGGCACCAAAATTAGTATTCCGTGATTTGTAATTAGGCGTAGGAAGCCAAAGCACTTCTGAAGGTTTCTGATGGGTTCTCACGCAGTTATCTTAATTGGCAATAATGTTTAAATATTAAGGTAGGGAAATAAAGAGATGCTGAGAGATACTGGCAGTATATCCTCTTTTATTTCTGGTTGTTTGCTCACACTTGCTGGAAATGCAACCCTACTCTACAAAGACCAAAACAAAAACCCCTACTTGTGGGTAGTTCATATCACATATTTGGAAAACTTAGATGAAATTAATGATTTTTATCTGCTTTGTGTAGGTGTTTTGCTATTAAAATATCCAACCAAATTGTGTGGCACCCTAAAAAAATAAACATAAATATGGATAAACGTAAAATTTCCATGAAAAGCTCTTGTATGTACAGGCCCAGTAGAAAAACGGAAAATTAAAATGCCCTAATCCCTACTTTAAAAACAGAGCCAAAGCACATGAACCAAACATGTATTACACACCAATAATACTGTGATAAATCCTACATATGTATCTCAGGAGGGGCATGAGACAAGAAAAGCCCCCACTAGTGCTCGTGTCGTGAATAAATCTTAATTGCAGGCTAAACTGCACCAAGAGGGTTGGTACAAAAGGGTTGTTACCTGTTGCTCTCCTCTGGGACCCTCAAACATATTAAAATCCCTCAAGTATTGCTTTTTTTATGCTCTACAAAGCAGTTAATAAAGGGTGCTGGTACAACCAAGAGCAAGGAAGGGCTTGCCTTTCATCTCCAGGAGCTGCCATCAACCAAGAGCAGCAGCAAAATCCCCATAGTTTATCCTACCCAAAATGGAAATAATAATGAGTTGCTGCCAGTGCTGTTTTGATGTGATTTTTTTCAATCATAAAACCATAATTAACCATGTGCATTTTTCAACTATGTATGTGAAGAAGTATGTGAAGAAAATTACTAAAAACATAGCTGTATTCTGGAACTTAGGTGTACTTACTTTAGAGCAATATTTTTTGGAGCTAAGCATTTTTTGTTTTTTAATTAACCTTTAGTTCATTTCTGTATTGATTATTACTAATAATCTAGAGCTCTAAGCCTACCAATAGCTCCTCTTTGAGGATATCTAAACCAGTGATCACACCCACATGAAAAAAGCTTTTATGATATGAAGGGCCCCCAAAACAAAACCCCAGACCCACAGACACACAAAGTTTATCTGCAGAAGGAATTCCACCCCTTCTTTTTCATGCCCTGGGATTACTCTGCTGCTGAATGGATTAGTGCTATGGAGATCCTCTGGCTACAGCCAGGCCAAGCAGTGCTTGTGGTGGGCAAGAGAAGGTTGAGGGTATTCCCTGGCATGATTTAAAGAGCTGTCTCGTGGCTGACTGACATCAAGAGACAAGGACAACCACACACAGCTGGCTTCTACAAATATTCTCCAAAGCCTCGAGTGCCCACAGGGAGTTTTGTCTTCTACGTCATTACCCAGATGCCTCCCCTGATTCCTGCTGTCTGATGGTCTTGGACACTTCCTGACCCAGGGGGAAGGAACTTGCATATATGTAAAACACACTTTTAAGCAATGAAAATATTTGTTTTTCTCACACATCATCATGCTCTGGACAAATATGCTCCTGCACCTTCAGGGCTGTTAAGTGCCTTTGGATTTGGTCATTCAGGGGGGTAACTGTCCAAAAAAAGACCAGCCATATGCTGTTGTTTACTTGTGAACATTTGTGATCTGATTTGACCACGAGCTGTCTCTTCCAGTGGTATAAATGAAGGAACAGCTGCGTGGAACATGAATCAGAAGTAATCCCTGTAATATTAGAAATCGTGTACAGTGCAATGCATTCCTGTCAAACCAGGCTGCTTCAACAGTCTGCAGACAGATTTTCAGGGAAGTAGCTAAGTATAATTCATAACACAAGAGTATTTGGTCTGCTAGCCTAATTTGAGAGCTGGAGGGCCCAGCATTATGTTGCCATTTATTCCTGAACACGCTGCCCAAATAATGAATTGCTTGAGTTTACATCAAAGCAACTCTGTATTTTTTTCAAGGCATTTCAGGCAAATGGGATGAGTGGAAGCACAAGTATACAACTGTCAAAGTGTATGACTGAGAAGGGAAAACAGAATTCTGTTTGCTGTCACCCAGTTTGTCAACAAAAGGTGTGTTAAACAACTCTGACAACCCCCATAGTAACTTTTCACAGAGAATTAACAGAGCAGCTATTTCCATACATTTCCCTGGATATAACATCACTGCTAAATTCTGACTAAAGCCTTTTATTTTGTCTGTGAGGAGAAATTCATCTTATATTAATGTACAGCAGCATTCCTGTAGTTCCTGGTTTTCAACAGCAAAAATTTAGATTGTGCTCACAAACCTTCTCCAAGGTACTGTTACTAGTAATGCAATTAAGTGTAAGTGAATGCAAAATGACCACAATATCTAATCAGAAGGACTGTTTTGTAACAAGAGAAAGCTGTCCACAATTGTTCTATAAATACACTGGCTTGCCTCAACTGACATCTGACATCCCTCCCTCACAGCTGAAACTTTGTCTCCAAACAATTAGTTTTTACATTTTCCTAACGATATGCTCAAATGCTGTCAAAATCCACAAAAACCTCAAAAAATAGGGCTCAATACTACATGAATAAGGAGAGATGTGTAAAAGCTAAGCTAACTGTTTTCATTTGATTTCCAGGGATTGGATTTTACCTGCTCACTAGAAAAGGCACTTCAATGACAAAAAATGTACTTTTCAAACCCAGATTTACAATATGTGGGCTGCTAAAATTTTGTACTAAAATACAGCAATTCTTATGTATATAAAGAGACTGAGAGAAAGAGAAAAATGCCCAAGCTTCTCATGGCCAACTCAGAAAACTTTACATATCCATTGATTTAGATTCATCTTTTTCTCATCTACAGAACATGTGAGAGACAGACCATGTCTACTGACTTTATGCAGTGACATAATGATTTATTTAGGTGGTAAACCGAGATAAAGGTCACGCTTTGTCTTAATATTTATTTCGTGGGTCAGAGACCAAACACAACAGTGAATATTATGATCAACTATGCTCACAAGTAAAAACTCAAAGGCTCTTTTGGGTTGGTGTTTTCTTTCTCATTGTGGTCAGAGAATACCAAACACTAACAAGTCTTTAGCTGCATCAGTTTTCATGAAAGTGTTAAAAAAAAAATCACGAAATATCCCTTTTCAGGTTATATTTGGATTTCTGCATTGAGAAAAAACAACAAAAACAAAGCAAGGTGAAGGGTGTAAAGCCTACCTCCAGGTGTTGGGCATGTGGCAGGGACACTTTTTGTCACACTTGAGGCCATAAATTCCCTCGGGGCAGAGCCTGGTTTCGCAGTGCTGCCCCGTGTACCCTGGCTCACAGAGACAGGCACCACTGATGTGGTAGCACTTCCCACCATTCACACATTTGCAGGTCTCTGCACAATGCAGCCCGTAGCTCCCCACTGGGCACTCATCCTGGCACCTGTCAGGGGAAAAAAAACATAAAAACAACAAAAACCAAACCAATAAACAAACAAAAAATTGCTTTATTTGCCATTAACGACAGCTTCTGGAGGTTTAAAGGAAATATGGTTTATGGGGAATGACTTCTACTGGTCGAAAACGCCACTTAAATAGAGCAAAAATCGGTGTAACTTGGAAGAAGTTACAAAGAAGGTTCAGGAGCTCAAACCCCTTCTTTTCATGTGATTTTTCTGACAGATGAAAAGAAAAATCAGTAAACACTTGAGTTTAACCTGCATGGTCAAGTAAGAATGACTTTTGTTGCTACTTAAGGGAAATATGTCTTAAGAAACTTCTTCACCAAGCTTTTCCTCTCTCTTTCATGGAATTTTGAGAAGATAAGATGCTTTAACCAACACACTAATTTCCCTAATTTTTTAATACATGGAAGATATTATTTAACCTGAAGATCAGACTGTGTCTTTAGCCTGACTACTAAGAAATAAGATTTCAGTATCCTGCTTCTAAAATTTGCACCTCATTAACTGATGATTTTCTGGATAGCAATTTCATTTGGCTACGTCTTTCAAGTTTATGTTTTCAACTTTGTCTTTTCTGCATTCTACAAAGGAATTGTTAAATTCTGAATGCCAGTTAAGTTACAGATTGTACAAAAAAACTGCTTAATAATACAGCACATTATTAATGGTTTCATTTCTTTTTTTGGTTCTTTTTCTGTTTTTCTAATGAATTTGTTGGCAATTTTGTGTTTTGGTTTATTTTTATGTATTACTGGTGGTTCACAACATAAGAATTTCAAAGACACATGATACAAGGCACTGCAAAATGTAACAGAAATTAGCAGGGCCCTGTGGCTGAAGTAAAATGAGTAGATGTGTTCATTTCATGCTTCTGCAGTATTTTTCTCAATCTGATGCTGGTATCCAGAAGTTTTGAGGTATTCATAACTCTGTCCTAACTGAAGTCAGCAGTAAAATCTTCTTTTCTCCTGAGATGTGGCATAAAAATAGAGCTAACTACCCTGTATCAATATTTTGTGATGAAGTTATACAAATAAAGGTGTGAAAGAATTGTCTTCAAATTTTCTTCAAATTCACCAGGAATTCCAGCCAAACTAGACAAAATTTAACCTTGAAATTTTTCCTTTTTTTTTAATTTGGTTTGTAAAAACCAACTCTTGGGTGGTGGTGTGTATGGCAACCTCAGACAGTGCTAGTAGCAGTCCTCTGACTTGAAATAAGGACTAGGTCTACAACCTTGCCACTGACTGCTTCCTGCCCTTGGAACTACCTTGAAAAACGAAAGAATTGGAAATACAGCCTGTTCTGCATGAGGAGAGGGAGGCTCAGATTTGCAAAAGCGAAAATGCTGCGGCCTGTAAGGAATTTCAGATGGAAGTCAGATTTAAAATTATTACAATACAACAAATTTGATTACTTTTAGAAACACCAGTGTGGTTACTCCTTTGAATTTCCCTGGAGCCCTGTACACGTGTGTCTGAACACACCTACCACCTTCTGTGCTGTTTCTTCACAGACACAAATATAACTCTGGCGTGCAAATGGCTGTCGACTAATTATTTTTCTTCTTCGTGAGGTCTTTTTCCACATTATGTCTGGCAGAGCACTCCCCACTAGTGAACACTAGTGTGGGAAGTGCCCATGGTTACAATACCCACGACTGCTGGCAGAGATCTCCTGGACTGACCGCAGTGACTGGGCTGCTGCTGACTCCAGAAAATGAGTTGTGTGCTGCTTAAAATACAGGCAGGAAAACGTTCTTTCATCGCTTTCCGCTGCCTTCAAAAGTGATGTCTCACTCCACTATCTTTCCAATCTGCCAAAGCTGACTTTAAGCCATCTGAAAACGAAATGTTTCATTTCGTCTGAGTGGAGTATTTTTAGGAGACAGCCCTCCAGCCTGCTCCCTTTGAAGAGGGATTGAATGAGCCTCCCTTGCTGCTGTGAGTGCCAGACATCTGCACAAACGCAGGAGCCTCCCCTCCTCACCCCTCCACCACAGCGCAGGCTGCACCATCCTGCAAGACACTCCAAGGCTAGAAGGCACACAAGAAGTGCCAGAGCTTAGGCCACAGCAGGAAAACACTGAAACCCAGCACTTCCTTCACAGGAAGGGTTCTTTCACATGGACACTTGCAACTTGCAACCCACCATCATCAGCTGAATGGCGAATGTTTCATTCATCAAAATCATCACTTTTAATCATATCACAGATACTTCTGTTGCTCTTTCTACCAGCTTCTGACATTTCCCTGCTGTAGCAGAGCCCCCTGGGCTCAGCAGGCTGGCAGGAATGGGCTTTCCTTACCGTTCCCCTGTGTAGCCTGGGCTGCAGTGGCAGTGACCTGTTGCTGAGTCGCAGGTCCCTCCGTTGTGGCACTGGCACTCCTGCGAGCAGTTCTTCCCATAACGACCCTCAGGACAAGGCTGACCACAGACCATGCCCTGTGAGTGCAAAAAAAAAAGACATCCCTGTGTTAGATTTGTGACTGCAGCTTGAATGGACCAGGAGGAAATGAGGGAAGGTCGAGGAGATCCCACATTACTCGCCCAGTGCTGGTCTCGGAAATGCCAGACCCTTCTCCAGCTTTAAACGTGGGGCATGTTCCAGCACTGGAGGAATAATCTTCTAGGATTTCCATGCTGAAAATAAAAGCTCATGAAAAACACTCTCTCTAAGCACCTGTGAAAACACTTACATGTTTAACACTAACTAACTGAGGCCGAGCTCTTCCCAGTTTATTTACCAGGAGGGCTATATATCAATACACCAGGAATATCCTCCATTGAATAGAGGTTGCTCTAATCCCCCAATTATTCTACTTTATGGTAAGCTGGAGTTTTTTTCTGATAAATGAAAAAGCTGTTTGTAATTTCACTTAAAGCAGCATATCCTAAAAGCTTAAGCAGCATGATTGCTCCTTTCAATGGGTTTTGAATTTCTGCACTGCCTTTTACATCCTCAGAACTAATTACACCTGGGTGGTGGGGGAAACATCAGAACCTAAGACTTTTAAGAAGCCATTTCAAGGAAAAGGTATTTACAGGCACTTCATCAGACAAAAGACATCCAGGTATTTCATCTAATATAAGACACTGCACCATTTGCACCTGGCTACTTTAAACCTCCCTTACAGGAAAAGCAAAAGTAAAAAGGTTATACTGACAAAACAGCATTTCACAGAACTGAAGGTTCTAAAATTAAAACTCATGCTTAAATAATGACTTGGAATGGAAAATTAGTCAAAAAATTAGTCTAAAAAGTAATGTCCTACTATATACAATTTTCCTCAATGCTTCATGTGCTATCTCATTTTTTAGTAGCTGTGTTTAGGCAGATAAAGGGAGTCAAGAATTTATGCAAACATTTGTGTTCCATGACCAGTAATACTGCTCTTTTAGTGTGAAATGGAATAAAAAGTAAAAATAGCTACGTTCCAAGCTAGGTAGTCAGGTGTGCTACTCAAACTCACAACCAGAGATCCTATTTTATAGCCATGCTCTCTAGCTGGTGAAAAACTGGCCTCTGCCACAGGTTATGTCAGTATAATATAATCTCAATGTTATTAAATGATCAGGAAATGTGAATTTTCACACAAAATTAACATTTAAACCGAAAATATTATCAAACGTTCATGATGAATATTATCAGCAAATGTATTTAAAGAATTTATTTGGGCCTTGATGACCTTCCAGCTGCATTGTCTTCCAACTCAGAGTAGGCAGCCTGATAACAAGGGAAGGCAATTTGCAGCTCCAAGGTCAGGTCTTCTTTCCCCATCCTCTGATAAAAGGGAATGAAGCCTGAAGATAATGTCAAAGATCTGATGTTGCACCTCCTGCCCAAAAGTGAACAGAATATCTAAAAGTTTGGGGACTTGTCCATGCATACTGGACACACAAAAATGGGAACAAACCCCACTATTAATATATACAGTGGTGTCACCTCCCTCTAATATCAGCCCACATGGAGAAATCAATGACTTCCAGGCAAGATCTAATAGATATTGCCTCGTCACAGCACAACTCATGTTTTTTGCTTCCCAGACTCTTGACACAGTTAAAAAGGCAGTGGAACACTGGAGCATTTTCAGTAACAGATGGTTTTGCAAGTATTTTATTTCAGTCCCTTATGCTAAAATATGTTTCTCATTACTCCTGGCTACAAGAAGACTGCGTTTGCTATCCTCGTTTGCTACGCTTCCCCCCCCATGGGAGTTTTTGTGGGAGGGGGGATTTCAGAGGGTGTTTTTTACCATCCATCCCGGCGGGCAGGAGCATTCCCCGGTGACGTGGTGACAGACGCCTCCGTTCTGGCACGGGCACCTCTCCTCGCACTGCGGGCCGTGCTTCCCGGGGGGACACAGGTCCTCGCAGCTGTGCGGGGGGTGGGGACAGCACAGACACTCGTTACCACAGGCCCCAGACACCTCTTTCACTGCTAGCATCATTAGTTCTTCCAGCCAGAAGCGTGGAGCAGAGAGCAGTGAGACACACGGAGGGGATGTGCACCGAGGGCTGGGCAGCATCCACGCAACAATAAGGAAAGAGACCTGGCATTCCAGGAATTACTCCTTCCCAAGCCATTTCTTTACACACAGTTTGGCGCTCACTCACTGCTGCTGACACAGCTCTGGAATGACCAAGACCAAACAACTCCATGTTTCAACGCCATTTTCTGAACCTGTGGCCAAACTGCTTTCGTGACAGCCATGAAAGAACTCCCTGCTGCTCCTTTTTGTGCGTTTTTACTGGTCTGGGACAAGGATTTTTCTCTCAGCTATGATGCCTTAGGTTTTTAACTTTTATATTTTTCCAATCCTGTACTGCTAGTGTGACTCTGAAGTTTCCTGTAGCTTGTTAAGTGCTGTCCTCTTATGCTAAGATAAAAATAACAAAGCCTCTCCAACTTGCTCTCCAAGGACACCCAGAACAAGAACTGCAAACCTTCATCTTGGGGAGAGGGGAGGCAAGCTTGGGCAAATTCCATCCTTGCCTGGGTTCTGCTTGGTGAATTGATGCTGATATCAAAGTGGGAAAAACTCATGAGCTGTTTGAGCAGTTGGGATGCACTGAGGCAGGAGCCTCTGGAGCCCAAAAGCGTACATCTGAAGGCCTTTCCAATCAATCCCTCCTTTATTCCTTTATTCCTGTCTGCTCTCTGTTTCTAGGGAGCCACTTAAGGCACCAGCTGCGCATCTGAACGCGCCCTGCAACGCGGCTTTGCCCACACCTCCTCACTCAACCCTTCCAAACCCGCACCCACACCACCCCGCCCCGAAAACCGAAGGGGCACTGCTCACAAGGCGCTGGTGTAGCCGGGGGGACACCTGCACTCGCCGGTGACGTGGTCGCAGGTGGCTCCGTTCTGGCACTGGCACTTCTGGTGGCAGTCGTTGCCGTAGGAGCCGGGGTCGCAGCGCTCCTCGCAGCGCCAGCCCTTGAAGCCCGCGGAGCAGTGGCAGGCCCCGGTGATGGGGTTGCACAGGGCCCCGTTCTTGCACTGGCAGCGGCTGCTGCAGTGGGGTCCCCAGTGGTCGCTGTCGCACGCTGGATGGGCAGAGAAGCAAAGCTGTTTTAGCGTGGTTTTTATGTTGCTGCGCCGGAGGCGCGGCGAGTTGACCCTCCTTGATCGTAGTTATCCCTCCTTGATCGTAGCAGGCAGGCCAGACTTAATTTATGTGTTGCCTTTCCCTAGTCTTAAAATTAAAACCAGAACATGGCTTATGAGGAAAAGGCATTTTTTTTACCTCGGGAGTAGCACTTCATTCAGGTGGAATGCCCTGAAAATGCATGCACCCCATTACACCAAAATACACATAATTATAGGCCTTGCAAAAATTAACGTATTTATCAAAGATTCCCCAATGAGACGCTCGAGTGAACTCCCCATTCTGAGGAACCTTCCCCCGTCTTAATTTACAAAAATATGTTTTGGAGAGGCCCTTGGTGTCTGGGGCTCCCAGGATGTTTGCTCTCCTGGTTTAACAGTGCCTGGGTCTCAGCTGAGTTATCAGACTTGGAAAGTTACAAGTAGTAGGACAGAAGCATGAAGAATACATGAAACTATAGAAGAGTATGTAAGAGGGGTATAAAAGAAAAAGCAAAAAATCATTCTGGCATCAATGCAATTTATGCAATTGATTCTCCTTGAGAAAAGTCAATATTATAATACACGAGGCTGAGAAATAAACGCAAGTTTGAATCTCATAATTCTCAAAACTCTTCATTATGACTCTCTACCATCAAACCATGAGCTTCCCTTTACAAAGGGAAGTCTTGCTAACTTAAAAAACTGTAGTCTTAATCCACCAACAACTGTCTGAATCCCACAAGGAAGTTGCAAAGTTTGCTCAGTGTAGACTTACAATTTTGGACAAATCAAAGAATTCCTACTTGTTTGTGTAATTACAAAGATTTCCTTTGCAATCTTGCAATATAATGATAGCGCAGAAGAAAACACAAGAAGCACTTCACCAAGCAATAGGAAATTAACAATTACACGGTTAAACTTCATCTTGATGTTACGAATTTGGTTACCCAATGTGTCTTTACGATCATTCAAATCCATCTTTTCTTGTCTGCCCCAATGCATCCCATTAAAGCCTTATAAGCAAACCATTCAGAGAGTATTTCAGCATCAAAAGAAGAACTTAACGTTAAGGAAGAAATTTTATCCTAACTAAAACACAGGAGTTCTGTAAAGAGCCAGAAGATTAAGGTCACCTGGAGTTCAACAGGAATGTGTTAATCATATGGTCAAATCATCTGATTTTATTTTTATGTTCTGTTGATAACAGCAGCACAATGGGAAAGCCTCAATTGCAGCAACTGTGAGCCCAGGCTCTCCTCTTGGAGACTGACAACCATTGTTCTCCCAGTCTTCTCCTGGGGCAAAAAAGCCAGGCAGAGAACAGGCACACTTTCCTAGACTAATGCAAAGTAATTCAAGAATGCTCCTCAGGGTAGGAATTATTCAGCTGTAAGAGCTGTTCACCCAGGCTACACAAGAAAAAAAAAGGAATTAGGGTCTTTTCAAGAATCTGCTCCTTAAGGTTTGTTATGTTTTTGTTGGTTTTTTTTTTTCCCAGGACAGGTCACCAGAACATGCATTCATAAATGGAGATATTGTGTGCACTTACACACAGTAAAATAGAGAGCAACAGAAAGTAGTGTTACATATTGTAAACACCCAGCAATGCTGCTGGGCTGTAAGAAAAACTGGCCATCTACTACTGGCCTCTGTCTTTAAAGATGTGTGGGTTTTGTTGTGAACAAACAACGAGTCTACAGCAGTTTTGTAACTCACTGCTGCCTACAGAACACTGCATCTCTCAAATTGCCTTCTGCCATGATAACTGTCAGCATTTTCAATATGTCTGCAGAGAGTAGAATGTGTAATACTCATGCTCAATCAGTCAGGAAACTAGCTATTTTGGGATGTATAAAAATACATGTATGGCTGTCAAGATGCCTGAGACAGTCACATGTTCTGTCATGATTAAGCATAAACCCCTAATTTTCTTTATTTGGGTTTTTTAAATTAACATGTTAGTCCAGATTCAGATGAAAGTCTTCTTCCTTTCAGGCAAAATTTCAATTTCTGCCATACCTCAAGGAAAAATTATTTAATAAATAAAACAATCAAAGGAAAAAAAACAAAAAAAACCCAAAAAACCAAAACCAACAACAACAAAAAACAAACAAACAAACAAAACCCTAAAAAAACCCTAAACAAACCCAAACTAAAACAAAAAAAGCCGCACAAAACAACAAACCCCCCAAAAACCAAAGAAACCCTGTCCAAGCATGTCTGATAAACAGGAGAATTTAGACTGATTGCCACACCACAACTGTTCTAGTGCAGAGCTCAGGCAAAGATGGAGGCAGCCAGAACATGCCCTTGCTACAAAAATGGGAGGAGAAGATTTATTCTTGGTTGACAAGTGAGAGAGTGAGAGAGGCTGTGTTCCCTCACCAGCTGCTGGGAATGGGGTATTTGGTGCAGCCAACAATATTCCTGCTGCTTCCTGAAGACCCAGTGCAACAAGCCTCAGAGCCACAGGGACCAGAAACTTCTCTTACCAAGCATCTGCCACTGCATCCAGCACCCAGCCTCACTTGGGGAGCATGTACTGCCCAGGCCATAACCATTAATTAGCTTCCTGGCATGACCTTCTCATTATGTTTGCAAGAAATCATTAAAATAAAAACACATCCTATGGCTGGCAAAGGATTCCCAGTCTCAGGTCCATTCTTCTGGCAATGGGCAAGTGGATTACTAATATTGACTTTTCAATCTCATTACATTCCACCACAGCACAGTTTTGCCACAACCCCTTCGCACAAGGCTTTGTCACCAGCCTTCCCTCCACCTGTGACTTACGGGCAGAACTGTGGAGAAACATGCAGGATTAAGGGGAATAAGTAATAATACTGAACAAGATGGATAAATCAGGTCTTTAACCGCTATGTCTCCTGACTGATCATCAATAATATTCTCCACAGGAAATTAGAGTGCTTTGTTAGAAACTGATGCTCAGTTTACTGTAAGAAAAGAAGAAGGCAAATGGTAGAAATGTTTCCTGTGGCAAGTTTGGATTACAGGTAATTAGTGTTGGAGCTTAAATTTACAATTGTTACATCAGATTGTTTCTGCTGCTTTCTAGGATTCAAACACTGAGAAAGCTGGGCTGGAAGTCAAACACATCTGCTAATTTGGTGGAATGGGAGAGTCTTAGAGTTAATACCTGTCAGGTTACAGAGTGTCAGCTGGAGTTTAATGAGGAGCTCTGCTGACTGCACCCAGGTCACAGGCACACATGCTCAGGGTGCACATTACAGACAGGCACATGCAAATGCCTCAGACACTGATTTTCTGAACAGATCCAGAGCTGAAAATCATCTCTCTCAGCACAAGGGGAAAGAGGAGCAACACACAGAGACAAGAACCCCATGCTCAGAATGGTTTCAGCACAAGGATGGTGCATCCCAGGTCCAGGTGCTCCTGCAAAGTCGCTCAGAGGAGCAAAATCCAGCATTAATCTTGTCTGTTGATCGTACAGAACTGGCCCACTGGTATTCTGCCTAACACAAAACACTTGCTTTGCAAAAGGCCTTCTTTGCCTTTCACATGTTATATTCACCCTCATGTTTTTATATTTTAAACAGAAGAATTAGTTAGCTAATCCTGTCAGCTTGTGTAGCAAATTCACAGCATCCTTTCTGCCCTCCCCTCGCACTGCAGGGCAAAAAACAAAGTACACATAAACACCACTTTAACACCGTGGTATTAACGCCACATCTTCTTACTTTTTTTTTTTTTCTTTTACATTCTGTTCACCTGGGAATATCTTTATTGTCATCAGAGTATTCACTGTGCACACATCATGCAATGCCACAGACACAGGAAGAACTGGGCTCTCCAAAGGCTGGTCAGCAAAAGCAGGAGTTCACCTTTGGAATAAGGGCACTGCCTTGCATGAATTCTGTTTAACACGAGCACTATGGTAAGAATCTCTAAGGCCGTGCAGGTCTACCATGATAAAAATTCTTGCTGACACTGAGGGCCAAGTGACTTGAGAAACAGTGAGAAGCTCAAGGATTCAGTGGTGAAAAAAACCCACCTTCAAGAAGAAACTGAAACCTGTGAGGGAAACTGCTACCAATTTGGGGCCTTTTGTAGCATCTTTAAAATGTAAAGTTCTGTTGTATAGCATATGATTTCCTCATAAAATAACTGTAATGCACAGTGTTACTGTGCTGAATTAAATGTGTTTTTATGCAGCTGGGTTTTGTGGTTTACAAACTGGGGTGGTAGGAACCTTGCTATTTAATTTTTTTTAATGATTTTTTTTTCTAACAATCTGGAACACATGTGTAGAATTTGGCAACTACTTTATTGCTTGTTATAAACAAAAACCACTTTTAACTAAATAAGGTCACATGCTTGTAAGGTTTTTTCCTGCCTCTTAAATATGTTGATTTCATTAAAGGGCAACAAAAAGAAAAGTGCAAACAAGTCCCAGTTTATTCTTGACAAACCCACCTTGATTGCCTAAAATTCTGCACTTCTCTAAAGGTTGTCCAATAAGGAGAAAAAAGTGAGGCCATCAGATCAAGCCAAGGAGCAGTTCAGAAGAAAAACCTCCTTAGAAACTCTAACTTGCAAGTACCTTTTAACGATGCCACAATTTCCCTTATACCTTTATACTCAAGCCAGACTATGTTTATTGCAATGCTATTTTTAAAGATCCTTTCTTTTTTTGCTGTTGGGGAGGCAGATGAACTACAGCAAAACTAAGATTTACTGTTCTTGATACGAGTTTTTCGCAGGTGTCTCATATGTAGCACCAAGACAACTAAATGAGATTTTAGTCTATCTTACCCATCTTTCTGCAAGACACACTGCAGTGTATTCCTGGAAACACATACCACTGTTTCAAAATAGAGGAGATTCTTATCATCACTTCATTAGGCTTACATATTTTTGTGGTCTTTCAGAAAAACTGAAAACAAAATTCCCTACCACAGACAACAGGGAGTGAATACTCCCTCCCTTGGAATGCAATATTGTGAAGTATAAATTTAAAATAACCTAACACTGGCAAATATATTATTCCTATCTCTCTGCCTGCAAAACTCCCAACATAATTTCTTCAGAAAGTTTCAAGGAACTACAGCCTTTAGTAAGTGAAAGGTGATTTCCCTTGTTAAAGCATGTAAAACAAACTGAAGATGCCCATAGCTTCAATATCCTTCCTTCCTGGTCTTTTCCTTGCTTCTTCCTTCTCTTTTCTCCTCCCCTCCTTCCTCCCTCCCTCCCTTTTGCCCTCCTTTCTTTTTACTTTTGCTTCCTTCCTTCTTCCTTTTCTATTCCACTCCCTTCCTGCCTTGTCCCATCGAGGACAACTCTTAACTCTTTGTGCCATTCTTTGCATCCCTCCTTTGATTCTCAGATCTCCACTGCCCTGCCCTTGCTCTCATGACCTTTATGGTCTGCCCTTCATCCATCAGTTTCAAATTTACATCACCCGATGCGAGTTAAAAAGGCCAATACTGAGAAAAGGTTGATTTACCCAAAGGAGAACCCCACTGACAGTCTTGTTACTACAAACAAGATTGCTAATCCCTGGACATGCCCCAGGGCATGACTTCCAAGATCAGCAGAAGGGAAATCCATTGATTCTGTGAGCAAAAACCACAAAAATATGGATGTTATCACTAATCTACACTCACATCACCCCTACTGGAAAGTTTAGAGAGTATTCTTGAAACTACTCTCTGCTATTTCCATCTGGTTAGCTGCAGATCTAAATGGATGGCATTTTTTTCCCTCAGGATATTCCTGCAGGATACGAAGCAGATAATAATTCTCCCAACTGGAATTTAATCCAAGGAAAAGTAAATTCCTCCTGATTTTGAAAGCTATAAATACTCCAAGTGTGTTTCAAATTTGACAAGATGCACTAAGCCCCTACTGACATCAGCTTGTCTGTCAGCCTGGACAGCAAGACAGAAAATGTGGAACATGGCAAACAGAAATTTGAGAGGTGAGTCAAAAAAGCCAGGAAACAAAGCCAGCTACTCTGAAAATGAGAATAAAAACATCCTGTTGAAAACATTCAAAGTCTTATTTCATAAAACCATGAATTATTCTCCGTGTAATTTTTTTTTCTCTGTTCTAGTCATCTCAAAATGCTATGAAAATATAGGCACATGCATATTAGAAAAGCCTTTTTTTTCCTTCAGAGAATCACTCATAATAATTATAAAATACCAAAGTCTTTTTGTAAAAGACCTACTTTACCTACATCCTAGACACAAAAATGCATGGAATTTTTTTTTTTCAGAATGCCATTTCTATTGGATCTGGAATTTTCTTTCAGTCTTTTGTTTCTATCTGATTGCATTTGTTATACTGTAGGCCTTTTACCCTGTGGCGTATTTTTTCATTGTTACTTTTTGTTTTGTGTATAAGAAAGGATTTTTATTCAAAATGCTAAGCTTAAATTTAATTCAGGGGTTTTTCTTCTTTACTTTATAAAAGCCTTTTGATCCGTGAAGTGGAAGAACAATGAAAATGTGTTTTTCAGATCTTATGAAAGACTGGAACTATATGCCTTTCACATGCCATAAATTTCCAAGACTCTTTAAAGTGCTTTGGACAGCAGAATACAAGGATGGATAATTGATAAGGAAAACACACACAGATGGTTGCTGGTGTTCATTTTATCATGTTGCTGAGATAAAACCTGATAAAAATAATTATTATTACAGGAAAAATTTTAAGAACCTGGTTGTATCACATTCTGTCCATGACCCTGATTTTGCACAGATGTCCTTGTAGAACCGTAAGTTAGCTTTCCCCCCACTTTTTTTTCAATGACTTGAATGTCATCTTAGTTTTTTTTTTTTTAACTAACACAAATGATATCCTTCACATCCTTGAAAACCTACTAAGCAGGCCACTGAAAATATATAAGCCCCTAATACATAAGGCAGATTGAAATGAGATCAGCACTAAAAATACTTATACACTTCTACTAGGAAAAAAAAAAAAACCACTCCACAGACCTTATTCAAAAAATCAACTTAGGCAAACAGTACAAATTACTGAGTTTACAAAACAGTGAAAAGCAGAAATGAAATTTCTCTTGTCCAGAAAACATTCACAAAGCAATAAAACCATTACCATGTACTGGAATGCCTTCCTTTAAATAGATATCAACATGAGTGAGTTTAGTAACTCTCTTTTGTAGAAAACTATTTCTTTGTTTCTACTTTTGCTTAAAGACTGATAATGTAATTAAGCAAAATTCTGAAGCATGGCCATGAAATCTGTTAGTTTCCCTAGAACTTCAAGATCAAAATGGTTCATAGGACAAAAAATTAAACATTAAATTAATAAATTAAACATTAAACATACGAATATTATTATTTCAAATTAATAGTTGTACTGAACTCTAGACAAGCAGATGTGCTATGTAGCCCTGGAAATTTTGATGCCACTTGCCACAGTGACACTGTAGTGACTCTGTTAAAAATGAAGGTGATAGCAACTTCCATTAATATATGTTTTTCCTATTTGCACCTCATCTGACTTTTGCTGGTGGCTTAGCTTCTCAACTCAAAGATGTTCAGCCTTGTTAGAGAAGAAAATGAAGTGTTCAGTTGGAAAAACTGAAGTCAGAAGGGAAATCACAGTCAGGGAAATCACAGCAGCAATAATTGCAGAATAATTATGGGTACATAGAGAAGACACATTAAATATGAACAGGTTAGATTTAGGACTGTTTATAACCTGCTGGCACTTTTTATTTGGGAGCTGGGCTGGGGTCCAGTTCTGCACTACTTGAATGAACAATTTCTCTACATTTTCCATAAAAGTAAACAGCTCTCTGCCAGGATACTCTGCAGTTTTGCCTGTGTGTTTACCAGCTCCCCAGTTCTGGGAACCAAGCCTTCCTTAATGCAAGGATGTGGTTAAAACCAGAACTTATTTCTGCAGCCTGCTGGATGGCCTGGAAAACTCAGGGATGAGCTAACTCTCTAAGCACATCTCGCAAAGCTCCGTTAGTCAAAATGCTCTCGACAAAGAAAAAAAAGGAAAGCAGTGCCCTGGCCAAAAAAAAAGAGAGCTCATTTCAGGATTCTGTGCCATCAGAGTGTGCAAGGTGGTTCCAGGCACCTGCCTGGCAGCTGCACCACGGGGACTGTCCCACTTGGAAAAGGCAGGCATCCACCTCTGCAGGGTTAAAGGAAATCGAGGGCTCCACTGGGAAACTGGCACTGCTCGTGGCTCACGTGAGTGTCTCACACACACTCATGCCAAGGGGATCCAGTTTCTGCCACAGTCTGCATCTGCCAAGTCCCATGAAGAAAACAGTGAGATTTTCACGGAATTTGCGAACTTTACAAAACGCCCACGGCTGTGAAGGAAATCTGATAGTGGCAGAGCTACTGTAGTTTAAAAGTTACCTTAAAAAGCCCATTTAAAGGTAAAGGTTTGTCTGAGACGCCAGCCTTAAACCTGCAGCTTAATGTATTAAGGAAGAATCCAATTTTCTTCTCATGCTATACAAAACCCTGGAGACAAATTAAGCCATCATGGCACTTTTTCTACTCCCATGACTTCAGACTATAGTCCCAATAAAGCTCTACTAATCATCGACAGAATCAGATTACTAATTAAAACCGAGTGATTCAAACAAATCTCGAGATTACTTCAGCACAATAAAAATGGAAGAATCCTATTCTCATTTTCACAAACAATCCTAACCATGCATTGGTCATAAACCAAAGACATGTCACTCCCTTTTTGCTTTACCACTCAGGCCAGCTGGGGGGATCACAAGGCTGTAACCATTTCAGAGGAGTCAGTGTAACATTGATTTTTGCCTCTGCTCCAGCTTATCCAGTAAGTGTCCTATTGATTTTGAAGGAATTATTTGCAGATTGCTAGGCATGAGAAGAAAAACAAAGTGGATGTCCTGGTTGCTTTGTGGCACTCCACCTTAGGCTCGCTGTGGATCTGACCTTCATACACACTCAAAAACTGATAATCAGGTTCATATATTATCTATTACAGTAAGTAGTGTTGCAAGAGTGTGAGCAGAGAACAGGCAGAAAACATGAATTACAAATGTACAACTGGGTTTGATCATTTCCACATCTATACACACAGCTATTACCACATGTAGCAACTTCTACAGAAGACTGCTCTGTTCTCAACCTGTAGTCAAAAGCACTCCTAAAACAACCCAATCTGACACATGCCAGTTAAAAACTTGATAAAACAGTAATCTATTTGGGAGGGAAAACCTGTGTCGGTTTGTTTGTACTTCAATAAAATCTACTTGTTTAATCTACATTTAGCACTCTGTGCACTTTTGTAAATTTTGCCCTTTGTCCCCAGCCCAGAACTGTCCAACCTGTATCTCTGGAATTCAAAAGTATTTCTTCAAAGGGGGGGCTGACAGCTTGTGGACTGTGCTGATTCACTCACTCAACACATCTTCTGTCCCCACTCACTTGTCCTGACTGTTGTGTTCAGTCAGTAAGTCTCTATTAGAATAAATTGTTTCCCATGACTGTCATCTCTCCCACTAGAATGGAAGTGTTCTGCAAAGGAGGGATCTCGTGATCCAAGTGGTGTTTCCTCTCAGACGTATCTACATTGTCATTGTCTTCTTTATCCACCTCCCACTGGCTCTCACTGCAAGAAAATACGGCCTAATACATTCTGTTTCCTTTAAATAAAAAGACCTGAAGAAAAATTACACCTCAGGCAGGAAGTGTTGCCCAAGGAGAGATTATTTAATTAAAACTCCTAAGTCACCACTCAAGTTCTCCCTGCTGAAGAATAGATCCAATCCCATTTTCTACTTAGCTGGGATGTAATTTTTTCAGAAAGGCAGAGGATGTGGTGGGGAGCAGAGTTATGGTCTGGATTAGAATTGAGCACTGAAAAAGGACAGGCTCAGCACTCTGGTCAAATCTTAGGCCTCCTCTCTCTAAACTGAGAGCAGCCACTGACCTAAGCAATTTGGGAATTGGTGAAGAGTCATGGCAATAAGGAGGTAACATTTGCTACAAAAGGAAACAGGAGTCACCCAAAAAATTTATTCCCTCCTGAGAAACAACAGATGAAAATCAGTCTGGGGAGCTGGCAGATGGATAGATGCTGCAACAGGACAAAATCTGTTCTCAGATACTTACAGATAAAATTCCTTTGTACGGAGAATAAACAATTCCAATAGAGATAGGACAGCAATTTGGAAGAAAATGTTTAGTTCTGCAGTTTTACAAAATGTTTGGTCCCTAGGTAGAACAGTTCCTTCCAGCATGTCTGGGTCCATGAAAATGAACAGATGACTACATCTGGAAATTGGCCTAATACCCCACACTTTGAGGATAACATCTCCTTTTCAGTCAGGGCATTCTATCTGGTCATCAGCAGCCATAAAATCCCTGAACCTTGGCCTTACAAAAACACTGGCCTGTCTTTCAAATACGGTTCCACCATTCACTTAAGTAATTAAAATATTTATTTGATTGACATTATTACAGAAGGGTAATTTGCATGTATTCCTACAGTATTAATAACTTGCTTTATACAAAAAAATTATTTAAAAAAAGCACAGATCTATTTTTTTTATCATTGTACCCGTTACTAAAACTAAAACCAAGGTGGGGATAATGCAAAAAAGACAGCTAAAGGCAGAATATCACAATCTTTTACACAGGGCAAGCAACAAGAAAGCTCAGAAAGACAAAACTCTTCTCACGTACTGTCTTTCTAACACTATCCACTGCTCTTCAATTCAGTTTGGCCTGTGCTGTAGCTCTTCAGATAAGGAAATCATGGTCAGATAGCAATGAATGTCAGCTCTCAACTCAGAAGGACAACTGAGTCAAATCGGCAACTTTCTAAGGTTTGTCCGCACAGAACACAACAAATCCCAGAACAAATGTTCCTGTAGTGCACACACACAAGTATCCCCTTCCTCAACACACCCCCCCTTCTCCTAGGGCTACACCAGTGATCCCAAAGGAATTCTGGCAGATCCAGGCAGCCCTGATGGCACACAGGAGCCTTTAGAAGATCACCAGCCTGCCCAGAGATCTCTGCTCGAAGGTGCCCACACCTGAGGTACACAAAGGCTCTCTCAGCTTTGGTCCCCAGGGCAGCCACACCAAAAGTGTTTTTTCTACTGAGGCTCCTGTGACCAGCACTCAAAGGCAGCCAGCTGAGGAAAAAGCAGAGGAGAAGAGCTGCACATGTACTCAGAGTGAATTATGCCAAACAGGTTAGAGAAATGGGACACTAAAAATCCTGTGAGGGGAGGGGTTATTTCCAAAGGCAGATTTAGAGGCTCCTGTCTCATCTAAAGCAAACTTTCAGACTCAAAAATCTCAAGAAATAACCGTATTTTTGCACTCTGTGCTGTCTAATGATTCGTATTTCTTCTGCATGTTTGAAGAACTCAATACATAAGGTTTTCAGAGAGAAAGATAGCATGTTTTGACATTTTATTTTGACAAATCATTTATATTCAATTATATTAAGATCAAGTCTTACAGCAACACTGTTGTGAAAGAACAATGGTTCTTTCATTTTTATGCCTTCTGCAAAACTTGGGTGTTTCTTTAGAGCTATGTATGAATCTCATATAAACATACACAAAAATTACACAACAAATGTAGTAGGTAATTTCAAAATGGTTAAATTCTTCCTCATGCCACCAAATATGCTGCTGGAACAAGAGATCAGCTCCAGATGAACTGAATTACGATAGCACCATGTTTGAAAATTAAAAAAAAAAAAAACCAAAACATTTCCCTATTTTTTTAAGGGAAAGTAAACAAGAGTTGTTAATTTTATAGGAATAACATACTAAGTAAACTAGCTGTGTAATATCTTTGCAAGACACCCAGCTCTGGTTTGTTTATTAGAAATTTGTAAGATCAATGAAATTTAAATTACACATACAGTTTTTATTGTTGGCTAAAATACATTCCTTTCAACTGGACAGTCACCAGCAGAGACCCACCTTGAACTTGTTTTTAATAAAGTAATGTGGTTTTGTGTTAGCCTCAAAAATACACTTTTAAAGACCTTACAAAGGGGGCCACAAAGATGGAATAAATAAGGAATTACAATGAATTGAAAATTACTCTGAGGAAACTGTATTTCAGCCAAAGAGAAGAAAATAAAATGATTTGTGGTCTGCACAACTCTGCTCCTCTTGTCTCCTGCACATACTCTTATGGCAAAGGGACAAGAGAAGAAAGTGGAAGAAACTTGACAGAGCACAGTGGAAAGACACTGAGAGTTCGGGGAATGAAGAGAGAAGGGGAAAATGGACCAGTCAGTGGCAGAGTGAAAAAGGAGGACAGAGTTGTTAGGAAGGCTTTGCTCAGAGCTTTTAAATGTGACCTGGCACACTGAAAACTTTTCAAATTAGTAAAATAAAAACTCTGAGATTTTCTTACATGTAAAATAAAATGTCTTTATGCCAGATACTGTGCTATCTGCATGTTTCTGAGCACAAAAAAAAGCTCATTAGTGCTGCTACATGGGAACACTGCTTGCAAGTAAATGAAGAAAAATCAGGTTACACAGAGCAACCTGATAACTCAGAAAAGAGCCCTGATCAGAGAGCAGAAGCCCAAGCACAGAACTGATGATTATCTGTCCAAAAGAAAGGATAACACCATGGAAAGAGTACAAGACAGGCAGGAGCAGGTGAAAACTCACCACTGGAGCAGTTGGGTCCTCCCCAGCCAGGCTCACACTGACAGGTGTTGGGAGCAATACAACGGCCATGGACACATTTATCAGCACAGTGAGCTGTCAGAGAAGGAAACAAAAGAAAAAACAAACCAACAAATTAGAGAACTCCTACCACTAGGAAAAAAATATTCTTTAAAAAAATTCTGGAATATTCCTAACACAGTTCTTTCGTGTCTCAAGTACCCTTTAGAAGCAAAATAAACATCAGTGTATTAATGTTTGGTGGTATCTGTTAAAAATATATTTCACTTCAGTCTCTTCTATTTCACCTAAGTTTGAAGACTCCAGATAAAACTGTGTTAGTACTACTCAAATATTTCTAAGGAAACTGTCCAAATTCAATGAAAAAATAGTCAAAGTACAATCCAGGTTGGAAACCCATCTGACTGGGGTCCTGGGCAAGAGGTTGGCCCTTGGACAGGATGACTTCCACAGGTCCCTTCCAACCTCAGCCATCCTGTGACTCTCTGAAGCAAACCCTCGTGCCAAGAAAAAGAGGGGAACTTCAGCAGACATCCAAGGAAATGCTCTTTTGCAGCAGCATGGATAAAATATGATTTGCTACACACCAATATCTTAACATCAATTTTTCCAAATGATTACACAGTTCAATTGAAGGATAAAGAAACAGTGACAGTTATTAAAGTCATTAAAGTAAAGCATGAGATATAAACCTTTCAAATCACTGCAGCCTTTATTCTAAGTGCTGAACAGGGCTGCCTGAAATTTATTCTTTCCATTTTTATTTTTTATGATTTGCAAGCATGTTTTTAAGTTAAGTCTTGCTTTGAAACCGACCTTTTGTTTGAAACAACTAAGGAAAATTTGAAATGACTTTGATATCCAGCATTATGAATGACAGAATATAATACACCCCAGAGGAAGAAGCTCTGACCAGCAACAATTTGCTGGCATCCTATTAATCATGAAATATCCCTGACTTTCCAAAATATATACACTGTAATAATTTCCTTCTACTCTGAACAACAATAAAACTTTAAAAATGTGCACAGGATGAATATTTT
This sequence comes from Erpornis zantholeuca, assembly GCA_013400515.1. Lineage (NCBI taxonomy): Eukaryota > Metazoa > Chordata > Aves > Passeriformes > Timaliidae > Erpornis > Erpornis zantholeuca. The sequence goes on from VZTN01000041.1 coordinate 158,297, forward strand.
TATTTGTACCAACATTTCCAGGGAAACTAAAGCAGAAATCTGACTGCTGCACCAATGAATACAAAGTTAACAAGGGGAAGAAGACAAAGTGGATGTTAATGAGAAGTTTAATGGGGATACATGTGAGTCACTGTGGTTCTGAATGGATTCAGAAAATGTTCTGGAGTAATTAGGTATTGAGGTAAAATACTTGCAAATGTTCTGGGTTTTTCCTAATTAAAGATGATGAAGCACATTGGTCATCTTTACATTTAGCGTGCCCAAGAAAAAGAAAAACCACACAAAGATCATATATAAAATAAAAATCTTGGATTATACGGCATCCCAGCTGGTAACTGCTTATTTTTACAGCCTTTAGTTTTCATTCTCAACTTTATTTCTAACAAGCTACTTTTCAGACATGCATTAAAATTATCTTCATTAGAAATCAACTGGGACAACGACAATTTCTAAACATTTGATGAAGCAAGGCATTAACACAAAGCATTGCTGTCTATTTATTTATTATGGAAAGACTGAGCTTAAATTATACATCACAGTTTTCCATTAGTCTTGTAACTTGACGTGAACCACTTGTATCTTTGAAGATTCTTTCCTAGTTAGTGCTGCCTTGGGCACTGAGGCTCTCCACAAACCAAATGTGTGAAAAACCCTGCCAGCAAACGGTGAGGCAACAGGAGGTCACTGTAAACATGCAGCGTGTGCACTTGTTTGAATAACAAATGGAATGCAAACGTGCTCAGCCCAAATTTCTGAGCACTGAGCCTTAAATACAATAAGGCAATGCTCCACCACCTCCTCCTTGAGACGGCTGGAACACAGAAATAAAGAAGCTGTGAGAAAGCAGACCTATCTCCTTGCACAGCCCCTCACGCCAGGCTGGACACACAGATCCCATGCTCTGGATAGAGACATAAAAATCTGTTCTCTAACCAGAAGGAATTGTTCTCCAGACACCTTTTCAGCTAACTGATTCTTGGCAACTGAATCCTATATGTGTAAGAGACAGCACAGGTGAAAAAAACCAAAAAAAAAAAAGAAAAATTATTGCAGTGGACACGGGGATGAGAGAACCAAAATTTACTACACAGAGCTACGAAGAGGTGAAGTGAGGACAACATGAAGAGCTCCTATAAGAAGCTGGAAAGACGTGAATGACACCAGAAAGAGAAAAACTACTTTCTCTTGGTGTTCTATGGAATTGTTGGACATGGTATTTAAAAATGTATACAAGAACAGGTGAAAAACTTCACATGAAGGGTTTTAATCTACTGACCAGTGTGAAGAAACACCAAAAACTCCCTGGCAGCAACTGCCACATCTTCTTTTTTTGCAAGAGAAAGCTCAATTATTGTATTTTGAAAAGCAGTCTGGGTTTACTCTTGCACACTTGCTTTTACATCCTATTTGCTGTTTTCTTTTGCACCTTACTGTTTCTTCAAGATCTTTTCTACACTCTTCCCTTCATTATCTGATGTTAAAAGAAAGCTTGAAAAAAATGTATTTTTATCTTTAACGAAAGTTTATGCACGCTTTTTAGGATTTGTTGCTTTTTCACTTTGAACAGCCAGCCCTAAATCAGTTAACATTAAATTGAAACATTTTGGCTGTAATTATGCACATAAAGTAAATGACTTTTAGGTTTAATTCCAACTTCCTCCAAATTATTTAAAACAAGCATTTATGGAGGGGAAAAAAATCAAATCTCTACTAAATTACATTATGTTTTTTCAAATAAATTGTTCACTTCTTTACTGTATGCTAACCTTTGGTTGATCCTTTTTTCCTGTGCTTGATGGCTATTTTCTACTAAAGTGAGTGATATCCAGTTATACCTTAAGACAGATGGTTCATTTTCTATTTCATGTCTTGAGGAAATTCAACAGGCAGAGTGCCCCATTAAGGTTCTTAGAAATGTATTACAATGTTAGAAACTATGTGAAGTTAATGTTCAAGCTTCCAGCAATAATCAAACTTTTCTTGTGTGTTCATCTACAAGGAAGACACTAGAGGATGTCTTAAAACCTTGGAAATCTTTCTTTCCAGAAGCATGGTAAAAAAAAAAAAAGAAAAAGTTAAAAATTGCACGTTTTGGAAAAGTTTCTAGTCTGCAGCTAAGCCTAGCATCCATATGCCAAATCTCCTATGGATTGCCATTAATATTGGCATACAAGTGGCAGGGAATTCTTTGGAGTAAATAAAAATTTAGTCCCTCACTCAGCCTGGGGTGGAGTTGCTAAGAAGTAAGCTCATTCATAGAACTTCACAGAATTACTGTTTTACCTTTGTATCTGCATGTAAACTGCATTCAGATCACCTCAGAAAGTCCATCAGATCTAAACATTGCTGCATGCACTGAAATTTTTAAGAGCAAAAATAACAACCTGAGGTCCAGTTAGCCTATACTGTTCTACAGAAGTACTGTCAAGAGTGAAGAGAGAGGTCAGAAATTTGTACCCTATTTATGTCCTCTATAAACAGGAGTTTCATGAGGACAGCACCAAGCACTCTTTGTTTGTGACAGTTAATTAGTAATTACTAACAGATATCTACACTCTTATAAAACAGTCCAAGTACTGATCCTGTATAATGTTGGGTTTAAAATGAAAATACAACTGATTTCTTGTCAACCCACCTGAAGACAGAATGAAATGGCACAACTAATAAAACAGAGATTCCTATTATTTTTGAGAAGAAGAGATGAAATTTCAATTCATGCAGTGCTGAGCCATACCAAAATTGTTTACCAGTAGACTTTTCCGATCTACCTTTGCAAACTGAGAAGTCAAGTAAAGGAGCAAACAACAAAATATCAACAGCACCAGAAAGATCCTAGCCTTTTAGAGGCATCTTACATCCTCCACTAAGTAAGCAAAATAATCCACACTGCATGGAAAATAAAACTACAGTAATGCTCCAGCTGGAGACCATGAAGACTGAAGGTCTCTCTGCCTTCCAAGGTCAAATAAATGCAAACTCAGCTACACTGAAGGATCTGCATTTTTACAAAATTTAAGGTCTGAGGCATTCCACAATCACTTCAGAAGTCAGAGCAGGTATGTCCTGAGTATCAGCATCTGGCATATTTCCATGTACTAACAGGAAAAATTAGCATGTCCAATGGGATTTGAAGTTTTCAGGTTCTGAGTAATTATTTTCAGGTTCTGAGTGTTAACACAACGAATTTACCACATATGCTATAGCTATGTAGAAGCTGTAGTCACATAAGTGAATCATCATCACACCTCTCATCACATGATGAGTTAAACTGTAACACACTTCAAAAAGTGTTCTCCGTAATAAAAAATTTAAGTCTCATTCATACATGCTGTATAATTACCAAATGTAGTCAGAAATTGGTTCTTGTAAGTCTAATACACACATACTGCAAACAAAAAAGGCTAAAATCCTTGCCAATCTGATATCAGATATATCAATTTTAAAAGACAGTATTTTGACCTTGCTTTTGCACGTGCAGAAAATGTTTTGAATCAAAGCTGTATTTTCGAATTCCAGGACATAAAACATTCTCTTAACAAATACCATTTTAAGACCTCCCTAAGTCTGTACAAGGCCACACAAGAGAGAGAAAGAACTGAGCCAAGGTTGCTGCCAGACTCCAGACACTAATTTTCCCCATTTTGGGTTAGATGAGGAGACAGGGGTGTGTGCCACCCAAAAAAAGGTGGTGCTGAGACCTCCGAGCAGTTGTCACAGATCTCTGCATCCCCAAGAGAGGTTCAGCATGAGGATCTGCTGGAGCCTACTCCACAGAGAAAAAACTTCCATTTCCCTCCTGGTTTTAAACGGTGTTTATTGAGTGTGTTGGAAAACGCACTGATGCTTGCACTTTGCATTTTCCACACAATCCACACTGTGCTTTTTCCAGTTACAATCACACACCGAGGCTGGCCACTTAGACATCTGAAATCCAATCATCCTTTCATTTGCATATGCACAACCCCAACTGGCTTCAATGAGAGCTGCACGTGCATCACTGATGAGAAACCTGAGCTCCCTGTAACTCAGCCTCCACAAGCCACCCACCAGAGGGGACTCACACCAGCACGGGGAGGGATGTATGTCATTTCAAAGCTTAAAAAAAAAAAGCTGAACTTACGGACACACATGTCCCTGCTTTCATAGAATCCAGGGCAGCACTGGGATTTGCGCCTGTACATCGTTTTCTCACCATGTCTGTAGGCGGTACGGTAACTGATCCTAAAGAAAGGAATGAATGTTTGTCACATGCCTTGGTTCAGAAACAAGACAAGGATGTACTCTTACACGTTGTAAAAAAACATTCAGGTGTCAGAAGAGAAGAGGAGAAAATGCTCAGAGTGGTCCTGATTTATCTGTTGCTGAGTTCAAGAGTGCAAGGGGTTCCCCGACATGCCTTAGGTTCATGGGTGGTCAGAAAGCAGGAAAAGAATGGGGAATTTTTCACTTGTGATGGTTCCTACTTATGGGCATATTGCTCAGAGGAAAATGCTCTTTGCAGATGTCACCAGTTTTCAATCATTCACTGCTTGCTTGCTTTCTGCTTGCATAAGCAGTTTCCTTTAACAAATCTTTTTACTTTCATTTCAAGAAGCATACACTTCCTTCAGAACACAAGGGGTAAGGAGCCTCTCTTGGCATTTCTGAACAAATACACCTTTCAGGGTCTGGAGACTTTAGTTTTTTTTTGTTTGTTTCCTGTTAGCACTCCATAGGATGGTACACCCCAACCTGCTAATAAAACATGTGTGATACTGCTTGGACAGGCATTTTCCAAGTGACACAGATCACAGCAGTTAGACAGGCTGGACACTACAGCTAAAAAATCCTACCTATAACACCTGATTAAGAATCAAGAATCTTAACAATATCAGCCGATTGACAATACTAGGATTTATACATCACCTGTGTCGCGTGCACTTGAACCAGTTTAGGATGTCAGTACAACTGGTGTAGTAAATCTGATCAAAAGGATGTGGATATGACTCTTGCACTGTAACTGAGTAACTGGGGAGAGAGAGAGAGAGAGAAAAAAAAAAGGGATATCATCAAGCAAATCTTTTTAGTACAGTCTCCTTTAATTAGATCTTTTACAGAATCCTGTTACAAAATGGAATAAATACAACAAAATACTCGTGCAACAAATTCACACAGAAAACTTGCAAAGAAAAATAAACATGCAGAGAGTCATCATGTTTCGACTGTGTGACATATTTGATAAAATTCTACTACTAGACATTTGAAGAAAAGTAATGTAGGCCTGAATTTTTGTAGAACCAGAACACCTGTATCTCAAATAAGCAGCAAACTGAAGTAGTGTGCAGTATGTGCTCTCTTGGTGAAACTTTTATTCATGCAACTGGATAACTAGTTAAGGAGCCAGAAAATGAGGTTTCTTCTGTGATGGCTCAAAATGGAAAAATAGAAAAATAGGACTTTCTGAGAAATTTCTTGTAAAAACTGTATGTAGCCTATAGGAAAACACCCATTTAGATACTAAGTGAATGTTAGCACAGAAAAACACCTGAGTAGTAATTTCTGAAAAATGACATAACAGCTTATCACCCAACAGTCTATTCAGCAATCAGAAATTAATAAGCATTAAAGACCACACTTTATTTTGCTTACTGGATAATTTTTAACAGAGAACCACCCCCACCACACCACACCCCCAGAAATACTTTAAGAAATACTACTATTATATTTTGCCAAATTACACAATTATACAGTGTCCTAGAAATAAATCTATGCCGAGACCCTCCAAAGCTGTTAGTAGGGCAAGAGGAGCAGGGCCCTGTCACAGAAGTGGAAAATATTGAATCATCCTAGAAAACTCTTTGAGAGTCTGTTTGTGCTGGCAGCCACTCCCGGATTGCGCAAGGGAGCTCGAAACTACAAGAATGCGTGGCCAGCTCCTGCAGCAGGACTGATTCCCAGGACCAGCCAAAACACTTCATAGCCTGCCCGGCTCTCCCTCACTTCCACTCACACCCTCTCTGACCTCTGAGCACCCACTGCAGGGCGACAGCCACAGTCTCCTCGTCCTACAGTCACCATCTACCAGGGGAAGCACGTCCAGACCCACTCACCCCACGCTGCACACACCCTACTCGGTGTTTTCCTGCACGAAGGCGAGCAGCCCTAACCCACCCAGCTGTCCCAGCCCAACACATCATCACTGGGATGCTGGCACTTTTCTGAGGCTCTGGGCTCTTAGCCTGAGGCAGGGCATGCTCTACCACCTTCTTGCAGTTCATTTGCAGGGACCATTTTAGTACTGGCTGAGGTTGGTGTGAAGCGTACAGCACTGCCACTGACAGTGGCAGTCAAGAGCTTCTATCTGGGGCTTTCCTCTTTCATACTTCTGTCCCTTTGTCATCCTTCTTTGGGCAGTTCTTTACTAACTTTATCTGGAGCTCTGCCCCACTTCTGAGACACGGCAGAAGAGGGAAAAAAAAGTTCACGCAACAAGAAATGCTAAATGCATTTTTAGGTGTATTTTCTTACTGCAAACTTTGATTGGCTTGTTTGGTAATACATTATGCAGTGTAAATAGTTGTGTTTGGGCTTTCTTTACCATTTTGCTTTTACTATTGTTGTAGCTTCCCCCAAGGGTATTTTTATCTACAAAACTGTAAACAAAGCACACAGAATATAGGACAGCATCCAGTAAAACTGCAGACAAATGCCTGACAACCGTAAGCAGGTATTTAATATGGCAACTACTTCAAATACACATTGTTGTATGAACTGTACACAACAGCTGATGCAGAAGAGCCAAATGCTTCACATGAAGCTCAGGTAAATTCCCAAGGAAAGCTCTTAAGTGTTGTTTTTGTTTTGCTTTTTATTTTTCCCCTCCGAGAGACTTTATAAAAAAGTAAATACAAGTTTCAATTTTCTTTGTAAAGGTTCAGCCATAACAATCACAAGTGACTTAGCAGCACTCCTCACGATTAAGCATAAAATGCAGTTTACATTAAGTGCAGGAAATACTGATGTCCTCAAGTGAACTGTAAAAATTGGACTTTCTCATGGACCAGCTGATCAATTACAGGCACAACAGTTATAATGAGACCAGGAGTCTTCTTTTCACTATCACAACCTTTACACAAGGAAAGAAGTTCAGCAGATGCTTGAGGCTCAACCTCCCCTACCCATTGTGGCATTTAGCAATTCACATGAAACTGGATGAACAAACAGGCCAACTACATTGATGATAAATTTCATTTTGCATGTTATAAATTTTTGAACCTCATCACAATAATTAAACAACAAATCTTAATTCAGATCCTGTGAGTGCTGAATAGGAGAGAATCAGAATAATCAAATTTGGCCGAATTCCAACATGGTTAATTATATTTTTGCATATGTAAAACTTCTTTCCACTTAAATTGTTAAGAGCTATTTTTACTCACTTCTTGTACCCAGATGGTTGTGTAATATTGCTGGTACCACTGTAGTGTTTTTTGGCATCTTAACCCCCACTGCAAAGGTGATTGCATTTCAGCCCACTGTTAAATAGTCTTACTTATCCATGAACTCACGTGCCCATGAGTAAAGTGAAATCTTTCCCCCATTTTTTAACTCAACACAAAACCTTTCAATAATCTGAAATGTGCCAAGTAAAGCAAATCAAAATTATTACATCAGATTTTGTGTCATTTATTTTCCCAAAAGCAAAATATTACCTTTCCCAGTGGCTACACACATTGGGATCTTCCAGATTCAATGACAAAGCTGAACCCATCCAATGGTACAGGAGTATGACAGGGAAGCCAAAGAGGGAGTTGAAATGAAGAACCATTTTTCCAAAGAGATGACTGTAAGAAAAAAAAAAAAATTGTAATACATTAATAATATCATACAGACTATAAAGCAGCTAATAATGTTGACCCATCCATAATCAATCAAAAGCAAGGGGGTACTTCAAGGAACACAAGGAACGGCAGCAGCAGCAATTTTGGAAGAAGAACCCAGACAGAGCAGCACTGGTGAGGTCAGCTGGTCAGAGGGGCCAGGGTCCTGTCCAGCTGCAGCCACCCAGGCTGGGCTTGCTGAGCCAGGCTCTGCCCACTCCCTCTGCAGAGTTTGGAATAAAGGCTGGCACTTGCCCAAGGCCACAAGAGTGAGGAGGCTCAGCTGTGACACAGCAGCAGGAGCTGGGCAGTCGCTCGCTCGCAGGAAGGGTTTGTGCAGAGCCTCACATGCTGCCCTGCACTGTTACTGCTCCTGACACTGGAATCCCCAAAGTTTAATCCCCCCCTCCTCAGCCAGCTGTGCCACTTCTGCACCAAGTACGTCTTCATCAAAAAAGCTGTTGTACTAACAGTCTAAAAAGATTATCGTAACGGCTTTACTAAGCAAATTATCTTAATTTGAATGCTGAAACACTCTTAATCCAACTGGACATTAATCCACAAATGTCAGAATGAAAGCTATTAATATGTAATTTATTTATAATGACTTAAGCTATATTTCTGTTTCACTGAACATCTGACTTTATTTCCTCACTAATGCACAAATTCTATTATGTGGCTACATAATAAAGATTGAGATAACAAAAAAAAAAGAGATTCTTGAGTCTAATCTGTAGTATAATCAGCAAATAACTTCTAATAAATATATTTAATTGTATACAAATATTTTTAACAAAGTAAATTAATCCAGAAACAGAAATTTCTTACTTTAAATATTATGGAACAGAATGAAGCAAACTACCCCAATAACTTTATTTTATCAGAAAATGTCCAAAGAGCCATGGGGAAAAAAAAAAGATACTTAATAGTTTTACTTCACCCTGACTTAAGAAGTCAACACAAAAACCTTCCCAACAAGAAACTTTCATATTTAAGGTATCTGAGGATACAGAGATGATCCCACTTTGCTAAATTGTTCTTGAAACATCAGGCTGTTGAAAGATATTTCATGGTCTGTAACTATTTCTCTGCGTGGAGCAAAGTAGTCAATGTGAAGTTATTTAAAGAGCAGCTGTATTTTCACCTAATAATTCCAGTGAAGTGGTGGTTTCATTGAAAATAGTCACTCTCATTAAGCACACTGTAAATGGTATTTCCATTCTTTTTTCTTTTATTCTCAACTTCAGCAACTTTCCTTTTGCAGGATACATTTAACAAAATTAAAAAAAAAAAAAAGAAAAAAGAAAAATTTGCATGAACCCCCTAGAGTAAAACTTGATTGCATTCCAGATCTTTTGCTTAATTATTAAGGAAAATCAAAACAGAAAATCAGTACAGCTGATTAGCATTGCTAAAGTGTTGATACTAGCAATAAAAGATGTAGATGACTCATTTAACTCTTGCTGCCCACTGTTTTCACTAAGGAAAACTGTTCAGCGATTCACTTTTCATACCATATATTGCTCCAATTATCTCGCCCAGTAACACAAGAGTATTTTCAATATCTACAGGTACACAGAACCTGTAGTTTAAGTACTGAAAATGCTCATTTTGGGGAATGCCTTCCCTGTGCAAATTACTAATTAGTAGATATATGAGACAGAAAAAAAGCCAACAAATTTAAGCTAATCTTTAATATTTTACCACCAGGACTTTCTTCTAACAGAACACCAAAATCATATTGCCTGTTAGCTTCTTCTGCAGCATTTGAGGCAAAAATCTCTTGTTGATAAAGCTGTATCATTACTCCTACTTTGGGCAGGTCCAGTGTCTGTTCAGCTCAGACTTCTCTGTTTCCCTCAACTTTAATCCAGGCCCATGATTTAAAAATGTTAACAGGAAAGCAGTGCAGCTGCATGAAACAACTGCAGAGTACTTCCCTAAGTCTCTGTAAACTAATTAAGGAAATTTAACTCATTCTATATTTATTATATCAAAATCAGATAATCAATAATAGTCATATTAAAAAATTAACCTGATCACCCCAAGGCTTATTATAATTACTAACAAGCTCATTTTAAAATGCTGCAACAGATGTACAGAATATACTCCCATAAATTACAAGTACTCCCCTAAAATATATTTAAATGTGAGCACCTACAAGAACTGCATTTGTCTCACTAGCAAGCAGATGAAAAGTCCTGTATTGCACTATATAAACACAGATAGTTTACCATTAATACCCAATATCTGAGATTTTTAGGCACTTTCTCTGCCACTATCAACTATGGTGACAGTTTTGGTTTGGTTTAGGTTTCTTTTTCCCATGTAGAGCTCAGGATGGAAACCAGAGAAACAAGAGATAACTAAAAAAAAAAGGCAAGACAATGCTTCTTCTCTATGAGATGAAAATTAAGATATGTTTACAAATTAATCTCTCCACCCACCCAGAGCAAAGCCACAGGCAAAACCCAGGGCATGCAGCTCTCTGCTCTCCCTCAGATTTGTGGTAATAAAAGGTAAATAAACACAGGTGGAACTGGGTGGGGGGCAGGGGAAGGTATAATGGACACCATAAAAGAAGTGAAGGTTGCTCAAGGCTGCAAACAAATATTTTTTGGTCAGCGAAATCAAGCACTGCCAGAGAATTAACCAGGATTAGAACTGCATGAGCAACAGAGAATAGTACGACACAGTTGCTAGCATGACATAATGGACCCAAGACCAAGGGAAATGCTGAGGCAGCTTTCCCATTACTGTTGCAAATGCATTTTTACCACTGAAAACATGAGAAATGCAGCAGGAACGAGGTAGAAGACAAACTTCAGAGTAGTGAGAGCCTTTCATACTCTGTCGTAGTATCTCCAAGGTTTTACAGCAGCCCTGCCTTTCTGCACTGATAGGAACACAAGGACATCAAACTGTCCTCTGAGCTGCAAACCCATGGGCTATTCTTAATTGCTCTGACATGGCATCAACCTACACCTACAGCAAATGCTGTTTCACCAAGTCTTCTCTCTGTCCAACATGGTTTTCTTCAGATTTCAGGCTGAATTGTAAACCACATAGTCATCAGTGCAGAGCCCCTTGCAGGTGTCTTTCCCTGCAGCACCCCACACAGACTTGGTGACTGCTAACTACAACTGGAAATTACAATTCCTCATGAGATAAAAGTGTTTTTCTAATCATTTTTTGGTGAGGAATTGTTTGGTCTTTCACTTCCTGTGGAGTCTTTTTCGTAACACTCTTTGCTCCTGAGGCTCAGCTCCTCTACCAGGGACACAATTTGCTTGTAAAAACATCTCTCTCATGACTGATGTCAGGAAGAGCAAAATTTGAATCTGACCTAATCTTGTCAGTGATGATTAATCCCATGTTAGCTTCTGTGAAAAAAAAAACCAACCCACGACTGATTGCTTTTATCGATTACATTAGAGAATTAGTGGATGAAGAGCAGAAGGCGTTTTCCCTTTGGAAATCAGTAAATCAGTTTGACACTTTGTCACATGAAATCTCACTCATAAAGCACATACAAAATACCCTGAATTAGGAGCATTATCACACAGACGCTAGTCTGGCTGAAGATGTACAGTCACAGCAAAGAGAAACTGACTAGTCTTTCCTCAAATCCTCAAAATATGTCACACCAAAGGCAGCAATGATTGTCACTGTCCAGGGGAGCTCAGGACAGACAAAGCTGGCAAGGCTGAGACTCTGGCTGGCAGAAAATGTGCGGGATCTGGATAGCCAGCATGAGAGTTTGCTAAAGGATAACCCAGTAGTGCCCTACACTGAAGGACCCTTTCACACCCTCCATGATCAGAGATTATAAGGGCCCTTCTGGATGCAGCTTAATCAGATCTGACCCTCTTCACTTGTGCTGCTTTACTTTCAAAGCTCTCTCTGAAACAGACTGACACGTTTGGAGAGCCCAAAGGTGTTGAAGATGGGCTAAGCACGTGATGTGGGAAAAACAACTCATTTAGACTGGTGTCTGAAGAATAACCAAATCAGAGGCTGAGTGCGCTGAAACAAGTCTCCTTGATGGAGACTGATATGCTGCTACTTTTTTCAAGTTATGTTCCTAAGAAAAAGAAATCAGTAATCAATTGCCATTTTTCTTAGGTTAATAAATTAGATCATTTTTATTTTTCAGTCTCTCTTTAATTATCAGAGGCTTCTAAGAAAATGAGGTTTATGTAATCACAGTGTTTCTCTGTGTGTTCTGGCCTCATGCCCAATGACTAGTAAATTTATTGGTCACTTAAACTGGAAGCAAGAGAGCAGAAGAAGTCTTGAATTGTGGAGTTCCAGAGAATCCAGCGATAATGCACTAATCTGGAGGAGACCAGGCTTTATTTACCCATCTGTGATGGAATTACCAGTTTTGAAAACTACAGCATTACAGACCTTTAAGTAATGCTATCATTTCACAGAATGCCTCTCTCTCCCATTCCCACTAAATATAAATGCTGTAAGATTTACCGGGACCTCATATTAAATGAGAGCACCCTTCAAAATGTATTAAACCTGTAAACAGGAGTAAGTTTTGGAGTTAAACTGTGTTTTTGGATTTTCTTCTACTTAAACACAAAAAATTTCTGGTGGAAACCTGGAGGGGTTGGGAGCTGTCACACTGCACCTTGTTTTGTAAGCATCAAACAACCTCTTGGATTGTAATTACAAGCACAGAATGAAATAAGAAAACTGCAGCATGGGAGGAAACAGAACACTTTACCAAACATCTGGATTTGCACTAGTAATGCCACAGGATTCCAGATGGAATGGATGGCAGGATAGCATGGATCATGCTTCAGCACAGACCTGAAAGCACAGGAATATTTCAACAAGGTCCTCAAGGACTCTGTCCTTCCCTGCAGAAAACTCAGCAACAAACTTTTACAAGACCTGTTCTTACTGCAAAAGATCACATGAGGGTTTCCTCTAGGAACTGGCCTCTTGAAAAGCAAGATTCTCTTTGGCCTGCTGACTTTGCTTACTGCCATTCAGTGAGAGTTTCTGTAGCTGGTAAGCTGGCAGAGACCATATATCCACTTATCAGTCCCCTTTTCCCTCAAATTAGCATTAAATGCGCAGGAAAAGACAGTTCAGTGAAGTCATCACTAGGCAAGGAGGCATGGTAAAGACAAATGCCAGCGTGCCAGACACTTTGCAGATGGACTTACTATTCCTCAGAGGAAGGCTGCCAAACATCACAAACATGGTGTCACTTCACTGTAGCTGTCATTGTCTGCTAAATTAGGATCCTTTCACTTGAAAATATTTCCTTTTTTCTCGGGTGGATAGGAATTATAGGTGTTGAACCATTAAGGTTATCCATAGCACGTGGTATTTATGTTTAAAGATTACTTCCATGGGGAGCCAGCAGTATGAACTGTTAACAAGAATCCTTTGGCTAAATACGCTGCTCCCTCCCCCCACCCCCCGCCTTTTTTTTTTCCA
>VZTN01000041.1:171661-184468 GCA_013400515.1 Erpornis zantholeuca
AGTTACCAAATAAAGACAATTAAAGCTGTGTAGAATCCAAAGTATCTGGAAAGCGCACTTGGAGAAGATGAAATAGCACCCTCAAACATAAATCCTGATATGGTTTTACACAAGACATTCCAGGTGTAACATAAAAAACTATGTCAAGTCCATACAGATAGCACCTCTCAGCCCTAGGCATCCTTCCCAGGGTGGATGTTGGGAGTTAACAGTTAGCTCTCAGCAGAAAATACAAAAAACATATAATTTAATAGAGTCTATACAGTATAGGCTTGTGACAAGAAAATCATATCCACATGGACAGACCTTCTTCCCCCTCTACCCTCTTTCTGTTAGCAATTAATATATTTTACTTTTTTTTTCAAATAATGTATTCCTTACTGAAACATCTCTTTATATTAATCCCAGGTCTATTTTAATAGTACAGGTGAAGACTAAAAGATTAAGTAAAAATGGCTAAAAGCATGTGTTTAAGGACAATTATTTCTGAAATTAGGTATTACTAGCATGTATGCAAACTTTATTATAGAGCTATATGATAAAGGTGTCTGTATCAAATTTTTGTCATAGTCCCTCAGCCATATATATAGTATCGAGATTTCTGTTACTTTTCTTTTTTTTAAATGGGAATCATAAAAAAGGACATTGCACTCGTGGATGTAACTGTGAAAACTTTGTGGTTGCTGACAAGTTGCCTGGGACAATCCTGTGGTTGCTTAAATACACCAATGCCCTGGTTCCACCACTGTGGAAATTATCATTCATGGTTTTACCCTCTCTCGGCCAAAGCTCCTGTGACCCCTCTTTTCCTATTACCAGCCTTCCAGACACTGTGTCACTTCCAGTTTATTGCCAGGATATAACAGAGTAGAATCAAAGGACTCAGATAATTACTTTAGCTTCCTATGCAATTTAGGATCAAATTCAGTTTCAAATGTGCCCACCTTCCCTTAAAAGTATTCTGCTTTTCAGCCCTCTTCAAAGACAGCCTCTGTTTCCTTCCCTCCCCCATCACATGCATGTTCTCTTTTTCCACATACATTTTCACCATACATTAGATTCTTCCCTTTCCTAGACACAGCCTCTGTTATCACTGGCAAAATTCTTCAGTTTGGAGCTCCCTGCACTTGTCACAGCCTTTCACTGGACCCTTTCATACAAAATCAGACATATGAACGAACTCTTGTGTTTGTTTATAACTTCTAGCTGCTCACAAGATGCTATAATTTGTGAAAAAATTTCCTGCCAACTTTGCTTCAGTCCTTGTAAATCATCTAGTGAAATGCCATTTTGCGTATTACCCCCAAGAGAAAATAAAAGTTCTTTCCACTTAGCTCCTGTTTTCATGATTTACACCAAGCATTACACTCCTGGTAAATCTTTATCACAACTTACAAACTTCATTTCTCAAATGCTCTGCTTAAAAAAACCCCAAAATTAATTAATTCTGATGCCATTTCCCCTTAACAGCTTCTGAAACATTTCAATGCATTACTGATCAGTTTTTCCACCTCCAGCAATCAAAGCATCCATGATTCACTGTACAAAGCTTCACACGCCACCCTACAAAGAAAATTCAAAACATTCTAGCAGAAGAATGGGGAACGCAAAAGTGTTTCCTTTGGCAGTTCATTCACTCACTTCTATCTTTTATTTTGGTTATTTGCAGAGGTCGGAATGGATGTAGTACTCTTGCACTCAAAGGGGGAAGTGGAAGAACATAATGCAAAACCAAAAGTGACTAGTTAATTCTAGTTTTTTTTAACAAACCCACTATTAAAGGGATAAATCCTATTATTTAAGTCTTGAAAAGCTTCAGCATTGAAGAACTTTCATAGGGATTACAACATTACCTCGAGAGGCCTCGAGTGAGCAACATGCAAAAATGTGGTTTTCGCAGTAAACTAGCTTAACACACTGCATCCTTTATAAACATTAATAAAAAATTAAAACCATGTTTGCAGTTGCAGAATTCTTGTGCTTAGTCTCCCTATCTGCCAACAGAGGAAAAAAAAAAATCCTGGCGAGAAATTCAATTTGCCAGGTGCCAGTGCTGTCTGCAAGTTTTCTGCACACTGAGGATATATAAACATGCAGGTAAATGTACACAGGCACAAACTGGTTCAATACACTCCCAGAGTATCAGCTGAAGCTGTAGGACAAGATGCTGTGCTTTAGTGAATAAATAAAACCTCTAAGAAATAAAACTACTACCAATGCTTGTGGCAGGCAGTAAAAAATGAAGTACTTTCTAAGAATGACCAAGTAAACAACTTTGTATTTTATCCCTTTTATACTAACAGAGTAACTTCATATCAAAGCTTGTTGTTCTGATTTATATCAGTATTAGTTTTCTCTTGCCATAAATTTTAAGACACCTCGAATCATTAAGTTCTTAAATTGAATTCTAATGATGAATCAGAGGCCTTTCTAAAGCATGCCCAGTATATCAGTAAAAGAAACTAATGGTGGCAAATGCCTTAGAAGCTATAACAATCAGAAAACAAATTTTTTTTATTGCAATTAATACTGTTTTTCAAGAAAATTTCTTTTATTTTAATATGTTAATCTACCCGGGTTACAGGTTATCTGAAACATTTTTCAACATTTGCTGCTAATTTCAGCGAATGGCAGTGTAATTTGAACCCAAAAGAATCAAGATCACATTTTTATTAACTTCAACACAAGGCCCCAAATCCCTAAAATATTATCCTTCAGGACACATGTTGATTTCTTGAAGCCTGTACCTCTTTGTAGTGTGCAAAAGGACAGCAGTAGCACAAGCACATATTTATCTTACAAAAATGGTCTGTTCATATCATTGTCTGACAAAGCACCTTTAGTGACTAGGCACCCTATTCAGAGATCTGATTTTTGCAGACATTTGTATGCCAAATTTAAAAAAAAATAAAAAATCTCTATGATGGTGGGTTTAATGAGGTACTCTGTTATTCTCTGTAATAAAAATTAAACGAGAGAGACAGAATTCTTCAGCTTAATTGCCACATCTGTTATTAGGCACTTTACTTTGATTGACTGGAGTGTATGTGTCAGAGACTGTGCCAGAAAACAGGCAAACTTTGTAAAGTACACTTATAACTTATAGCCCAACTGGCACTAGCAGCATTTCTGTTAGAGCTTCTGCTGCCTCTCAGCTAAAACTACAGGAACGTTGGCCTTGGTTCAGTCATTCATTAAAAATTAAAATAACTATTGCAAATTGTGCCTCCTTTTTTTAATTTTTTTTTTCCTTTTTTTTCTTAAAGATAAATTAAAAGCAGTCCCTCTTTCCAGAAAGAAGAGCACTGGTTATCAGAACGTGTGAATGTGTCATCTCTCATTAATGGATGAGAGAAACATAAGCAACCCAGAGTTTGGAAATTGCCACCAGATTAAATTTCACATTCAGCGGTGCATCTGCTGCTTTTTTCTGCCAGCAGATGAGCAAAGGGCTGAGGGGACAGTGACAAACAGCACCACATTTGCAAAGGGACTGGACAATCACAATGAGGGAGTTCCTGGAAAGAGCAAAAACAGAATGGGCACTCTCCTGTGATCTGCATGGAAACTGGGGATGAAACCTGAAGTCACCAAACTTCTTTTTATCACTGAAATCCAGAGATCATGACACCTGGTGAAAACCCCAGGTATCTTGACCTGGCCAATAACTGGTTTTATGACCAGCTGATCTTCTTTTGGCTGTAGAACCCAAACTCTTAGTATCTACCATCCTGACATAACAAAATGACACTTTCTCCCTCAACTAACTTATTTTTTCCAATTTCACAGAGGCTTTCTACCAAGAGCACAGAAATGTATGTTGCTATTGTCAGCATGAAGACAGACAGGCCAGCTGCAGTATTGCTGAAAACTACTTTTCATCCACTTCATCCAGTAAGGATTATTTGACCCTGCTTACCAATTTCCTCTGCTGCTCCAGAGAGTGCAAAGAAAGGTAAGAGTATGTGTGCAAGAGCAACGAAACCTGCACCAATATCCATTGCATCTGCTCCTGAAAGGCAGAATGCTTTTGTGCTGGAAGCTGAAGCAGAGCTGTCCACCATGGGCTGGGCAAGCGATGGGCACTTGGCCTGACCCAACCTGTCAGCTGCCCACTGAACTAATCTGTGTATAAATCCTTCTTCTCTCTGGAGGGCAGATTGGGACACTCTTAATTCTCCCCCTCCAGGAGAGCAAGTGACTGTTTTTTGGAAGGAGTTTGCCCAGATGGGCGAGACAAGCCAGGGCAGATGCTCTTTGTCACTGTTTGAAGGTTTTTGTTGAGCTCTCAGGAGTTCAAGGCTGCTCCGTGCTACAAGGCGAGTCCAGAAAGTTTCCACATGGCTTTCTACTCTGAGGCCTCTTTCCTTTTGCAAATATCTGTTTTCCCCTCAACCTAGTGTATATAGAAAAAGATGCCACTCACTTAAGCACATTTATTTTAGATATACGTTATGTAGCAATCTCACATAATTTTAATTAACATAACTCCCTGCAAGATCTACAAGACTTCTTCTAAAACGACAAGGCTTTTTTTGTTCTTGAGGCTACTCTTAATAACCAAACTGCACATGGGAAGTATTCAGCTCCTGTCCAAACGTTTCATCTTGTTTCACAAAACAAGTCAAAAGCAGAGCTGAAAACAGAAGTTAGGTCTGCTAGTGTCCATTTTCATCGCACCCTCAGGACCCATGCCTCCCGTATGATATTCCGCCACAGTGGCTGTGACACAAACATGGTGCTTACAGTACTAACTGCGTGTAGCAGATCACGAAATACAGACTTCTGTGTCTTAAACATTTACAAAGGAATCACCACACCCAGTGTCACGACTGAGAGAATTTTTTTGCAGATTTGGGTCACCTCCGAAGAGGCCAATGATGCCCTCTTCTGAGATTGCCTTTTCGCTTGGTTTTCCCATTGGTGTTCTTGTTGAAAACAGCAATGAAGCAGAACACACACATATACCTAAGAGAAAACATCAGTGTACTAAAGCTTTGGTATTTCTCTGGAGATGTGCAACAGAAAGCAGGGCAATTTTCAAAAATGAATTGTGAGACCTCCACAGGAGAAGAAGACAAAGTTTTAAGCGTGTATCTAGAAGTCAGGCCTCCAGAAATGTTACTCAGTGGCACTAGACATTTTTGGAGTGACTGCAATGGATTTCTACATAACAACAAACTCCCCCCACCCTGTGCAGACCAAAAAGCAGCAGCAACCTCAGGCTTTCTTCACAACTTGTCTCACTGCTAGATGAGAAAGGGCATTTCCTCCCTGCATCCCAGCACTACTTCAGCAAACCAACCACACAAAAATCTTTCTGAAGCTGATCTGTCAAAATACGCACAGAAACGCTGGCAATCTCCAAAACCACCAAAAAAAAAATTCCTTCTGCATTTTTTGTGGTGCAGACCAGAACCCCAAGTCATTGCATCCTTTGAGATTCACTTACCATGAATGCATATCCTAGGTCTCATTATTCATACAAAATGCAAATTGGCATGAACTAGTGTTCAGCAAGAAAGAACGAAGCATATCTAAAAAGTGCATTAAAGTTTCAGAGGAACAATATTGTTCCAGAGATGAGATTAAGTCTCACAGCTCTGTGAAATGGGTTATGGAGATGGAAAAATCTACTGACAAGCAGTGGGGATACTGAAAACAAGGAAGCTTCTCTCTTGCTGTGTTTTTGTTTTACTCTCTCAACAACTACTTACCCAATCTTCCTATTCAATAATTAAAAATGCAGTCTTTTGTGGGTTCAGAGTTTAAACAAGTTCCCTGGAAGTAGAGATTTTTTCTTCAGGACCATCTTCTCTTTTAAAGTGATGGAAGCCTGTGGCATACCTGCACAGCAGAGTCTGCAATGTGTAGTGCCTTTAATCCAAACCAACCCTAAAGCACAAGGAGCAGCACATGCACTCTCGGCAGAGTCCATCGCAGTGCTGGCAATTCCATTCCTGTCTAAAAGAAAATTTAATTACCTATTAAAACAGGCCAGTTGTTCTGGCTTTGGTGAAGGCAGCTTTGGTATATTTGGATGACACAGATGTGTGTGTGTGTCTTCACAGATCCTAAAATGCATGAGCAATGGGTCTGGGGTCATGAACCTCACCTCGGTTACTCTGAAAGTTCAGTGGTCTCAATTGAGTCACTCCTGGATTACTCAATTCAAGTAAGAAAACTGGACCCTCAGCCTCTGTACAGTTACACGTTTTATTGTAAAAGAAATGAAACTAGTAAAATTAATTTATTTAAAAAAAGAAAAGAAAGGACATTCTTTGCAGTTGCTAAAATCTTGATGAACTCTACCCCTGAATTTAAGATACGCATTTTAATCTCACTGGCAGGTACCCTTCACAAACAGTTGTTATCTGCAATATCAGTCTGGGGAGGAGAAAAAAAAAAAAAAAGAAGAAGAAAAAAAAGATTAAAAGATCAAGTTACTCTTCACTTCCAAACAAGCCCGGCCACAGCTGTACATCAGCTTCCGAGCAACTGCTCTACAAACACACAACAGGGCTTCTGTCTTCCCACAGGGTTTGCTCGGGTCACCCGCATGTGGCGTGGATTAAAAAGGCAGGAAAGCTCCATTACGGAGCGAGCAGAGCCACGAGTTAAACGGGGGAGCTGGTGGTAAATATCCTGTCCTGTCCTGTGTTCTGTCCCGAGGGGGCTCCCCCAGATCCGGAGGAGCCCACACACAGCTCCTGCACTGGCCGGAAAAAAGGGCCAAAATCATCATTCTGCTTTTATACTTTCACCATCTAAGCAGGAGGAAGTCAGAGGAAAGGAGACCAGAGGGTTAAGTGGGGTTTTCATAGGCAAAAAGAGGATATTAAAGAGGCAGCCTCTGATTTTCAGTGGTGACAGAGTGATAGATTCAGGCAGCCTGTGGAGATTGTGAAATTTTTCTTATCGTAGGAAAAGGGCAAAAAGGAAAAGTGACATACAGCAGCAGTTAGGGAATAAGGCCAAGCCTCTTTGCAGGGTGTGATCACCCGTAACCCTGGCCATCATCAGGTGCAACCTCCCATGTGCTGGCGAAGTCGACCCAGCCCTCAAGGCTGCAAAGGCAAACCAGTCATTTTTAAACAAATACGTTTCTAATTGAAGAGCTCTCCACTCCAGCTGCTGTATCCTATTTACTCAGTATATTTCCAGCCTGCTGCCTTTGGGACCAAGACTGCCACAGCTCACAACATGTCAGGGACATTTCTTCATGTATCAAGAGTTCTTGAACCCTTTGAAGAGGGTTTATAAATCACCAAACAAATGCTTCCCACAAATACACATAGCCATTATTTGTGCTTGAGTTCCAGTGATCATAACATGCACGTATTGACAAACCAGTGTGGTCCAGAATTTTTTAAATACTTTAGAGGAAACTAAAACTCAGCTATACAGAAGCAAGCAATGGAGAAAAGAAGCAAAGGAAGTGGAAGATCGCCTTGGCCTGCTGGTGTATTCCATCTTATTCTCACTATGTCTGCTCTCAATGCTATGTTACACATTTTTTGCTGCTTCCTGACAGCAGCTTCCAAAAAAACATAAACAAATCAATTTTGCCATTTTGTACTTATAACTTAACCAGACCTTGGCATGCACACACACGCACACATGTCTTTTTCTTCTTTTTTAACATGCAAGTGCTTCCAGTGCGTTCACGTTCTCAGGGTGATCAAGCTTGGTCTGACTATTGGCTTTTGGAGGATCTGATGCCAGTCAGCCATGCATAATGGCCTCTTTGTCTCACTGTCACATGAGCAGCATTGTGTTACAATCATTGTCACTCTGGGCTCAAACTGCAAGGCATGCTTTCACACAAAACACTCACTTTGGGGGCTCCTTTTGGCACAGCCCTGAGATCGAAACTGTTTTGCTGCTCTTTAGTTAATCAGCCCAGCAACGCTGAAACTTTAAAAGTCAGGATTCAAAAGCTCTCATCCAAATCAACCGATTATGAAGCTTCTCTATGGGCCACATGAAGAGCAGGGCAAGTAACATAACATAGCCACCATTCATTTAAATCACTTTAAATCACTTTTCCTAAGCCCTTTGATAGCAGAGGATTGTGCTCCAAGTAACAGTGGGGGATGGGGGGGAAAAAAAACCCCAAGTCAAAGTTATCTCCACCTTGAATATCTTTCTCCTGTACTTCAGAAAAACACCTGGCAAGATAAAATCAAAACATTTCCACAGGACAAAGACAAGTAACTTACCAGGTGACAATGTTATTTTATTACTTGCTCTGTAAGTCCTTTAAATTCACCAAGAACACCCAACCCTTCCCCCTCCAAAAAAAAATTCTGAGAAATAAGATCGACAAGATTTCGGTATAGGGTAGACTTCAAAAGTTGCTTTAAACATGCTGAACTCATTGACACCCTGCACGGATGTTTCTGCTTTCATGAATGAAAAATATTCTCACAGGGCTAAAACCAAACCATGTTAAAAACAACATCCTCCAGCCCAAACTGTCTCTTTAATAATTTTGTACTGAAAATCTTTGTCTTGTAGAGCTACTCCTGAAATAGAGCACTAAGCACTCTGAACAGGACTTACAGGACCTACTCCTGAAAGAAACAGGCACTTTGTGGGAAGAACTCATGACGTAATAGTTGTGATGTGCAGAAAAATTTGGGAAGCAATGGGTTCCTCCCAAAAGAAATGGGGTTGTGCATGGAACAACAAACTGGCAGCTCACGTGCCATCTTCTGTCCAGTGCATTCTTCTTTCCTTTGCAGTTCATCAAAGTAATGCAACTTCTTCTGAGCCCTGGTTTGGTGCTCTACACTGGTAGTGCTCGTACTCATGCCAGTTGCCCTAAACACCTATTATCCTTCTCTGGATCATTTTTCTTTATTAGGCAGCCTGAGCCAGCCATTCTCCTCCTCTACACCCTACACCTTCTCTCCACAGCTGCTTCGAGCAGACCCTTCCAGATTAGCACTGCCCAGGAGAAACACCATCAGAATGGGTCAGGGCCACTCTGACTCTCACCTGGACAATTCTACCCAGACCACAAACCATGCTGTCTCCTCTTGTCCAGCCTGACAAAGTCACCTTCTGCGTCATCCTAAGGTCACGTGTTCTCTGGGATACCTCTTGCCTTTCATGGTTTCTTCCCATGCCCAATATTTCCAGTACTTTACAAGATGGTGACCCTTTTTTTTGGCAAAGCCTTGGTTCCATGTAATTGACAATACACTGGTATTACCGAGAAGTAATTCTTCACTGTTTCCTATTTGAAGACTCTCATCTGAAAAAAGAGCTATTATTAATCCATTTAAATGTATGAATTTCCACAGGTTTTGATGAAAAACAACATGACTGTAGCTTGACACCTGTCTTCATTATTTCATTTCTTTCCTTATCTCCTCTTGCCTTTTGTGTTGGAGGTTAGATTATAACAGGCAAGATCATTTTTTAGTATTGTTCTTGTGCTGTTGTACATATCCTGTGGCTGCAGTGGTGAACACTAGAACCAAACAAGCTGCAGCTCTTCATGCCAGTGATCCTAATTCTAAAATGACATACTAATATAAAAACTTAATATTCAACTTTCTTTGAAAGAAGAATTTTGCACACACTTGCACCTCTGTGTGTTCAACAAAAAAGATCTGGTAGGCTGAGAAGGGTGCTCTTTTACAGCAACAGAAAAATGATTACATTTCTTTCCTGAGGTCAAACAGAAAGTCAATGTCAAAGTTAAAACTATGTTTTCTGCTGTATACTTCATTGTCTTTCACATCAAAAGAGCTCAAAATTAGTATCTCACTGCTGACTATGGGCTAATTTCTCTGACAATCAGATGCAAAACACAGATAAAACATGAAGAGATGGCTGGTCATGTTTTAATATAAACCTGATGTGTATATCCAAAGGCATGAACCACAAATCCTTACACAGGCAAAACATCAATTAAAGACCCGACAGTTTGAATGGGTTAATTAACATGAATGCTGACACAATCAATAAAGCTATTCCAGTAAAGCAAATCCCTCCACAGAATATTTCTCCTGGTTTTCTGACAGATGGCTTTAGATGATATATACTCTTTCCACAAGTAAAAAAACCCATTTGGAATATCAAGAGACAGATTCTTCTCACAGATGAAAAAATACTGCAGTTATAGCTACGTTTATGCTATGCTGACTGGAGCATACGAAGTTAGTACTAATTACTGACAAACTAATCTGCTAATATTAAAAATCAGGATCAAATTCCTGGCAGTGAGTCAGTAACATAACTACTACATACTGAAATCTGATTCTACTGGCATCATTCATCAAGGAAGACACCACTTAACGGGAGTAAGGATGTGAGAACTTTGACTGTCATTTCACTACACAATTCCAGTCCATACCTAAAGAACCATTACTCATCCACATTGTGTTCCATTAATATAAACTAAAGAGAAAAAAACACAGGATCACATCTATCTTACAGTACTATCTACATAACTTTGGGGCTTTTTAAACCAACGTATCTTTGGATTGACTAAAACTGTGGCACATACACAAAGAATCTGGTTTTCACCTTCCTCGAAAGCCACTTGCTTCCCCTTTTCCCCTTGCTTCCCCACTTCATTTTCATGAAGTGAAAATGCCTAGGCAAAAAAAAAAAAAAACAAAACTATGTAGGGAAACCATGCAAAACTCCTGCCAAGTAATCTGAATATAAATTAAAGGGATCCTTACCAGCTGCAGTCAAAAGCCCACTCCAAACTCTGCTAGATGTTAATCAAACTTAAGTATGTTAATGCACAGTTCCTGTGTTCTTTGCATAGATGAGTTAATTGCTTTTGTTAAACTGCACTTGCTTCCTTAGTGGGCTGTGTGCTCCCGTACAGCTGAACAGCTGAGTGTGGAAAACACGGTTATGCAAGTCACCAAAGGACTGATCACTTGGTCAAACCCTTCTACTCACCTCAAAACAGCTCATTTCACACTGTAACCCCTGGACAGGTCCTCCAGGCGCCCGTTCCCACCCCAACCAGTTGCGTTTAAAATTACAGCATTAGTTATCTGAGTTTTAAGCAGACATCTAAATGGTGAAGTTTATACATAAAGGGCTAAGGCATCTCCCCCCTGAGGCACCGGTAGGACAATTTCTGTCTGTGGGGACTCAAACCTGGGGTGCACAGCCCTGCCCCTGGAGAACTGTGCCACCTCTGGACCACTTTACCACCTGATACACCAGAAAAGAGTCTATTTCCAGGAAAATTAAGTAGACACGGCTAGCTGACTTCACAAACCTGCCTGCAGTTCAGAATTTTTTGCCAACAGAAATTTCATGGCCAGTCCTGTGAGCTGCTCATTTCTGTCACAGACTTGTAACACTCTAAACCTAAAACCACGCACTAAGGAGCCAAGCAAAAAGCCATAGCATCTGCCCAGCATATTAACAGTCAATACTAATATAATGCTACTAATTCACCCCCTGTGGCAGCAGTATACATTTAAACTTGATCGTATGACAAGGCCACATCATCGGCTGAGTGAATAAAATTAAATAAATTTTATTACAAAAGGTGCCATATATTGATGCTGTGCATGTGCATGAGTTACATGGGCAAACAAGTAGAAACTTGGTCCTAAATTACAGTTTGTCCAGCTTTTTAGAAATCTGGGGCACACCTGCCCAGCTGACCTTTCTGATTTGAGATGGGAAATCAAACTAGACATGCTAATACTATTTCATTTGCAGGGCCAGTAACTAGCAACCAATACACATAATTTGGCCACCCAGCCTGGTATTTTCCTACATTCTGTATCCAGCTCAGACAGTTGCAGCCCCCCCCCTCCACTTCAAGAAGAACATGTAATTACCTAATTATATATGCTTTCCCCTAGTATTGTGCTATTGGGCACAAATACCATTTAGGAATGTTGACAAGACAACTGAAGCCAGCTTTCAGTTTCAGTGTCACATCAGACATGCTGCTCAATCAGAGAATCTAAGACTTTTCAGCAAAGGTCTGCAGCTTATCTGCTCGGAAACAAATGCCACTCTTCAGGCTTGTCTTTTTGGAGTTTTTTTTTTGTTCTTCCAAGATGCTGGATAAAAACATTTTTCCTAAATAGAGTCATTATGCTAATCAGCTTTATAAGACACTGCTGCCAAAGCTCAGTTACCAACTTGATAAAATAAGCTATGAAGCATCTTCATACCAATAACACATTCCAAGTGAGGTTTTAAACTGACTCAATAGTGACAAGTTGGTACTTTGGAAAAACTTCAGAGCTGTATGTGATTTTGAGAATTGCATGCTCGCTTTGATTACATTTCAGTACTGAATGACTGGCAACAACATTTTAGTAATTAATAAGATTACCAAAAGCTCTCCATTCCCAGATCATTCAAGGAAAAGCAGCTGTATATTTTTCCTAAGTGACTTGTGCCTACATTTCCAGACTGAATGTACTCCCTGGCTGAAAAACAAAATAGGAAATGTTTACACTACTATTACTGTCACCAAAAGATAATCTCTGAAGGAATACCAACTGACAATTTCCCTAGACAGTTTCTGCTGAGGGACATATGCTAGAACGAAATCAAGGTATTAAACAGATGTGCATCTTCACGTGCAGGTCACGCTAATTTACATCTATACTGAAAGCAAGCATTTGTCTATTCCAGTGTGTACGCTCGCTCCACTCTCTGCTCAAGACTGCCAAAAGCCTTCCGTGAAAACGATGGATAACCTTTAAAAACAGACACTTAGCGGGGAGGGAAAGGAAAAAAAAAAAAAAAAAAGGTCCAAAAGAAAAAAAACACACTGGTTTAAACTGGCAGAGCCAG
>VZTN01000042.1:5619-17590 GCA_013400515.1 Erpornis zantholeuca
CCCTGGGGCATGCGTAGTCCTTTGAGGAATGATTCAGTGGTCTCTGAGATGATCCTTGTCCCCTCTATCTTGACAAGATTGGGACGGATTTGGCTTCTTAGATTTTGTAATTAACATCTGCTGTCTGAACTAACATTTGCTGTCTCCTAACAGTTAACTTACATGAGTTAGCTATTGACTGCCCCTTCCTCACCACTCTCATTTGGCTGTGGGCTCTCTTGGAAAGGGTTTGAGTAATGATGAAGGTGTGAGAGCCTGACATGACCCTGATGAAATGAGAGCTTACCTGAGTGAAAATGTGAAGTGCCCAACATAAGAAAGAGAGAGAGACAGGAACAGACTGCTTTGCCTAGATGAAGCATATTAGAGATGGGTGACTTTTAGAAGTACTTGTCCCAGTGGTATTATTCCTTGGCTTTGTAGCCTGGCCTCAATTTTAGTCCAATTGCTTAATTTTCTACATTCCCCCTGAAAGCCAATTCCCTGACTGCTGTGTGTCTTCTTTATATTTCTCCATAATTCTTCCATATATTTCTCCAATTCTCTCTCTGGCTCTTTAACTGCAGTAGACTTTATGATAAGGCTTTTTTCCCCTCTCTCTTGGCAGAATACCGAGACTTAATTTTAAAAGACACTCAAACCTTCAAACACCCCTGAATGACTTACAGGAAAAGTAGAATGTTTACTAGCTCTGTTTTTAAAAATATGACAATTTTTTTTTATTAGGCAATTTTATCATTGTTGTAAATAAGTAATTGTACTGGGGAGAAGAGATAATCCTTATTTAATTAAATTCATCTATACTCCCAGGTTGGCAGCAACCAGACATATGTGAGACTAATACCCACAGCCTGCCAGTATGCATGTGCAATTAAAAATTCACTCTACAGTAGCACTGGCAGTTTAGTGTTGCTTTTGGCATTTACAGATTCTTTTATTTTGTGACTTTTTTTTTACCATACACATATGCTGGAGCAGATGTTGCTTATTTGTTGTTTATTCAAATCTGTAGGCTCTGGCAGCTAACTCCATTGTTCTGTAATGAAGCTTTATTCACTGTCCTGTATTAGAACCCAGCAAATGCACGATGGGCAGAGTTAGCTCCCAGCAGGAGCTACAGTTACTCTCTTTACTTATTGGCTGTTTATACGCTAAAGCTCACAGTTGAGAAAGCTGGCTGGGCAGGGTATGGGGCTAGATGCTGTGTTCAGGGGAAAAATACTGGACTCCACTCACTGTATCTTTACCCTGATGAGATGCGGGCTTGCATGTAAACTCAACTGTTGCAGAGGTTTTATATTCAGCACCTGAAAAATAGAGCTGTTCTCCCTCTCCACACCCTCTCGCCTTGTTCTCCCCCTCCCACCCCTGCTGCTCCTTTCTTTTTTCAATAAGTCTTTGTACAGTACTGAGTGTAACTAAACGATGTTCCAATGTTGCTCACCCCATTCACTCAGTGTGTGCCTAAAAATTAACAGCAGTGCTTATCAGGGAAGCATGGGAAGTCAGTGTTATCTGGGTGCGTGTTGTAGTCACCCACTCTCTCTTGTTCCTTGCTTACTTGCTACTTGCTCTGCAGAGTGGCCATGCACCGGAAAGGCAGGAATTCCTGTACAGTGCTGACCCAAGAGGACACATTGCTTCCAGGCACTCCACTGCCAATAGAAACTCATTTGCTTGCTGGAAGAGCCCTTGGTAGCCCAAGAGATTATCTATCAATCACGCAAGTAACCGCCTCCATCTGGCTCACTGTGACATGGTATCTTGTGATTCATCTTGTCCCAACTAGTGGTGCTGGCGATCACATACATAAGGTTTTTGCAGCAGCTGGGAATGTCCCAGCTTCCCCGCATGCTGAACTAACATGTTAGGTCCTGTGGCTTATCAAGTAGCAATTTTTTCAATTACACATCCTTCACTCTTCCTACTTGCCAGCTCCTCTGATGGTTTGGCTCCATGGCAATATTCTATGAATTCAATTGGTATTTTGTTTAATTGACTGAGTACCAAGAATGTGAATTCTATTTATTATCTAATATCTATTGTAAATTCTGCCTGTAGCTGAAGGAGCAATGTCTTCAAAAGTACAAGAAGAAAAGGTATGTATGTATATTTCCTATGCTTTAAAGAGTACAGGATTTTCCGTGTGCCTTTCTTTGGTTTCAATATAAAGAAGTGAACAGCTGTTTTATATTTCATATTTGCTGTAGTGCCAACATAACACTGTTTTTCTTCATATATAACACAGTGACTTTTAGTGTTAAGTACATATTAAGAAAAGGGAAAGGCAAAGAGACAGACAAAGGGAAGACTTGTTAAATCTGCAGTCAGAATTTGGGAGCCTTAACTTAAAAATATTCTGCAACTATTCTTGTGTTGATACCACCTGACATTTACATACAAATTTGTCATTGGTTAATAAAAACAGTCTCCAAATATAAATTCTCCCTTCAAAAAACATGATGAATAATAGATTAATAATAGATAAATCCCTCTTTGCAATGCTTTTATCTCCTGCAGGTGACCTGGCACAAAGGAGACATACACCTTCTTTAGCTGCTTTGTGTTGCCTCTACTTGTTTTATGATGTATTTTCCTGTATTTTTCCCCCTCTTATACATATGTAACATGCAACAACCTTCTTATTCTTTCCTGTTTCTTATATAAGAGATCTGTAAATGGGAATAAGAGGAAGTTGCTGCATTTAAATGCATTTTATGTACTGAATAAGTCTTGAGGGGAAGTCCTGTGGTCCCAGAAAGAAGCAGAGAGAAAAGAGCAAAGTGAAAAAGCAAAGCTGTGTAACGATGAGTCTTCAAAGTTTCCTGTATTGTTTTCCCCTCCAGAAACATCTTGAGTTACTGGTTTTCCTCACAGAAGTCGTGCTGGAAAAACAATTTACTTTTGCAGCTTTTAGTAATACCTTGTCTGCTTTACTTTACCATGGTCCTCCTTGATGTATCACACACGTGTATATGCCAAAGTCCCGCAATGGATATAAAGATGGAAAATCAGGATATGGTGATGTCACCTTCACTGGTACTGAAACTGGATGGGAGGCAAGATTACTAGATTTTTGAAATGGTTTCTGTAAGGTCATGCCACCCAGCAGTGGTGTGAGGATACCCTGTCTGTAGTCTTTGAGTCTAGCAGCATGTACAATTTGAAGACTGTACAATTTTTAGTGAGAACATTCCTACAAGTCATTGCATATTTATGTCATTTTGTTGCATGTGTATGTCATATTTTAAGTTCTACTCCAGCAGGTCGATTCATCCTAGTGGAAAAGGATATGCACACGCTGCATACTTAAGGCAGATGGCCCAGTGAAGCTTATAGAACCTGCTGTTGTTTTAATCATAGGGGGAAAAATCACAAAATATCTTAGGTATCCAGGAGGACAACCAAATACTTTAAAAAGGAGAGATTGGTTTAGATCAAGTGATAGCCTTTAACACAAGAAAACTTTGGAAATGAAATCCAGTTGTTTTGAAGTTGTGCTAAGTCCTTAAAAGGCCTTTTCTATTATTTCCATTACTGCCTTTTCTTCTCATACCCTCAACAGAGCACAGGAGTATAAGAGACTGCGCAGTCACAGACCTCTATGTTGCTGTACTAATTGTTCCAGTTGATGTCTGATCTTTTAAGCCTCGCTGCAAAGTTCAAAATCCAAATCCCACATTCAGCTCAGGCTTTGAGGCAGCTTTTTGAGAACATACATACTTTTTCTGATGGCACCACATTGCTTTGAGCGGATTGGTTCACTTCACTGGTGACACTTCTGAGAAGAGGA
Source organism: Erpornis zantholeuca (assembly GCA_013400515.1). NCBI lineage: Eukaryota > Metazoa > Chordata > Aves > Passeriformes > Timaliidae > Erpornis > Erpornis zantholeuca. The sequence goes on from VZTN01000042.1 coordinate 9,413, forward strand.
CCTTTAGTTTTATCCTGAATGTATTTTTATGCTCTGGAGAACTCTTCATGATTCCTGTTATATAGATCTTGTACATACTTGTTGTAGTCTTAAACTACTTGTTAAAACTTAGCATTTTTCCTTGGGAAAGTATCACTGGCAAGAGAGAGGCAAGCTTACTAATCCAGACAATCTTTGACCTCCCAAACAGAGTTCAATGGCTATTATCATTGAAATAGAGCTATTGTAATTGATTTTTGATATCTAGAAAGTAGCACCCAAAAGCCAGTACCTGTTCTAGCCTTACAATAGCTTTGGGCACTGCTAACCAGGTAGAAGTAGCCAGGTCTAGCAAAAATATACAGATTTGTTCTGGTTCTGGCCAGGACAGGGTTAATTTTTTCAGCAGCCAGGAGGGACACAGCCAGGACCCTGGGGTTTTTTGGATACTACCTCACATGGAGAGGGGTAGGGTTTTTCCAGTGTTGTTAGGGTGTGCAGGGTGTGCAGTTGGATGTCACCAAGATCTGCAGTTCAGCATGGTAAGTAATCACATGTGAATCTTTTGCCCACTCTGTGAATCTTTCATACACTCTGTGTGCTGGTTTGAAGGTAAACCAGTGGGAGGAATTAACCCCACACAAATACCTTGTGAGAGATTTCAACCCAGAGTTACAATTTAATAGGAAAGTTATAATGAAGGCAATAGTACAGAAACACTGGCTTAAACTGACAAAGTCAGAGTTCAACCTGATACCCCCTGGCGGTCAGGGTGGTGGTAGCATTCCAATTGAATGGTAGTAATCCTCTAATCCTCAGCATTAGATGTGATGGATGTGGTATTGTCAAAAATGGTGGTCCTATGAAAAGGCCTGGTCCTTCTCTGGAGGTCCAGTGGTGGTGGTCAAGAGATCTTGTCCTCTGGGTGTCTAGTGGTGTTTGTGGTGTCCCAAGCCTCAGATAATACATGGGCAGGAACATTTGGTACCTCCCAAAATTGGGAGTTTCACAATGGGATGATGTAATTTTATGAGTCATTCTGGGGAGTCTTTGATGGCCCATTAGCACAGATGATCCCCTAAGGGTAGGTGGTGCTGGTACTTCCCCACAGGGAGTTATCATGGTTGAGTCATGGTGAATATAAACACTGTTCCACCCATCTTAACAGTTCATCAGAAGGTAATGTAGATGGTGGTAGAATACATACTTTGGTTACACTCCATATTGTAACCTGGGACACTCTGCTATTAGTACTGCTGTTGTTACTGATGGTTTTCTTATTCCATTGGTGTTTCTAGTAAATTGTTCTTTATCTCAGCCCATGATCTTTACCATTCTGTGCCTCCAATTCTCCTCTCCATCCAGCCGCAAGAGTTCTGGGGGTAAATGAGTGAGCAGCACATGGTCAGGGGTGTTCCAGTTGGGAACATTAAATTGGGGAATATTATTGTTAAACTATTACAGGATCTTTGACTCGTTTTTTCAAAAGTCTCTGTAAATGTTGCTGGAAGCCATCCTCCCTTTTTTGAGGTGGTTTCAGTTGCAGAGAGACCTATGAGACTCCCTGGGATTACTTATTCTTTATTCATTATCTCTGTGCAGGTGCTACTGGAAGAAGTTGTGATGTAAACTGATCTACCATGTAGGATGATGACATTCAGCTCTACCTCTCATTTTCATCAGAACCTGGTACAACCATCACACAACTCCCAACATTTGGCAATGGTATAAATCTAAATTAAAGACTGTAGGCTGAAGCTCAGTGGAAATAAGATGGAAGTCATACTGACTCTCAAGGAAAAGCAGGAGGAGGACCTGGCAAAGTTTGAAGCTGTTTCATTAGCTGAGGGAAGAAAAAAGACTACTGCCAGTTTGAAGTTTTGACTAGATTCCTCATTACTCCCAACCTCCCAGACTGCAGAAACATTATTTATCACGGAGAAGTGACTATAGTCTCTTGTCCTGTCAAATTCAGATCATAGATTACTCAAGTTCTTGGTTTGAAAAACAAGTGCCTGCAAAGGAAGAAGGGAACATCCTTTGAAATAGAAAATATGACCCCCCTTACCCTCCAAATTATTATGACTTTGAATTACGGGGCTTTCAGGCAAAGATATAGGAAAAGGAATAACTATTCTTTACTAGAATATATCTATATATATATATATAACAGGATATATATATATGTAAAACAAGGCAAACAAACAGCAGCAGCAGCAACAACAAACCAAAGCAGAAACCCAAGCACAGCCTTCTCTCGGCCTCAGGCCCTTTCCCCTTGGCTGCGGTTACAGCCACAGCCGGCAGGGGGCGCTGTTGGCTCCCGGCCGGGCAGGGCGGGTGCGGTGATTGCCCCGCGCCTGCAGGGGGCGCTGTGGTGCGAGCTCAGCCACCTCCCCACATGGGTAATGGCGGCACAGCCGATAGGAGAGACTGGAAATGGACTTCCTTTTACAAACTCACGGGCGGGCAGCCGGTCCCAGTGCCCCTCTAGGTCATGAAATGGACTGTAGCAGGAACTTCAGAGCTGCAGGCTGGTACAGCAAAGGCGAGCACACCTGGGGTGGCAAATAAAGTGTCAAAAATGATGGTTTGACGCCTTTGCCAATTATAATTGGTTTATTACAAACACAACTGGAAACAACAAACGGAGTAGCCCAAATGCAAACAGCAAGGCAGAGTAAAAAAAACCACTACAGCGCGCACTACTCTGGGTGCTCCCCTCCACGTGAACACTGAAGGAGGAGGACCTGGCTCCAACCTGGGGGAGCCCTTTTATAGTCTCTGGTGGAAGCAAAAAATGCACCAATCAGGATGGCTCGTTCTGGTCTTCTCTGATTGGCCTGTTTAAACGGTGCATTTGTAGCCAATAATTTTGTCAGGGGATGATTCTATTGGTTGGTGTTTTGGTCCAAGCTCTGTCTTCATCGATGATGTAGTCTGTGCCAGCTCATGATGTAATGCCTCTTGTGGAAGTTTCTGGTACCTCCTGTGGAGGCACCTCCTGTCTGGTGCCTCCTGATGGTTAAAAGTAGAAATTGAGCCAGTACACCCAACTGCCTTTATAGAACTTCAGTAACAAACTGTTCAATGAACGAATGAAGTAAATAACAAACCAATGAATTAATAACCAATTACATTGTGCTCTTTAACTTGAACCCATATTGTAGATCTATTTCTCACAAAAGTGTAGCAAAAACTCCAAAGCCATGCCAGGAGCTGCCAGGTGTCCTGGTGGACATGGGGTGTCAGGTTAAAAGTGCAGCAAAAAGCCTGTGGCAGCAACAGAAAACAGTGGGGCTGGGCAGTAGTAGCCAGGCTCCCACAAACAGCTGAGAAAATGTGCCCCTCTGGAGCGGGGAGGGGGAACCAGAGTAGATGGTGAGGGTCCTTTACAATATTGGAAAGGTTCAATGGCCACTCTTATGAGCAAAGGCTCACCCATGGTGAGGAGAAACAGTGCAGGACAGAACTCCACGATGGCAGAGAATTCTCCCTGCAGCAGCAGCCCGGCACCAAGACCACGACTGTTTCCCCTCCGCTCCTGAGAGCACGAGAGCAAGTGAGGGTTGAGCCCCGCCCCTCACCCTCCAGCCAAAATCTTGTGGTATCTCTGTACCTCCCAAGAGAAAGACCCCAGCTAAGAGATGGTAGCAAACTGCACCCTTCCCCATCCATCTCCTCCTAGCCACATCTTTTGTCTCTTAAATGTCATAGTTATCATTTCTTAACCAACAAATGGGAGAAAATTCCCTTAGAGAAATGAAGGAAAAAACCTAACCTCTAACACTCATTTGTACTTTTTCCATTTCTAGGGCAATGTTTTGTTGTGTTGGACAGGCAGGAGACTGTGGGAAGCTCTGATTTGCAGGATAGGCAGACTCCTTGCTCCTGAGCTTAGGAGTTTGCAGCTGCAGTGTAAGAGAGTCACAGTGTCAGTCTGTACTCCCAAATCCGACATGACCTCTTTCTGTAGCTCCAGCCAACCTGTTAATAAAATCTCAGAGTTATGGACCAAACTGTAGTGGGGATATACTTGAAAGAGGCAAGAGACGGACCTTCTGGAAGGTGAACCTCTTTCTCCAATGCCCACAAACAGCAGATGTTACTCTCTCTAGAGAGGAACAAGATGGTTCAGTAGTGCTGGAAATTACATCCTTTTAGGTGATGTACATGGCAGAGAACACACTTCCCTTCCCCATATTCATCTGTGATTTGGGTAGGGAGGAGGGGAAACAAACAGTAATTTTTTTTTTATTATTTATCTTTACTGAGTAGCTTTACAGCTTGTTATTAGCTAGTTCAGTTCTTCTCCAAGGCTTCCTTCTATACACTAGCTCAGGACAACCTGCAATGCAGAAGAGTGAAAGTGAGAACAAACCAATCTACCCGCCAGTCCCAGGCACTTCATGGAGAAGTGTATTTATACCTGCTGTTGAGACACTGACTGAAGTGCACAGCTAGTTTTTAACCTGTAAATATATGCACCAGCTTTAAATATGCTATACAATGCAGGTGCCAGTGGCAGGCTACCTACTGCATTGGGGAGCTCTTATGCTGCTTTTCACATAGTTTTTGCAACCTGGAGAGCACTCCACACTGCTATGCTCTGGCTACTGGCTGTGCTGTGCCATGTGCATGATAGACATAACCATAATATACACTGAATCTTAAGCCAAAAGTTTGCCTGGAATTTGGTGCAAAACTTGTTCAGGAGGAAGAGTGAAACTGAATTCTCTGGGGATAAACATAGACTTGCTACATAGTTATTTCTGTTATGCACTGAGCCACCGCAATTTTTTTTTTAATGCTCCATGACCTGGTTATCTGAAGTGCTTATGGCTGATATCTGAAGACCATCTATGCAAATGTCCTTCTTGGGTAATGTGGGCACCCAGACCCAATGCAGGCAGACAGGCACTGGATGAGGAACCTAAGACTGCACAGGAAGACATGAAGCATGGTCTGTGCACTCCTAGTGCCCCTGGAAGTGTGCATGTGTCTCCTGCTAATCATGACTGTGACAGGCAGACCCCAATGATAACACATAAAGAACTGCAGGCTGAACAAGGAGATGAAGCAAAATAGTAGTAGTGGTCACATGACATATGTGCCTTCTGGCCCTTTCTCACATCCTTGGGGTGCAGCATATGTTCCCTTGTGGTCCACCTAGGCTGGTTGCAGTCATGGGAACTGCAGAGCTTTCCCCTCTTTTTCACAATGAGTCTGGCATCACCCTCACAAAAAGAAAAATATACCTGAAGTCCTCCATATATCAGTGGTACCCAAAGAGAGGGGAGAAGAACATTGCAGAGTGCGAGAGACCTGTAGTTTTGATAAGCAGAAGAAAAATACTTCAGAGGAACCAGATTTTGTTCACCTCATAAACTTGTATTCTGGCATAGACCATTCTTTTGTTGAATTCATACTGCATCCACCAGCACAGTGGGGCACAATTAATAATAGAAATTGCATTTCATACAGATTTTTGGCATATATTTTCACCCAGTCACACTGTATAAGATGATTGACATAAAATTCCTCTTCAATTCAAAAGGAACAGGGGATTGACAAATATCATAGCTCACTTGAATAAGAGTGAGCTATGAAAATAAGTGCTTTTGCTGCATCTGGTGCATTTTGGAGTGTTTTATTTCCTTTCAAATAATGTAACTATTCTAATAAGACAGTTTATTTACCTCTTGTCTGCTAAGATATCATTGAAAAATGAAATTTGCAGAAGGACGTGGATAAAACCTCGACTATTGGAAATAGTTAGTGGTTTGTGTGCTGCTGCCATCTGATGGTTATTCTCTTGAAATGCTGCACAACGCCGGGCCACAGCTGTACAGGAAGGGGTCAGTACAGCAAGCCTGCGCTAGGGACGAGCAGGTCTGGACTGGGCTCCCTTTCTCTATAAGCAAGTTGAGGACATGTGTATTGCATTTGGCTATAAACCAAGTATAAACGAGACCTCTCTCACCTCAGTTTTCTTGTTCATTGCCATTTCTACAATGTGTAAAGTGAATCTGTGTTGCAGGAGTTTACAGGCGTATTAAAAAAAACAACTTTTCCTTCAAAATTTCAATGGCACTAGTTGAAATGTTTATATTTATAGTCAGTGATCAGTAATCTGTGCAGGTGCTGATGGGGCAGCTATGTCTTAGAGAAAGGAAAGACAATACGGTATGCTGGGAACAATCAGATTTTGTGGAACATTTACATAGAATCAAGGTTTTTCACACACATGGGAACACATATTCACATATGAATAACAAGATTCATTTTCCCCAAATGTTGAAAGTTTTACAAAATAATTACTTCTGGTGTATCAAGTTGGGTGAGCTTCAGAAAGTTCCCTGTTCTGGATAACAGCAACTAAAAAAAAAAGAGGTGTTTTGTGGCTAATGTAGAATGCATATTTTCAGTGAAGGTTTGCTAGCTCTTAAACATAGAATTGTAGGATGAATTGGGTTGGAAGAAACCTTAAAGACCATCTAGTTCCAATGCCCCTTCCATGGACAGGGACACCTTTCAGTACAGTAAGTTGCTCAGACCTCCGTCTGGCCTGGTCTGGAATGCTTCCAAGGATGGGGCATCCACAACTTCCCTAGGCAACCTCTTCAGCACCTCACCAACCTAACAGAAAAGGATGTTTTACTAATATCTAATCTAACCTACTCTCTGGAAGTTTGAAGCTATTCTCCCTTATCCCGTCACTACATGCTCCTATAAAAAGTCCCTCTCCATCTTTCTTGTAGGCTCCCTTCAAGTACTGGAAGGCCACAATTAAGTCACTCTGAAGCCTTCTCTTCTTCAGGCTGAAAAAACCAAATTCTCTCAATGTTTCCTCATAGATAGGTGCTTCATCCCTCTAATGATCTTAGTGTCTCTGGACTTAGTCCAGGCAGATTGATGTCCTTCCTGTGCTGGGGATTCCAGAACTGGATGCAGCACTCCAGATGGGGTTTTCACCGGAGCAGAGCAGAGGGGCAGAATCACCTCCCTCACTCTGTTGGCCACATTTCATTTGATGCAGCCCAGGACACTTTTGGCTGTCTGGGCTACAACCACACTTTGCAGGATCATGTCCAGCCTCTCATCCACCAGCATCCCCTTCTTGAAAGGGATGCTCTCAATCTGTTTATCCCCTGGCTTGCATTGATACCAGGGGTTGCCTCAACCCAGATGCAGGACCTTGCATTTGGTCTTGTTAAAACTCATAAGATTCCTATGGGCCAAATTCTCGAGCTTGCCCAGGTCTCTCTGGATGGCATCCCATCCTTCAGGTATGGCTGCTGCACCACTCAGCTTGGTGGCATCTGCAAATTTGCTGAGGGTGCACTTGATCCCTTTGTCTATGTCATTAATGAAGATATCAAATAACACAGGTCCCAATAACCACTGAAGGACACCACTTGTCACTGATGTTTATTGGGACTCTGAGCCATTGACCATTACCCTCTGGATGTGACCATCCAAACAATTTCTTATTCATATAATAGTCCATTCATCAAACCATCTTTATCCAGTTTAGAGGGAAGAATGTTGTGGCAGTATCTAAGGCTTTGTAGAAGTCTAGATAGATGGTATCTGTAACCCTTCCCTTGTCTACTGATACAGTCACTCCATCAGAGAAGGACACTAATTTAGTGAGGCAGGACTTTGCCTTGGTGAAGCCCTACTGGTTGTCTCAAATCACCTCCCTGTCTTCCATGTGCCTTAGCATGGCTTCTACAAGGATCTGTTCCACGATCTTCCCAGGCACCAGCTGGGGCTGACAGGTCAGTAGTTACCAGTGTTATCCTTTCTACCCTTTTTAAAGATGGGTACAATGTTTCCCCTTTTCTAGTCACCTGGGACTTCACCTGACTGACATGACTTTTCAAATATCATAGGGAATGGCTTGGGAACTACATCAGCCAATTCTCTCAGGCGTTTGGGATGCATCTCTTCGTCAATGAGTGTTTCAAATCTCTTAAAGAGTCACTGGCAAAGGTATCAGTAAAAGCAGGTTTAATATAAAAGTGACAGCATAGCAAAGTTCACTGGCAAGGTTCACTGTACTACTTACTAGATGGTTTAGGCATACAAAGGAAAAGCAAGCAAAAACCCAAAGTCAATTAATCTAAACCAAAATAATACCAAAATAATCTATGTGGAGGCATGGGGGGGGGGGGGGGGGGAGAGAAAAAAATA
>VZTN01000042.1:18349-41593 GCA_013400515.1 Erpornis zantholeuca
GGGGGGAAGAGACAAAACAATAGAAAGGGTAAGGATAAAAAGGAATACAGCCTAAAGGCCCAACAGCACTTAATTACATTTAACGGTACTTAAAACTAACAGCATTTAACTTAAGCTTAACAGGACTTTAAGAGCATTTAACTTAACTTAACTTATAACTTCAGTTAAACCATTTAGCAAAGGATTCATATAGGGTTTTTTATATTATAACAGTAACTTACTTAAGGCCTAATTTATAAACCTGAAGTACTTAAGAATCTTGGAAAGCAGCATTTTTCCCACATTTGATATAGCATATACACACTTGCATGCACACAGACATAAAGAGTTTGCACAGGATACCTGTAAAAAAATTTCCCTTTAAGATAGTGAAATACTCACTTCAGATGTATTTACATCTTCTCAACAGCCAAATGGTTGAGCCTCAAGGAGTGGGAGTATCAGCCCAGGAGGAGTCATCATTTGGCAATCCTCCAAGTACAGCAAACTTAAGAATTTGCAGGTTCCGAGAGGCTTTCAGAGGGACTTTGCTGGTCACAGCTGCTGCAGTCCAGGAGAGCTCAAAGGGTCTCATTTTGGACTGCTGTTTATATGGCTGCAAGAGATTGGGCTTTTGTCATAGCAGTGTTTCATCCTGGCCAAACTTCAGGTCAGAAACTTTCTTTGAAAGATTGAGAACAAAAATATTGTTCCACTTAGGTTGTTATTCAGGGAAAAGTTTCCAAGGCTGTTGGTTAAAAAAAAAGCAGGAGCTCATTAGACGGCACAAGTTCCTGAGAGCAGACAGTGCTTTTGATAAGCTCAAGAAGAGCTCGGCCCAGGTACTGTTCAAAGCCGAGACCTAGCAATCATTTTTCAAATCATAGTGAGGCCTCGGTTATGCCTTAGATTTTAACTTTTATATTTTTCAAATCCTGTACTGCCTACTGTGTAACTCTGAAGTTTCTTGTAGCCTGTGAACTACTGTTCTCTCATGCTATTTAGACATAACAAGCCTCTCCAAGCTTGCTCTCCAAGGACACCCAGATTGTTCTAGGTCTAAAATGTGTAAACTAACATCTTAAGAAGGGGGGTAAACTGGGGGAAATTACATCATTAACTGAAGTTTTAATTGGAGAATTAACCCTGATATCCAAATGAACCAAACTTATAAAAGTATGAAGAACTCATAATCGGGGTCCATCTTGGGTGTAGCCTTTGGCCTGCCCAGGGTGTACCTTTGAAGGCCCTTCAAATAAATACCTACCTTTATTACCTTATTCTTGTCTAGTTTCTGTTTTTAGGTGGCCATCTCAGGCATTGCAGGGGGAAACAGATACACCACCGCAGTCCCATAGACTTATGTACATTCAAGTTCCTCAGGTGGTCATGAAGATGATCTTTATAGTGAGAGGGACTTTGCTCCCCCGAGCGCCATCCTACTCTCCATCCATTTGGAAGGTGTGGGAAGAGAGGTTGCCATTAAAGACTGAGGCAAAAAAAAAGACAAAAAGCCTTCTCATCCATTGTTACCAGTTTGCCAGCATTGTTTATCAGGGAGGAGGGACTGGGGTGTACACTTCCATTGTTCTTCCTTTTCTGGTTAACATTCCTGTAGAAGCTCTTCCTGCTTGCATCACTTGACAGATTCAGTTACAGCTTAGCCTTGGCCTTCTTCTCCTCATCCTTCCTCAACTGTGCTTCATCTCTATACTCTTCCCAGGTCACCTGTCCTAGTGTCAATTGTCTGCATTTGCTTCTTTCCCTTTAGTTTAGACTCTGGATTAGCAGTACAGATTTTAATTTGTGAATTTAACGTTCAGATTTGTTCTTGCATTTGTAGTTTTGTTCCTGTTCTTCCTCATATACTCAAATGATGTAGAAAACAAATATTGATATTGATATACATTCATTGCTTGGTAACGTAATTCAAGAGACATGCAAAAAGTGTGCTAGTATTTAGAAAGTGTGTAGCAGCTCTCATGGCATCTTTTGCACTTTGCGAGTATTTTCCAGACTGGAGACTGGAAAGAGCTTGTGTTGTTTGCATCCAGCTGCACAGAAAACCATCTGTGGAGTCTTTAGAGGAAAGCAGAACTTAACTTCAACACTTATTACTAAATAGGAAATATTCTTTCATTAATGATGAAACTAGAAGCCCTATAATTTTGAAAAGTTACTGAAGGCTTCTGAAAATAGGAGCCACTATTAACTGCATGTGAATATGAAGAGAGGAAAAGTTTCTTAAAGAATTTGTATTGATTAAGTAAAGGGCTAGAAAGCTGGGGCACCTTTGATTTGGAAGGCAGGTACTTACTCAGATGGTATTATCTGAAGCAGAAACCTGATTAGTAAGTTCCTTTAAACTATTTTTATTTAAAATTCAGGCAAAAAAGAAATGGGATGCAGGAGCTAAATTATCCTGGTTCAATTAGCACTGTAAGGTGAAGAACCAGAGTTTACCTCACCAAGATCTTCAGGAGCAATTCTCAAGTTTCCCCTTTCTAACACAGCCATATATATTCTCCACACAAGACCCAGAGTTACAGTTTTTAGTTCATAGTTGAATATTGGACTGTGTATCTACTTCTTCACCAAACATACTTTGTCTTTCCTTGGTGCAATGCTCTTCATGTATTTGCAGAATCTCTACAGATTTGGGTGTCTCCACACATCAGGAGAATTCAGTAGAACTACACAAATAATGGATGTTTTGGTTTGGTGGCTGAACCAAATGATCAGGGAAAAAGTATGGTTTGGGCAGACTAGAAATGAAAACACATTTTTCTTAATGTTAGAGATTTAACCCCCTCCCTTTTCTTTTTCATACTGTTGCCAAAATTATTTTTGCTTTTATATTTCCTTCATATACTCGTGGCTCTGTAGACTTTAGTTGTATATCTATATAGTTCCTAGCTAGCTCCAGTACTTTTCCTACTCTGATAGGCAGAAAGACAAAACACATTGCAAAGGCTCCAAGCCTCAGGGGGTCCAAGGCCCCTATCCTGTCTTGGTTCTTCCTGGGAGCCAAGATTGAAACTGATTCTTCAAGACACATTTTCATAAACAAAGTTTAGTTCCTATCTAAAGGAGGGCTACAGAAGAGATGGAACGAAACGGGGGAAATTACTTGATCACTTGTACTTCTAATTGGGGATTCTTGTCAATTATACTAATTTGTTAAATTTACAAAACTGTATTCACCTTGTGCAGGTTGGGTATTTTTCTGTATCTCCCCCTTGGAGGCCTCCAATAAAGACCTTTATGAGGCTTTATATTACCTCCTATACTAGTAATTTTCTTGAAAGTGTGTTGTTTCATTTCTAGGTCTTTAAGGTATCAATACCAGTCTTCAAACTAAAAAAAAAAAAAAAGAAAAAGTGTTTTTTGAAAAAAAAAAAACCAACCCAAGTTTGAAAAACAAAGGTGAGATAATTTAAAAATGTCAAAATAAATTAGGCTGATTTGGCTTACCTTTTCTCCCCCTCTCTCCCATATTTTGCCCAAATTACATCCCTTCTAAAGACAGTATTCCAATTGCTAGAAGGTTTTAATTCATTTAAACATGAGTAATGGTTGCTATGAATAAGTGGTGTCCCTAAAGGTGGCCTTGGTCTTGCTGAAATGGCTTTAGATGCTAGTCCATTCAAGGAAAAACCACTACCAACATCCATTCTGGACATTGTCAGAAACTTGTGAGACCTAGCAAAAAACCCTCTTTGGACCCCTGAAGAGTCAATCTCCTAGGAGAAACCTGGACTATGGGTATCCTTGCTGGTTATTAGAAACTGCCAAGAAAAACTGGACTATTACTATTGGTGAGCTATTAACATTACTGAAAATTTCACAAGGAGGGAAACTCTATTCCTCCTCAGGACAGCATCAGGCATGGTCTAATTGACAGTCTCATTTAATTGCAATTTAGGACATGTAAGAAATAAAGCTCACTCTTCTTTTGAGGTTTTAAAATTTTATTAGGAGACAAAGTCAATAAAGCAAGTAACAGTGCTGGGCACGTGACTGTAGCCAGAGGCGCACCGTCGCACGCAAAACTTCAAGTTTATATACTCCAGGTATTGCATCAACCACATACATATTCATTACGGAGGATACATATTCAGAACTTTTCAGAAACTATTTAACATGTTCTTAGAGCTGATTAAAATGTTCCCTCCTCCACCCCGCCTTTTTAGAGTTTTAACTTGAGGGTCTTTGAGGGTTGTTTCAGGAGTGAAGTCAGAACTTTTCCTCTGGTAACTTCTTGACTTGTGGTTTCAGTAAGAAGGGGTTTCCCCTTGTGCTTGCTCATTAGATGTCATCCAGTCAGGCTAGCAGGTTTCTTTTGTTCCTGTTATTGCAAACTAAACACAACTACACCACATAGTAACATAAACTTTTAATATTTGTGAAAGCCAATGCTTCACAGCACATTTATCACAGGACATTAAGAGGAAACGAAGTGATAGCTTGATTCACTGCTCAACTAAAGCACAGTTTCAAGGTACGCAAATACTGCTGGCCATGATGAAAACTTTACTTGGCTCTGGTATACAGACATTAAACCAAACTACATTTACATAGGTTTAAAGTCAACTGCCTCAAGTTGAGGAAGCAGTCATGTTTAATCTAGTTTCATCACAGCCCCAGCCTGCCTTCACAATGCAACCCTCAACCTTGTTTTTCCTGGAAGCATGTTGTTAAGTTTGAAATCCTTGTGAGAGCACTTTAGACATCTCTTCATAACTTTTTACCTCCTTGGTTTGGAGGCACATATTAATTTTAACTATGTATTTTTTTTAAATTCAGACTTCACTGAAATCAAGGCAATACTGCTTGGCATTGAATGAAATGTTGCAGAGTCAGAGAAACACATAATCTTTTAAAGACCCCGTACTTTCACAGAATCACTGAGTGAGTGAGACTGGAAGGGACCATTAGTGCAGTCATCTAGTCTAACCTCCCTCCTCAAGCACGATCACCCTGAGCACATTGCACAGAATTACATCGAGACAGTTCTTGAATATCTGCACATCCTCGCTGGGCAATCTGGTGACCAGTGTTTGGTCGCCTGCACAGTAAAAAAGTTCTTCCTCATATTCAGGAGGAACTTCTTGTGCATCAGTGTTTGACTGTTGCCTCTGGTCTTATTGTTCAGGACCACTGAGAAGAACCTGGCTTCCTCCTCTTGACACCTTCCCTCTCGATACTTATATACATTGATGAAGTCCCTTCTCAGTCATCTTCTCAAGGCTGAAGGGTCCCAACTCTTTTTTACCCTCTGCTGAACCTGCTCCAGGAACTCCATGACACTCTTGTCCTGACGAGCCCAGAACCAGACACAGCACTCCAGATGTGGCCTCACCAGGGCTGAGTAGAATGTCAGGACCACCTCCTTCACCTGCTGGCAATGCTCTTCCTAAAGCACCCCAGGATACCATTGGCCTTCTTGCCCCCAAGGGCTCACTGCTGGCTCATGGACAGCTTGTTGTCCACCAGGACCCACAGGTCTTTCTCCACAGAGTTGCTTTCAAGCAGTTTGGCCCCCAGCCTGTACTGGTGCAGGAGTCCGTCACCCTGGATTTCAGCCTTCTGATTGTTTTAAAATTTGTTCTGATTATTTTGAAAAGTCACTTTGAAGTTCCCACAAAATTCTGCTGTAAACAAGTTGTGGTTTTGTAACTCTCTCTTGTTTTCATTCCATTCCTGAAAAAAGAGGTTTTTGATGGACTTCTGTCTGAACCAATGGAGCTGGATAGGAGAAGATCTCCCTATCCAATCCACGAGGTTTCAAAGGTTTGTATAGAGGCTGTGAATTATTAAACTTCGTACTTTTTCTCTGCCACCTCCACCTGTGTGTGTGTGTGCTCATTTTGTGCTCTCTAGTGACAGGAGTCTGCATTTGTCTTTGTTGGACTTCAGACAGTTCTTCTCTGCCCATCTCTCCAACCTGTTAAGATCCTTCTGAATGTCAGCACAACACTCTTGGGTATTGACCACTCCTCCCAGCTTTGTGTTGTCACTGAACTTGCTGAGAAGGCCTCTGGGCCTCCCCACAAGTCACTGATGAACAAGTTAAACAATACTGGACCCAATATTGACCCTTGGCAGGCACCACTAGTGACAGACCTCCAGCTGGACCCTCCCTACTGGATTACATGCCTCTGGGATGTGCCATTCAGCCAGTTCTCAATCCACTTTGTGTCCACTTATCCAGTCCACACTTCCTGAGCTTACCTATGAGGATATTTTGAGAGGCAGTGTCAAAAGCCTTGTTGAAATTGAGGTAGGCAATACACACTGCTCTCCCCTCATCCATCCAGGCAGTTGTCTCATCATGGAACGCCATCAGGTTGGTCAAGCATGATTTGCCTTTAGTGAATCTATGCTGACTAATCCTGATCCCCTTCTTGTCAATCATGTGGATAGTGATGGCCTCCAGAATGCAGCACTCCATCACCTTTCCAGGGATTTTATTGTTATCGGTGGTTTCCAGGAACCTCCTGGGCAGTTTGTGGTTTGTTGTATTTCTTTTCCAGCAAATGTCAGACTAATTAAAGTCTCCCACAAAGATCGGTCCTTGTGCATTTGAAGCTGATTCAAGCTGCCTGTAGATGACCTCATACACTTTGTTCTCCTGATCAGGCAGCCTGTAGAAAACGCCTGCAACAGTGTCACCCTCACTAGCCTGCAACTCCACCACCATTCCTTTCTGGTCTGTCTTTCCTGAACAGTGTGTAGCCCTTCATGACAACACCCCTTCATTCCAGTCATTTGAGGTATCCCATCACATTTCCAGAATCACAGTGAGATCTGTGACTTTACACAGAACTCTAGTTTGTCCATTTGTTCTCTATACTGCATGCATTGGTGTGCAGGCACTTGGTAGTATTTCATTGTGTCAATATCGCAGTAGGGGTGTACAGGGATGCCACACAGTTCTGTCTTGTGTTTATGTCTTTGGCTGCTAGTTCTTGATTGAGGTATTCTCCCTTAGGCCTCGTTTTGCTACTAGTGTCCTCACTATTGTTCTCCCCGTACCACACGTTATTTCTGTAAAGCCTGTCCCCGTCTCCATTCCCCCTTCAAATCTAGTTTAAAGCTCTCTCAATAAGCCCTGATAACTCCTGGGCTAAGACCCTTTATCCTCTTTGAGACAGGTAGACCCCGTTAGTTGCCAGCAGGCTCAGTGTTGTATAAATTGACCCATGATCAAAAATTCTGCTCATAACACCTGTCTCAAAGACAGATGTTCATCTTCATTATTTTCCTGTGTCTTGCCTCATCATTCTCTGTAACTTGTCCCTGACCAGTTGTCCCAAGGCCCTGAAGGTCCCCCTTGATTCTCCACCACCTTCCTGTTGGAACCTTGTCAGTGCCTACCTGAAAAACTAGTAGAGGGTAGAGTAGACTGTACCAGGCTGGGAAGTTTCTTTATGATTTCCCTTACCCAGGCCCCAGGGAGGCCACATACCTCCCTATGCGTTAGGTCCAGTTAGGTCCAGGTTGGGTCCCTCCCTATGGGAGGGCATAGCGGCCCTCCATTCCTCTTAAAAGGGAGTTACCAATGACTACTACTCTCTTTTTTTTCTTAATTCCAGAGGTCATGGTGCAGAAGGTAGGCTGCTCTGCCCTGGACAATGTCTCCATCCCAAAAGAACCTTCATCCACAGTCTCATTTCCCTGGTCCTGAGATTCCAGGGCCTTGTACTGCTACAAGGGCACAGTGACGGTGAGGTACATCTCGAGGGGATTTGCCTGCCACCCCAAGCAGAAACCCTTTTCCACTCCCCTCTGTCTTTAAGATTGTTTCCTTCTACCTGGTGTTGAGAGGGTAGGGGATCCATTGCTTCTTGTGAAGTGAATGGTGGGTGCATTTGTCTAAGGCATGGTAGAGTGCAGCTACATCAAGTCAATCTCTTCCTCTGTCTCTAATACTTCTTAGATTTTCTGCTTCATCTCTGTAGCTCAGGTTGTTTTGTACTGGCCATATGGAAATTCAAGCCTTTACTCTAGGACCATTATTTTATTACACATCTAATAAGTATGTAGGTGCAAATTAGATGTCTAACTCAGATGAAGGTGACTACTTGGTCTGAGGACAGGAAATCACAGTAACAAAAGAGAGGTGAACTGTGCTTAACATGGTTCTCCTACTATACTTTTTTATAAAACTTTTTTATAAGTTTCTACTCTCTTACTATAAAAATCATAGAATCTGGATTTATGCTCAGAAAGGTTCTTTGGTCCTTGCAGTATTAGCATTTTTAAATACATAAGCAGATGGTCTTTCAGAGCTCATTCAGCCTTTACCTACTTACCTTGCATGTTTTATCAATGAAAGCCATTATAGCAGAGCTCCTTCCTATATCACACCTCTTTCCAGGGCAAATCCAGGGAGATACGTGGAAGTCTTTCTGTAGCCTAATAACTGATATTAACTTGGCCTGCAGACATTTCAGCCAGTTTTTAATGTCTCAGATTGTGCCTTAAGTTCAGCCCAGATTACACTGTTACATGTTTTGTGTAGTTCTCTATCTAGTGCATGAATGTAAAACTGGGTGGGACATAACTGACTGTTGTTGGAACAGATGCTTCACATTTATCTTAACAAAAGGTGAAACTTGCCCGCATCCACCTGGTTTTGACCAGGTCACCAGATTAATTCTAACTTCACTTATGCTTGCTTTGTTGATAGCTGCTTTGGTATCCTGTGGACGCCAACAGGCTGGTCAGGGAGAAATTCTCCAGCTCCCAACCCTGTTCATGAGAAGAAGTTACATTCTCACAGACAGAGCTGAGAGACCAGAAGAGAACGTTTTGCTCTAGCTGTGGGAACAATTACCTTGTCATAGCTAGAAGCTGGGAAACCAAGAAAGTTTTTGTAAATTATTTGGGATGTTTTGAGAATACCTATCTTGGGATGGCATTTGTTACTTTTGTTATTTTAACGGATTTCTCTGTAACTAGCCCATTGTAGCTGTTCTTGACACTCTCCTCCTGACCACACTGGAAGAAGCACGGAGGTCAGAGCAGCAGGATCCCTCTTTAGGGATCTCTTTGCCTTCCTTGCTTTGCATGAAATAAAGATCTTTACCTTCTGATGAATATGGAGTCTTTCTTTTGCTGCAAATGGCCAGAACCTGGCCTGAATTGCAACAGTATCCTGCATGTCTCAGGAGAGAACAGGCACATTAAAACGCTAAGTAAGCAGATAAGGTGGTGTTTTAACTCTGAAAACTTTAAAACTGAAGGTCAGTTGTTATTGTAGGATACAGTTGAGTATTTGAGAGCTACAGCAGCTGAAACATTTCAGCTTTTTTTAAATTTTCCTAGGCTTTTTTTCTTCATTTTTATATATGAAAAACTATAAACCAGACCAACACATTGGAAGAAATATCTGGCAAAAGTTTAAAGGGTAATTGAAATATCTTTTTAAAAAGTTTATAGAATCTGTAAAGCAGTCTCCATAGGAAAGAAGCTGAACCATGATGCTATTTGTGGGAAACTGCAAGGATGAGTTTTGAGACAACCTAAATGTGGAGGCTTGTGAGCCTGCCACACAAAGGTCCCTGAGAATTCCCTGGGAGGGAAGGACCCTGAGAGGCACTCCTCAAGTTAGACACAAGAGGCTTCTCTCAAGGATACCCTGTTCTGTTATGCTAATGTACCCCTGTCCTGCTCCCTCATGCGGCCTCATGGGCTTCCCCACAGCCCCCTGCCCTCAACCCATTGGTTCTGGTGCTCTCTCCCTGCCCTCATACTTAAACCTCGGTTGTCCACTGTTCGGGATTCTTGTTCCTGGACCTGTTCACGTGCATGTGGCAACAATAAACCAACACATGGATTCTCACTCAAGAATCCTTCCTGGCTCCTTGCCACTGACTCTTATTTGGAGCTACCCAGTGCGTATGTGTGTGTGCGCTAGCTCCGCCGAGCTGCTTCCCCAGTTGAAGACACTTCTGGAAGGTAGCACCACCACCCCTGCCATGGATGCTACACCTAAAACACAGGCAATTTTCAGGAATACCAATTTACAGTTGCTGTCTACAAATAGATTGTGTGATTTTCCCTGATTGAGGTCTACATACATTTTAAAAGCTTGTTAATATATTGTCCTAGTTTTGCTTGGGACAATTTTTCTCACATTTGCTGTGAGGTGTGTGAACAGTGTGGGCATATCTAGGTTATTTATTCTGCACCACTCACATCATGTCTGAGATGCATGGCTTCATGTGGAAGGAAAGGCCAACATGCAGTGGAAGCGTGACCATTTATTTGTTCCCTTTTTATCCTGAGGGAGAAAAGCAATGAACAGAATAGTGTGTCAGTGTGGTCCAGGTGTGGTCAATGTAGTCCAGGCAAAGCAGATCGGTCATTGTGGCACACAAAGTCTAGCCTGAGGGTTTGTTCCTCATTGTCTTCCGTTGTCTTGGGCTCAGGGGAAAGGAGGCAGTGGCTACAGTGGTGTCTGCCATTTTCTCCTTTATCTCGGAAGGCTGCATGTCACCACTGGGCTGTGGCAATGTCCACCATTTTCTCTCTTGTATCAGGAAATGCCACATGACCATCAGGACTGCAGTAACATCTACTGTTTTCTCCTTTGTCTCAACAGATGGTAGTGGAACCAAGTAACTGAGATCCCTGTTCCAGGATGTGAGCATTGGCAAGAGGTTTGAGAAGAGGACAGAAACTCCCAGCCTCCTGAGGTGACTCCTGTCAAGCATGAAGGAAAGGTTTTCTCTTAAGGATGATCTAATAGCGTGCCCAAGCAGGTGGAAGGCCATGGAGAAAGGTATTCAGTACCTGAGAGAATTAGCTATGCTGGACAAAATCTGTAGGGATTCAAATAACAAGCAGTCCACTGTAGATCCAGATCAGGTCCAGCTTACACGATTCATGTGGCAGAAGTTTGTGTGGAGTGCACCATTGTCATACATTGATGTCAATGAAAGAACAAGAAACATTGCTTCAGGTGATTACCCGACTTCAACAATATGAAGATCATCTCTTTTGCTCCCTACTGACCTGCATCTTGGCTGTGAAAATGTGGCAATGATGAGGCCCTAAGCTAAGGATTTGAGCCACAAAAACTACTCCATATCCATAAATCTTCAGAAGGCTTTAGATTTATTATTTCACTCAATGCGTAGCAAGCAAATGCAAAGTGCAAAAGCAAAGAGCAAAAAGCTTCTCTCTCTCCAGCTATCTCCTCTGAGAGTGTCCGTGTGTCTGTCCCAGTGAACACAACAGTGTAGAACAGAGTGTGAAAACAAACAAAGATCAAGTATTTAATTGGCCAAGCAAATACTCTTTTCAAAACATCTTTTCATGTTTACATTTTTTGCTGCCTGGGAATCTTGCCCAGAGCTCTTGACTGACCTTCATGCTGTAAGAATCTCTTTCAGGCAGAAACTGCCTGAAGAATCTTTTCATGATTTCCACAATGAAAAGACTGCCCAAGACTGCAGACAGACTTGAAAGACTGGAAAAAGCTAGAGAGGAAATGTCCTGTGCCCGTGCCAGTATGGACCAGAGCTTCTGCTATTGGGAGCATGTACCCCCCTGCTCGAGAGAAGGGTACACACCATGAGGTAACCTGCGGTTTTATCTGCATGACCACAGAGAAGACAAAAGGAAGTGGGATGGAACACCCCGCCTCTGCCCTAGCAGCACAGGTATGTGAGTTAAGAGAAAGGATAACCACCACAGGAAATTCTTCAAGGATAAATGCCACTCCAGTTTCCAGTGGGCAAGTCCTTAGACAAAATGGAAGAACTGAATGTTATTTCTGATTCTCTTGAAGGGATCTCCAGTTCATATTTACAAGAAAAGAGTAATGACTACTATGACAAAAACTACAGATGCCCTGCCTCCAGCTAGCTATGAGAAAGGGACAATTTGATCTATTGGACTGTGTGAATCCAATGGCCTGGCACCCACAAGAATATAAGTTTTTAGTTGACACTGGCACACAATGTACCCTGATGCCATCAAGATCTGTAGAGGCATAATCTATCTCTATTTCTGGGATGACAGGGCGATCCCAACAGCTGACAGTACTGGAAGCTGTAGTGAGCCTGATTGGGAGTGAATGACAAAATTACCTCTTTCTGATCAGCCCAGAGACCCCATGCATCCTTGGGATAGATTATCTCAGGAGAGGGTACTTCATGGACCGAAGATGGTATCGTTGAGATTTTGGGATAGCTGCTTCCTCTGGGAGACAGAGGAAATTAGACAACTGAATACTTTGCCTGGTCTCTCAGAGGACCCTTCGACAGATGAAGGTTGAAGAACAACAGGTACCAATTACTACCATGACAACATACTGTTGCATACTCAACAATATGTTGCATACTCAACAATATCACACCAACTGGGACTCCATGACCCTCATCCATGAGATGATTAATGAACTGGAGAGCCAGGGAGTGGTCAGTAAGACATGCTCACACTTTAATAGCCCCATATGGCCAGTGTATAAGTCCAATGGAGAGTGGAGACTGACAATGGACTATCATGTCCTGAACGAAGTCACACCGCCACTGAGTGCTGCTGTGATGGACATGCTGGAACTTCAGTATGAACTGAAGTCCAAGGCAGCAAAGAGATGCCACCATGAACACTGCTAATACATTTTTCTCCATTCCTGTAGGAGCAGAGTGAAGGCCACTCTTTGCTTTCACTGGAAACTGACTGTCTCAGGGGTGAGAACAGCCCCACTGTTTGCCCTGAACTGATCTAGACTGAACTGGAAAAGGAGCTCCAGAACACTTGCAACATGTTGATGACATCATCATGTGGGGCAGTTTTTGCTGAGGAAGTTTTTGAGGAAGGAGAGAAGATAACCCAGATCCTTCTGAAGGCTGATTTTGCCCTAAAGCAAGGTAAGGCCAAGAACTTTCCCAGGAAATTCTGCTTTTAGCAGTAAAATGCAAGATGGACATTGTCAGATTACAATGCACATGGTCAGCTGTCCTGGTTTGAGACAAATTTGGAGGAACATCCAAAATGAACATCTTCTGATAGAAGGCAGGTTTCAGCCACCCTTCCCCCACCAAAGAATTTTCCTTGGAGGAAAGTGAAAGGAAAAAAACTATTTAACAGACACAATGCACAATAGGAAAAGAATAATTCTAGATAATAAAGCCTCTCACTGTGGAGAAAACCTGGTAGATTCTCAAAGTCCTTTCTTTGGGTGTGGTCTCTCTCTCTCTACTTCAGAGCTCGGTCAGCCTGGGCCCCCTCCAGGCCTTGGTGGAGTATTCTCCCAATGAGTTCTGCTGTTCTGAACCGTTCCAGAAGAAAAGAAGAGGAAGCCAAAGTCCCAGAGGAAAAAAAAGTTCAACTCTCTGTCTTCCTCTCCAGAGAAATAGAGCCAAAAGCTGGCTGAAAAGCAGGAAAGGGTGCTTCCTCCACTCTGCCACTGCAGGAGCACGCAGAGAAGTAGAGTGACCATGGAGCACAAATTGCTTTGAACAGTTCATCTGGCTTGGTTTTTTTCTTTCTCTCGCACCCAGTTTTAAAGACACAGAGAGGCACAGGAATCATGTCTGGGCACAGAGTGACAATAGGGGATACAACATCATAAAGTCACCCCAAGACATCAGCAAAATAGCAATTTTGTTCCCCACCAACTTTCCAAGAAGAAAACATAAACTTTCCTTGGCACTGTGGATTTTTGATTCCAGATTACAGTCAGATTGTAAACCATCTCTATAAGTGACCTGGAAGAAGAATTTCAAGTGCAGTCCTGAACAATAAAAAGTTTTTAACAAATTAAACAGGAGATTGTTCATGCAGTAGCCCTTAGGCCAGTCAGGACAGGACAAATGTGAAAGATGTGCTCGAGACTGTAGCTGGGGAGAATGGTCCTTCCTGCCATCTCTGGCAATGTGGGAAATGTAAAAAAGCAAGGAAGACTTTCAGAGTCTGTGGGAAAAAGCAGGTTTTAGAAATAGAGCAAAGATTTTAGGTTCAGCAACTGCAAAAGCATGAAGTAGAAGAAGATACAATTATCTAGACAGCAAGGACACTAAAACAAGGGCTGGTGTCTCTAGGCTTGGCTCAGAGAAGTCTTGAAGTTGCAGAAAATGTGCTTAGCAAAGACACTGAAGTTTTAAGCTTAATAAGGGTATATTGTTTGTTCATAGAAGGTATACAAGCAAGCATTGTCTGGAACAAGGGTACGTACGCTTTTTAGTGACTGGTTAGAACACTTGTCTGTAAACTTTAGAAACTTGCTATTGGCTGAAAAGCTTTTAAGAATGTTCTGTCACTAAGAAACTTTAGGATGTCAGCAGACATGAGCCATGTATATTCTCTTGTGCACATGAGGCGGATGCCTGAAATAAATAAATAAAAGCTCGTGGAACGCCTGGCTGTGCCCCCGTCCCGTTTACAACGGTTTCTCCGACATGGCAAAAATGTATCCTGGAAGATTGGAGGACAAGCCCTGGGGTTCTAGAGTCAGGAATACAAAAGATCCAAGGCCTGTAACAACCCAAATGTAAAAGAGATACTGGTGGCTTATGAAGGGGGTTGAGCTGCCTTAGAAGCAATTAGCACTGAAGCACAGCTTCTTTTGGCACTCCTACTGCCAGTGTTGGGCTGGAAGTTCAAAGGGAAAGTCCCTTCCATACATCATGCCACTGATGCTACATAAACTAACTGGATCACACTGATCACACAGTGAGCTTGCATAGGAAACTCCAGCAGTAGATAGTGGGATCTTCATATATTGGGATCTCCATTCAGCAAGAGCCACCTCATTAGTCAACACCAGAAGTTTCAATAATCAAGCTGGTCTTGCCCAATTAAAACTTCCATGTACCACACAAAGGGATTAAGACCCCATGGTGCATATGAGAAATAAGTGTTAGGGAACACAGTTTAGATTAGTTCTTACACAAGCAAAGGCAAATCCATCTGTGGCATTGTTTGGCTCAAGGATCTGGGTGTGCTTTGTGGGTAGTGCAGAGGGACAGGGAAGCACAATGCATACTTTTGATTTTTGGGTAAGAACAGTCTGTAATGTTGAATTGTATAATATTGGTTGCTGAATGACACTGCCACTGTATCCCATAACCACCATAGACCATGGATATGGACTGCTCCAGATGCACCAGTTGTGAGCTCCTGATGGAGCTTGCAACCACCCAACAGCAAAACAGCCGTCCTACCCTGGAAGACACCTAGGATGGATAGAACCCCCAGTCATGGACTAAATGAACTCAAGAGACATCTTGGAAGGACAGCCACTGACTTGGGAAATTATACTTGCACATGTGTAAATGTATAAATGTATATAAGTGTAAATATACATACATATGTATGTAAAAATATATATAGTTGGAAGGTGAAGGATCTGGGCATGATGCAGATGGTATAGAATGAGGGGTGGATAATGTCCTGGTTCTAGCGAGGATAAGGTTAATTTTTGCAGTACCCAGGAAGGAGCATGGCTGGAACCTGGAGGTTATTCTATACCATCTCACGTAATTACCTGAGGGCAGGGAAAGGGAGTCTCTTCCATGGAGAAGGGCTTCCTTCCAGCTGAGCAAATGTGGCAGACTGAGTGGTGGGGTAATGCCAGTTCTTAGCCAGAGGGATTGCTTTGGGTAATTGTATTAGTTTGAAAACAAGCCAGTGGGAGATTGCAAGTCAGAATTATAATTTAATAGGAAAATTAAAATAAATGCAATAGTACAAGAACACTGACAGAGTCAGGATACAACCTGACACCCTGTTAGTCAGGGTGGTGGTAGCAGTCCAGATGAAGTGGTTCTGTTGAAGTGGTGATCCTGTAGAAGGGTCTGGTCTTCACCTGAAGGTCCAGTGGGAGCTCTTGTCCTCTGGGAAGCCAGTAGGTAAGGGTGGCTTGTGCTATTCCAAACCCCAGATTATATCCAGATGGGAATGCTTGGCTCCCCCGCCCGGCGGAGCATCTCACAATGGGCTGATGTAATTCTATGAGTCATGCAGTGGATCTTTGATTGTCCATTAAACAGAGATAGCCCCTGGAGGGAGTTATCAGGGATGAGTCATGGTAGGAGATAACGAACACTGCCCCACCTGCTTTAACAGCTTGTGAAGATGATAATAGAATACACACTTTTGGTTACATCTTACATTGTAACCCAGGACACTAATGCTAGTTCCAAGCCAGAAGGAGCAGTGGGAGTAGCGTGGTGGAGGGGACAGTTTGGTATCTTCTATTGTTGGGGATTTTGAAGGTGAGCAATAGTGTTTCTTTTTTTTGTATCCTCTCTCATTAGTATTTGTGCTGTTACTGTTTGTTTTCTTATCTCATTTCTGTTTCCAGTAAATTGTTCTTGTGTCAACCAGAAATCTTTTTTTTTTCTGCCTCCAATTCTCTCCATCTCACCACAGGAGGGAGCGGGGGGAAAGACAGGTAGCAAGCGAGTGGCAGTATGGTTTGAGAGTCTCAGTGGGAGCTGAGAATTGGACTACCATTCCTAAACCATGACAACAGGTGTGAGGAGCCAATTTAGTTTTGATTTGTCTCAACTCTGGTTGTCAGAGGTACATGGAGGAAGGGTGCACATGTGCCACATGCAGGAGGCAAGCAGAAGAAGCCTTTTCTCTGGGGAGACTTTGGCAACACTTCGCATGGGACAGGCCATCAGCAGGACCCTCCAGAGAGGCTTCTCCAGTCATATGGTGAAAGGTCTCCATCAGTGGACTGCAGTGGGACATTGGACTGGGCCAATGGTCTCCTGGTAGCAGGCAGACTTTGGGAGGAGCCAGAGGGCACAAAAAGTAACTGCACCACAAGCTGTGGGGGCTTTTGGGTCTTTTGCTTTTTGGGGGCTTGGTGAGTTGGGGCTTTTGAGAGTTGGGTTTTTTTGAGGCTCACTGCTGCTTGCTTGCTGGCTCACTTGCTTGCTGGGTTGCCTGATCACTGGCTCACTCACTCCTTTGCCCTGGCCTCAGGCTGCCTTGTGGCTGTCCTGCCCTCACTGGCTCTTGCTTGCCCTCGCGCCTCTTCTGCCTCCCTGTGTCCGTGACTGCCACCCTGCCACTTCACCCACATCCCTGCCTGAGCTATTTGCATTCAACCCTGCTGCTCCAGTCCAGCCCACCCTGCCACCCATCATTGTGATCTTCACTGCAATCCTGTCCAGGGTCCTGGACCTCCAGTCCAAGCACCCACTCACTGTGTATCTGGCCACCCATCACTGCAAGACCTGCGCCTGTGAAGCCACACCTCTTTGAGAGCCGCGCAGGCTCATTAGTAGGCAGCCCGTCCACCCCACCCTGTCGTCTAGATGCCAACAGCACTCCCTGATCTGTTGGTGGTAATGCCCTCTTTTTTTTCTGTCTCCACTCTCTCTGTCTCTCTCCCTCATCCTTATTCCATTTTCCTTCCTTCTTTCCTGTCTTTTCTAGACCTCTTTCATTTGGACAGCTTCTTTTTCTTTTTGTTTTTCATTGTCGGAGAATCCGTTGTCAACAGGACGGGAGCACAGCCAGACGTTCCACGAGCTTTTATTTATTTATTTCAGGCATCAGCCTCATGTACACAAGAGAATGTACACAGCTCACATCTGCTGACATCTCAAAGTTTCTTAGTGACAGAACATTCTTAAAAGCTTTTCAGCCAATAGCAAGTTTCTAAAGTTTACAGACAAGTGTCCTAACCAGTCACTAAAAAGCGCACGTACCCTTGTTCCAGACAATGCTTGCTTGTATACCTTCTATGAACAAACAATATACCCTTATTAAGCTTAAAACTTCAGTGTCTTTGCTAAGCATATTTTCTGCAGCATCAAGACTTCTCTGAGCCAAGCCTAGAGACACCAGCCCTTGTTTTGGTGTCCTTGCTGTCTAGATAAATGTATCTACTTATGTGTTCCTGCTTTTTGCAGCTAAAACTAAAATCTCTGCTTTATTCCCAAAGCCTGCTTTTTCCCACAGACTCATCTGAAAGCCTCTCTGCATTTGGATTTCCCACATTTCATTACCAATAAACAGCTCTCAGATACAACATTTGTCTTGTTTAGCTTAATTTTATTCCTGACCATCTAATTCTAAAAGAACTACTTGCAGTTTCTCTCAGTGGAATGTGATAATAGGAAATGTTAAAGAACAGTGCTGTGGTATGGAAATGGGAAGCAAAAATGACACCTCACTCACAGTGAATGAGACAACTAACAGGCAGAGATTCTGCCAAATGGATGGTGATACAAAAAATACAAGATTTTCCTCCAGAATGGGGCTCCCAGAAACTCTGCAGTGGGGCTCAGCAGCACGAAGTAGGAGCAATTATGCTTCAGGTTCCTTCTGTGCAAGTATCTTGGAGGTCTCCCTCTTGCCCAGTGGAAAGGCCTGGATTAAGTTCACCTGAAGATCAAGAGGCTGGTATCATAGGGAAGATGTTAGGTGCTAAAAAGTCCAATCAGGAAGACACTGTCCAAGATGATGAAATGCCTTCTCCTCTGAAATCTGTTACTGTTTTGCTGTCTTTAGGGCTGGAGTTTATATCTAGAGTAAAGAGCAGAGGACAAAGTACTCCTCTCAGTGGAATTTTTCCTAGGGATGTTCCTGTGGTCTTTTCCAACATCTTAGCACACTGTTCTGAGTGTGGTCTTCTCATACAGTCAGATCTGGGGGCTTCAAAGGATGGTGTGATGCAGACCACTAAAACTTTCAACCAAACTGATATCCCTGTCAGAAAGCTCAGGTGGCCTCTATTGCTTTGTCGACCCCATGAACAACTGACAAAATCAGCCTCCGTTGACAACATGGTTGCGGGTAGATACAGGTCACATTACTGGGGTGAGGCCTCTGCGACCAAGGCTATCCCTGCTGTCATTGCTGCTGCTGCTGCCACGACTGCTACCTGTGGAACTTCCCCATGGCAGTCTTTCCTCAATGCCCTGCTCGAACCATGCCACCACTGTGCTGTAGCTGTTGAAAATGCTGGTGGTCCTAAAGGATACCACAATGCATAATCTTACACCCATGAGATTTCTTCATATATGTGAACAGTTGACACACTTATGAGATGCCTCTTCCTTTCCTCTCTCCCAGTGCTTGCTTTCTTAGTGATACGTATCTTCAGAAAGTAACCAAGAAAATGGATAGAGAAAGAAGCATTCCCTTCTGGAAAAAAACAGCAAACATATCTGTGTACATTCAGTTTTGTTAGGCTGCTTCTTTTAGTGATTTATATACATCAGTTCAATGCTAAATGGTTAACTGTCAACTGGGAGGTAAAGTTTACAGTCAAATGAAGAGCTGAGAAATGACAATGAGTTTCAGTGAATCAGCTGAGTAAATAAGTAACTTACTGGCTTGCAGAAAATGCAAGGTTACATGATTTAATGTAATCTTTTTAATAAAATAAAACTCATGTAGGTTATATTACTTACTGCTTATTCAAGACTGTGAACATTTAGACACATACCATAACCCACTGCTATAAATCAAAATGAATTGTGACTTCTCAGAGCTTCAAGCTGTTTTACTGTGGTAAAAAAAGAAGCTTGCCTAAAATCTAGAGTCCCAGTAAGATGAATGATTCCAATAAAAATTCCAACAGTAAAAATTCATCAGATAGTTTATTTCTTTGTTCAGAAATGCTGAGTATTCCCCAAAGTTGTGAAAGACTCACAGTGAGTTGGGGAAGAAAGCAAGGAAGGGAGTCAGGAGAGACTTTTAATCCTGAGAAGAGTGGAAGGAGCAGCATCACCACCTGTTAGTTTTCAGGCATTTCCATTTCTCCTCTTCTATTTTCTCTTCATAAGAAACTGAAACTTGAACTGTTGTAGAAGAAAATGATTAGATAAAAATTCCAGACAGTGAAACTGGTTAATTTTAAGCTGCTATGTCATTGCAGCTTAAATTGACTGATATAAATCTGCAATGTCTTTTCTTTGGACAGTATATTAGAAAATATGCTTTTTGTTTTCTATCTTGCAGTTTCTAGAAGACAGCGGAGTCAGTTCTTAAGCAGGAAGCTCTTTCTCATTGATTCATACTATTTTATTACCCTTCTAATGGGGGATAATGGTATATTTCTTCTCTTGTCTGTGGGCAGGAAATGTGGGAGGAACAGACTTTGCACTCTATCATTATCCAAAATCTCTTCTTAGGGATATAGCTTCACACCCAAGTCACTGTGCAAGAAGTGAGTGATGTAGTACCTACAACTTCTATTGTGAGAAGTTTGCTCAGGTTACCTCCCATTTACCAAGGGCATGCATGGAGCATGCAACCACCATGAAGCAACTGTTAGACAGGAGATTTATCCTGTTTACCAGCACCTTACCTCAAGCAAGGTCTTGGATGAGAGTAGTCCTGGAACAGTTAGCCTCCACCTCCATCCCTGCTGCTGAGCATGAGCACTGAATTAATCAGAGTGAACCTGTGCTATGTGATATACTCAAAGAGCCAGTGCCAGGGGAGCTGCCTGTATAAGGACTGGTACAACATTTTACCAAACCAACCCACAAAGTGCCATTTGCATGGTGCTTTCCGTTAGCCTTGAGGAACCACCTAGAAATTTGTCTGTAGCCTACTGACTTCTTCCTAGAGATCTGAAAGACAGAAGCTCTTCAAGCTCATTTTTTGGATGGCTCTTTCTTTAAATGATGATGGATTTTTTCTTTAAATGGTTTGTTCGGTTCACCCCCAAAGGTATGGTTCATTCCTAAATTGTAACCCTCTCCCCAGGCTGTCCTCGATGCCGTATTGGTTTGTGTTACCTAATCCCTCCTGCCTCCCATTCCCGTTGGTCCCTGAGATGTGTTCTTCCCCTTTACTCCTCCCCTATCAGTATCCCATTGGCCCAAGCCATGTATCCACCCCCACTTTAGAAAGCTCTCTTAAGCACATACACTAGGTCTGTTGGTTTCTCTGCCTCCCTCTCTTGCCCTTTCATCCCTTCAGAACCATGCTCCCCCCTGGCGTGGTACCTCCAATAAAAGATCATCTAATTAGCACCCCCAGAAGCCGTGTTTGTATTTCACTGCCTGCTCACTGCCGCCAGCCGACCTGCTACTTAAAGACTTCTCTCCAGAAGCCCCGGTATGGCTATTGTACACCACCCCCCTTCCCTGAACCCAGGGGTATGTTGCCCCCAGCCCCTGTCATTGGAACCCAGGGGTATGTTTCGCTCCAGCCCCTGTCACTGGATACCGGTAAAAATGCCTGAGGCACTGCAACATGTATGTCCTCAATGTGTTCAGCTTTAGAAATTGGTAGAAGTTATTTTACAGTGTGAGCACTGCTTACTTGCGCCCAATACATGTGGTGTATGGGTAAAACCTTATAAAATGAAAGCCTTGTTGCCTTTGTAAAATCATGGCTCAGGCCTGCTACTTCGGCTAAGTAGAAAAGGACTGTGGGAAAGAGTCACAATTGAATTAAGGGTAGGAAAACATGCTGTTTGACCATTACGTGTTCACATTGTGGTGTATNTTGACCATTACGTGTTCACATTGTGGTGTATGATGGTTGGTTGAATTATATTTGTTGTGCTTTAAAACTACGTAAACTGGTAACTGGCTAACTGCTTTAAAAGGCCAGGTTTTTGCAATAAACAGGCTCTCCTTTGCATCTTCCTGGGGACTCTGTGTCTCATTATCACAAAAAATACATTCCCATCTAGGAACAAAAAAATCTGTCTGAGGATCAAGATTAAAAATTTGATGTGGGTGATAAATGGGAAATTAGCCAACATTCTGAGTGTTGACTCACCATCCCTCTACGATATTTAAAGTTGTGTAGATGTGGCACTTAGGGACATTGTTTTGCAATGGATTTGTCAGTGCTGGGTTAATAGTTGGGCTTGATGTTCTTGAAGGTCCTTTGAAAACTAAACAATTTTATAATTCTATGATTCCATGATTAAGAGAATCAGTTGTGCTGCATATGGAGTACGCACTTAGGAGACCTCACCTCCACCACAGGGAAGAATGCCCTATCAGATTACTGCTGGTCTCTAATTAGCCCTTTCTGGTGCAATCTCATGACTGTTGGAGCTAGAGTTTTTAAATTTATTGCTATGGGCTGGTTTATCCCAGGGTCACACACATCAGGATTGTGCCTGGTATAGTAGTTGCATTGAAATGGAGATTGAGAATTCTCAAATGCATGGGGAGCATCTTTTACCCTCTAGCTGAAACTGATCTCCTAGTAGGGAGGGCTTCATCATGTTTCAGGCCTTGTTGAGTCTGAGTGATAGATTTGAACTCACAAACGTGAAGAGAACATCAAAGGTCGTGATTGCAGGCATCCGAAGAGACTGGGAATTTCTATGCTTTGCAAACATGCCTGTTGTTTTCTATCAGTTAGAGTGGTCAGCCTTGAAGTTGTGGTAGGTTGAAAACTTTCTTGATTGATAAGTTGCCAGCCCAATGAGAGGGCAGGTAACACCTCCGCTATCGCATATTTAAAGGAAGGCAAGTGTGGGAATTTTCTCTTTTGTTCTGGCCTCAAGGGCTGTGGGGTGGCTGGAGGCAGAGGGTCCCGGGCCTTGGCCCAGGCCAGCATCCCCCCTCCCCCACCCCCCGGTGCGGCAGCACTGCGGGGCCAGCCCTCCCCACCAGGGGACAGCTGCCCCAGCTCCGCATGCAGTGTGTGACTGGGTCTGCGTGGCTTCAGATTTCAGATTTCATCTGAAGCTGTTGCAACTTCCCCTCACGGAGCCAGCGGGGCATTCCTGCATCCAACACAGCTCGTGCTGTACTGAGGAAACACCACATGCCAAAACTGACAAGGACACCTTTTCTTTCAAGTCAGCAAAGAAGAAAGAGAAAGTAAAGTCACATGGGACGAAGTTGAACATGGCGACTCCAAGGTCAGAAACAGAGGGGAAGGGTGAGACCACGTGGGATGGAAGCTAACTGACAGCAGGAAAAGAGAGCGGTCACACTTCTGGTGTGGAGCTTAAAAATTATTCATGCAAGCTGTAGAAAAAAATCTTCAATCTATTTGAAAAAGAACTTGGGGGGATGGGAACTTCTTGTGCAGCCTGTCATTTTAAAGAGAGGCCCACACCAGACCATATAGAAGTCGTGAGAAGCTGTAAGAGAGGCCTATGCCAGGCCATATAGAAGTTGTGAGAAGCTGTTAGAAAATTGAAGCAGAGAACCTTTGCTTTCAG
This sequence comes from Erpornis zantholeuca, assembly GCA_013400515.1. Classification (NCBI taxonomy): domain Eukaryota; kingdom Metazoa; phylum Chordata; class Aves; order Passeriformes; family Timaliidae; genus Erpornis; species Erpornis zantholeuca. The sequence continues at coordinate 41,463 of VZTN01000042.1, forward strand.
GCTGAGATAACCTTTGCTTTCAGGCTGATATCTTTCTCTTAAAAGATGAAAACCCCATGTTTTTTTGCTGTGGCCCATGACTTGGCATTGTGGAAAGACTGCAAGACATTCATGGGAAGGATACCTTTTTC
>VZTN01000043.1:0-26636 GCA_013400515.1 Erpornis zantholeuca
TGGATAAAGTGTTGCCTTCAAGTCTTGGTCTTGGCACTGAAATAAGTGGGAGTATATGACTTTTACAAGGGCTGTAACTTGGAATTTTTAGTGAGCAGTGAATTAAGATGCTCATCATATTACAGCAATTTTCAACATTTATTTTAAGGAAGAGCTGTTTGAAGTGGAGGGTCTTTTACATCTCAAATGTTGGTCAGAGTGATTCAAATAGTCTTTACAATAATCCCTTATATATTACTTAAAAAAAACACATTTGAAAAAAAAAGTTTCAAATTAAAATAAAATTATTCATATTAAAGTAAGTTTATCTTCATCCCAATTAGAACTAATTTTTTTTTAATTTAGGTAGTACTGCCTTAAATTCTCCCTCCTACCCCATGCTTTAGTATTCTAGGACAGGACAGTCTTTTAGGGTCTTTCTGACTCAGGACCTGTGCAGACAAAATACAATGACAAAAGCCTTTAAACTTACACCAGCTTTCCCAAAACAGCATCTATACATCCTACCTGTGTTCTACTGTGTTCAATACATAATGTTATTCATCAGTAAATCATTTACTGTATGTGCTCATGAAAACAGAACAATACAGAGATATCTAACTGTGCATTTTAATGAAGTAAATTGTTCATATTAACCAGATCTTCCAGCTTATCATAGTATACAATTTTAAAAAGTTAGGACTTAAATCTTTCTATCCTGTGTATTGCCTGAGAGTAAGCCACAAAGTCAGAGAGAAAGTATCTTATTTTCCAGTAGCTGCATGGGATTTTTCGTAGCATTACCAATAAATAACCAATATTTTAAATGCAATAAAACCTGCTTGTATATGTGCTAAAAGAATCAATGAATAGTAGAGGGTGTTAACGTACATGCTTTTCTTAATAAAAACCATGTGAAACGTATGTCGCTGTTAGTAACAGATGGGAGGCTGACAGAAAACTAGCACTTTGTTTTACATCACTTGGGTTTGATTCATAGCCTCTTGGTACTGTTTTCCTATAGCACAAGTTTGGCATTCATTGAATTCTATATAAAAGAGTAACTCTTGTCCTCACAAAAAATCAATGGCTAAGTGCTGTTTCATCTTTCAAGCTAAAAAAAAAGATGTCCTGCCACAAAATCAGGATAGAAGACAGTGTTGACTATCGTGTCATTTATGGGTTCCTTTGTATCCTTAATGGCCTTTAGACACCATTAATATGTTTGGGTTTTAAACCTCTCTGCATATAATTTTGCAAATACTAGAAATGGCCAACATAAGATTGAATTGTTAATAGGTTTTTTAATTGCCTGCTCAGTATTTTTCTCTTTTTTAATATATATATATTTACCACTTTTTTCCTTTCTTTTGCAGATTGTAGCTTTGCGTGAACAAAATGCACACATTCAAAGGAAAATGGCAGCTGGGGAAGGGTCTGCTGAATCAGAGCATATTGAAGGAATGGAGCCAGGGCAAAAGGTTCATGAAAAGGTATAAAATGTTAGTTGTTGTTACATCTAACAATCAGTGTGATTAGTAATCATGCTTTAGATTTTAGTAATGTGAATATTTTATGGGATGTCCATTTAGAGTATTGTCTGCCTACTAAAACCAATGTGAAAAAATTAGCTTGTTTAAATGAGAGAACAAATGCAAATGGGCACATCCTTGCTCTTTGATAGGCTATTGAGTTAGACCCATAGCTTATAACAAACTTTTCTTGGAATTTTTTGCATAATGCTACAATTATGAGTACTGTATGCTGCTTAGTGATACTTTGTAGGTTGCATACAGAAGAGCAAAGTGTAGTGGTATGTGTGTGTAAGGCTGTATATGCCAACATTCCTGCAAAAATAGACTCTAAGGGGATAACAGAAACCTAAAAGACTAGAAAAAGTAATCTTTCTCTATGCTGCCTATAGATATTCTTCAAAGTCATGTCCATGTTCATATAGAGAGAAGCTACTTACTTACAACTCCTTCAGCAGGAAACAGTTATATAGAATTCAGGCCAAGTATTAATGCTAAAAGACAACAAAATATAGAGGCTGATTTAGAAAAAACGTTTTCTCCTAAACCTTAGATTTCCATATTGATGAAAAACAAGTCAAGCATCTTCCTCTTTTGCTTTAGAATTATTAAATTAAAATAACATAACATTTGGCAGACAGCTGAAATGAGTAGAGCTACTTCTTGGAATTGTGCATTTTTGTGTAATGCTGTGTGATGAACAGTGGCATAAATAATACCTAGAAAAAATAGCTGTCATCAGTACTTATTTTTATGGGAAATCCAATTTACAATGGTGCACTTGAAGTACAAGCATTAATTTTACAAATTTTGCCGTTTATATGTATTTTCCTTTGAGTAATCAATGTGTTTGAGAAACACACAGTAAACAAATACTGTTCAGCTACATTCCCCTCTTTGCAAAATCTTATTTACAGACACATCTGTGAAATTTTGATAAACAGTATACACCCCACTCATGTGTGCTTTTAAATACAGTGACACCGTTTAGCTGAAAATCTCGAATTTTCCACTTCCTTTGCAAGCCCTGTCTTCTGATTTGAGCCATTGGGTCCACTGCTTGCAAGCAGAACTACGTGAAATTTGACCATCCATCCTTTAAGAAATCTGCATATTTAAACACTGAGAGGAATGAAATCCAACATAACATATTATTATCAATTTTTTTTTTAATGTTTCTACAACATTATGTCCAGAAAACTCCTATGTTTCCTGATAAAAACAATATAGGTTGGTCAGGTTAAGCTGAAATAAAGTTTCAGCTCCTTATGGTAATGAAAGCATACTGGATATGGAGTTAAGAGGAGGCTGTATTGACACCAGATCAACCAGTGCATTCTAATTCACATCCTCTGCACTAGCTGCTCTCTACCTTTCTATATTTACCTTAGTGGCCATCATCAATTCCTTGTTATTTAGGCAAGAGAAACTTAAAAGCTAGCAAATATAGAAACTTGCAAAGAGGACAGCTTGCACAAAGAGAAGAGCTTTAAAGGACTCTGAAAAATTGTTTCAAAGAACACCTGACAAAGATCACCTGCTGTGGGAATTAAGATGCAACTATTTCTGTTATCAGATATTCACCTACTTAGGTCTGTGACCACTCGCTGCCACCCAGATCCTTTACTTAATCTCTAAGGACAATAGCCTGATTTCCCCACAAGCAAAAGCCAGGAAAGAGAGAATTCCCAGCAAATAAAGTGCCCATTGGGAAGCCTGTTGAGAAGCAACAAGGGATGCTGCAATGGTTGGAATGAACAGCCAAAAATAATATACTGTGAATAAGTAGTTTGTTTTAAAATAAGCTCCTTATTTCCTACTGGTATTTATTTCAGCTTTCATAAGAAACATGAAAGTTGAATTATTCAGTAAAACTGAATAATTATCATTATCATTATTGTGAAATTATCATATGCAAATTAGGAAGTGTTGAATTTGCTTTGGAAAAGAGGGGATCTTCTGATGTTTGTACACCTTAAATGTCCACCATTACAGTATCCCTTTCAGTTGTAATTACATTTTGCTTATTTATCTCTCATAATGGAGAATATTCCTAAATTCTGTGCAGCGTATTTTAATTCAAATATATAAAGAAATCATTGTAATAATTCTCCTGAAGTTAATGGAGTTTTATCAGAGATTAATTAGCCTGAGGAATTAGTTTTTATCCTAAAAGGTGCCATGGATGTATCAAAGGTTTCCTGCTTGACAAATCCACTTCAGCATGGAATTCTGTTACACTGAAGGCCCAAAACCTAAGTATTTAAGTGCAGTGTAAATCAGGGTGTTTCTCCTTGGAAGCACACTGGTCCTACCCATAGTAAGGGTAGTTTTACCAATAGAAATTGATAATTCCCTTCAGAACAACACCAGAATCAAATGGAAACAGATATATATACCAGGAGAGGTAAAAGAGCCTGATACTTCTGGTGCAATGGAAACCAGATGTTACATTTTATGAGGAACTCAGAGCCATACATAATTACTTTTTGCAAGAACTAAACAGCTGAGTCTATTTTGCTTTATAATATACCTCAGGCTGTCACATTTAGCTTATTTAAGAATCACTTTTTTTTCTTCATAGTCATTACACTAACATATTACAATAATTCAATCAAATGTTCAAAATTAAATCAGTAGGTTATGAATACAAAAATCTGTGAAAACATTGACAACAATTATAGGCATTGTATCCTGTAGGAGTAAAAGGTGTTTTGCCAAGGCAAACATAGTGGGCTAAAATGTTTGGAGTGCAATTCAAATACCATTAAAAAAAGTAGCAAGCATCTTTCAGAGCAATCATCAGAATCTGTTCTGGTTTTTGGACTTGATTATTTTTGGATTTTCTGATGTATATTTTTGTATGATTAATAGAACACTGCAGAAGACTTCCAGTTTCAGGTTTTACTGAAAAAAGTTTATATGACATGCACTCCTTTGTTTTGAATGAATAAATAAAGAAATCTCTCCTTTCAACTGCTAGCATAGTGAAATGGCAGAGAAAGGAGTGAAGAAAGGACCTATGGAGAAGCATAATTTAAAACAAGAACTTAGTAATAAAAGTACACAAACCGTCAAAAGGGTTTCTGGAACTTAGAGAAAGTTTGCTGTAAGGATGCTTTGTTTGTCTGTTTTCTGAGTGTAGTCAGAATGCAAGATGTATAAAATGTAGTGGGAGTGATATATAAAAAGTAGTGGGAGATATGAATCGTGCCCCAAAGCATGCATATTCTAAATTAGAGAAATATTACACTTCAGACACAAAATAGATTTGATAAGCAGATGATGGGTTTGTTTACAAGCAGTCATATCTTTCTGGTTTTCTAATCATCTCTTTCTGAATTAATATTGATAAAGCTAATTAAAGAATCATGTGCTGAGGGGGACTTAATGAAGATTGATGGCTTGACAGACCTGGGAAGGTGAGGAGTACTGAGTGAAAAGAATTGTGGATATAAGCTGCAGTTGGCTTAGAAGCTTTTGTGAATCTAAGGAAAAAGTCTAGGAGCGTATGCTGTATTCTTTCAGAAAGAGCCTAGGCAAATATTATTTAAGTACTGTTCTGCTTAATAGTTTAGTATGTCTGCCTGACTATGAATACTTAGTGCTCACCATTATAGCATAAAGAACTGGATTACTTAAGCATGGGTTAAATGATTAATCAATAGACTTCTCATATCTTTGTCAAGAAATCAGGTCCTGGCTTGTTCTGTATAAATTTATTTGGCTTTCAGTCATACAAGTTTCTTTTCCTTTTTACCTGGTAGAAACTCCTATATGCTACTACCTATTAAACCTGTTAAATCACAGCTTTGAAGGGGAAATTTTGCAGAGGAATTTCACATACTCTGATAGCTGACAGCATTGACTGACTGACCTTTGCTGGATGATTTATGGCCAGGAGTTGCCAGGACATAATTTCTTATGGTAGAATGGGGAGTCTACTAAGAAAAAGGTGCTAGTCAGGGCAAATGAAGACAGAGTTTGTGTGTATAGTTTGGTTTGAATGGTTAGATAGCCCTTATACTAAACGAGCAGCAACTGATTGCTCTCTCCTATGTGAGAGCTCAGAAAGTCTTCTAATAGTGTAAAAGAGAAACAGGCAGGCATTTCGGAAGAGACCAGCAACAAGAAAAAAATTGCCCACCCATCAGGTGAATGCCCTCCCCTCCCTCATTTTTCAAAAGGACTAAAGTGAGACAGGTGAGCACAGGCATCAGAAAGATGAATAAGAGCTGAAAGCTGATCAGGAAACAGACATTCTAGATCTTTAAATTAGTAATAAAACTAGGAATCTTTTAATGGCTCAGTAGAAAGTGCAAAAAGGTGAGGGTGTTTAGAGAGAAATGTGCTGGAGAAGTTAGCTATTTTTATATCAGTAGTGGGGAAAAAAATTCCAGTTGAGAGAATATTGTATTTGATAGCTAATTAGAGGTTGGAGACAATTCAGAGTAACTGAAGAGGAGACCTCTAACAATCAGGAGATTACTGCCTGACACAGACCAAAATGTGTGAGACAATATAGAGAAGTAGAATAATTTTCAAACACAGAGGCGATCAAACACTTAGAAATGATTGTGACAGCTTAGGTGTAATGCTGCTGGTTTTGGCATAGCTTTACATGCTGGTTTGTGTACTGGTTATATAGATGATGGTCATGCTGCTTTTGCTTGTTTAGTCATCCTTTGGGATTGGTCTGTTGCATAGCAATGTAACTCTGCTAGTATCAGTTTCATTTGAATGTTTTGTATGAGGCATTTGAATGGAATGGGGTGGAAGAACTCTACACTGTAGCAGAAAGCATCTTCTAGTAACTTATTTATTCTCACATCTCGAACAGCATCAGGAAGTATTACTCTTTGCAGCATTGATTTTCACTCTTGCTTTCATAAAAGTGACCTGTGTAATTTAGCTTCCTTTGGTAGTTGTTTTACTTACTTTTTGATATGTCTATACTGTAGAATTCAGACAAGTTTATTTGACTTGTGGAGTAAACTGTATTTCTGTCTCTTCCCTGATGATGTGGCCTTCATGACCAGATTTTCTAAGTTGGAAGGAACATCTCCACTATTGTAGAGCTAAAAATAATCTTTTTTTTCTCCTGGGATTTGGGACCAAAATTTCCAAATCTCCATGTGAGGACCATGGTGCAATGAACTTGCCAGTACTCTTTTAAAAAAGAATTTAGAGAATGTCTTAGTAAAGAGTAGACATAAGGCACACAATTTTAGGGTTTAAATAAACAAAACCACCAACAAAAAAAAGAATACACATACATACAAAGACCCCAACCACACAGCCCAGTGCTTACATCATAAAAATACTTAATTGTTCTAGGACTTCTGACTTTCTAGATTACTTTCAATTATTCAAAGGTACCTTATGGTTAGGCAGAGCTTAATTTAGTTCTCTGACATGGAAATGCTTATGCTTGTGGGCATCCTCTGAATCACCTGTGCTCATACTACCAGAACTTAGAGGCACAAATGAGGAGTTCTGTCAACTTAATGGGTCCTGTCTCTGCTGCACATTGTTCAGAGATAACCCCATGGGATATTATTGGTTTCCTTCTCACCACCCTCTGATGTTGAATTCTAGCACAAAATACTTAACTTATTCCTGGTGGATAGTATTTAAAGCAAATATTCTGTGTCAGATGTTACACAATTGTAGATAACATATCACATGGAGGTGCTTTTGACTGTTCTTGGGTTTTGCTTTTAAAAAATTAGGTCTTCATGTATATTTTAGCAGATATGTAGTTGAATGTAAGTTCTTTGTATGAAATAAAATGGTGAAGAACTTTTCTATGTAGCCTGGGATAATCTTATCATTCCTTTTGCTAACTTCTGTAGACTGGTGTCCCTACTATTTTTTAAATTTATTTTACCTTATATGTAGCTCCAATCAGTGTGCCTCCAGTGTTATTTATTGCTAGGGTTTACTTGAAAAGGGCAGTATGAATTAGATTAACAGAAACTGCAATATTCTGGATTAGCCTCATTTTACAATTTCTCATGGTGTTCCTTTTGCCATTGCTATGCTTTTTACTAGAAAACTAGTCTGCAGCTGGTTTTCCTTTTATTTTCTCATAGTGGAGAGAAGCAGCAATATAGGGGGGATTTATGGTTATTTGTAATGCTCCAATTTCCAGTCCTTCTCCCTGCTGACACTCCTATATGAGCAGCAGAATTTCTTACTGGAGTGCTTTTTGGATCTTGAAAGAAAGAAAAACAGATCCCAGGGATGTTATTTTCCTTTTCATACTGTTCAGTGGTAGGAAACATTTACTTTCTTTCTCCATTTCCATAGACCTTAAGAAATTAAAATTTTATTTCTCCCCTTTCCACCCCAAGGATTTCTTCTTTAATCCCTATTGCCCCCTCATTCCTGCCTCTCAGTGTCACCTGTTATAGTTAGTACCATATCTGTCACCAGATTTACTTGATGATTATTCCATCCTTTCTATTTCTCTTCCTATCCTGTTTCACTATATTTGGATGAGTTTAAAGTCTTTCTTTATGAAGGAAGGATATCTCTTAGACCCTTAGTAACAACCACTTTTTCAATGTTATTTATCTGGTGTGGTGATGTGGTGATACAACAGAAAAATAAGCAAAAAAAAAAAAAACCAGCTTACAAAAACCCACAACAGGCATCCTCTTGCAGTCACTCTTTCCCTCATTCTTCCCAGGAGAGGAGGAATGCAAGTGCTGCATTGCTGGGTAGGGCTGTCATTGCTCATACACACTTGCTGCTCTGACCTAGTCCAAGACAAGATGTGCTAAGGTTCTGTTGGGCCTTTCAGTCTGATGCCAGCCAGATTTCTCACGTGGCTGAGAAGCCTTTGGAAAGGGTCAGGAGTAGAGGCCAGATGCCCTCCCAGTGTGTGTAGCAGGCGAGCACACACTGCAGCTGTGTGTACCTGCCTTGACTGTAGAAACCAAACAAGAAGAGGGGGAAAATATATAATGATGCTGCTTCTGCAACACTGAAGTCTAAAAAAGTAAATGTGATAGAAACAGATGGACTATCTGTATTGGGTAAACTAGTTAGGAAAAAAAACCTTGAAGCGCTGAAGCATGTGAGCTATTTGCCACATTTTTTTTTTTGAGGAAAAATAGCCATTGGCCATATATTCTTTTGTGTGTACTAATTGAGCTTAAGGAGTGTGTCCATATGTGGCTTCTTCATGACCATTTTTGATAGACAGCCTCATAAAATTTGTTGAAGACTTGATCTGGATTATTAACTTCTGAGACAGATCTAGGGGCTGTGTACATTTTTTCTTTTCTCTGCTAGATTGTTTTGACCAGTTGGAAAATTTTCTTTAACATTCCTTCTTTAAAGATTTCCTAATTGCTTCCGATTACTTTCAGCAGTTCCTTTTCCACCACGACATATAATTTGATGCTATTTTTTACATTTTTGGGGGATTTGTGGTAGTATAGGGATATGATACTTCAGAATGTCTACTTTGAAAGCTGTTTTTGAGCATGCTCTTCTGAAAAGATTTTTTTTAGTGCTTCAGGTAATAATTGGCAGAGATCTATTCAATTTCATTGTTTTAAACGTTCAACTAATTGTTTATTTAAAAAGGATTGTAATTAATATAGAGCAATGACATTGTAATTGATTTATTAATTGCAATGGATTGCAATTAATACACAGCATCAGCAACAAGAAGCTCTTTGAATACCAGAAAACAAAAAAAAATCAACCAGATAAAAAATGTTCGGCCAGAGAAAGAACAAGAAAACAATCAAACAGTTACAAGACAAGGGACGTGGACATTATTCACTACCCAGTAATAGAGTAGAGTTCTGTCACTCCAGCTTACTGCATTGGAAATTTCTCTGGAGCAGGGGAGGTTACTGCTCCTGTCACTAATTCAGAAAATGAATTTGAATCATCATCTACAGAGTGTCTTTTGCTTCTGCTGACACAGCATATTTTCCCATTCTTGTTCAAGCTATTTTTGTGTGGGAGAGAGGGGAAATTATTACCACAACTGTTGATAAAAACCCTCCTTAAAAACTGAGGAGTGGTATAACAGTTATTCCTTGAATTAATACTTAATAACTTTCTACCTGTGGTCTTTTGAAGTGATTGCTGTGTGTGATGTATAATAACCCATATAATGGATATATCATAAAATAATAGCAAGGCATAAAAGTGACAGAATATCAGTTAAAATCCCTTGGTAAACTTTTAAAGTATGCTTCAGAATTCTAAAAATACCAGATTTTAAACTAAGTTTTTAAAATGTTTTTGTGTCTTTACAGAAAGCTTTTTTTTTTCCGTGATCTTAATAGGGAAAATAAAAATGTCGACATTTATAATAAGTTAGAAATTTTAAATACCAACTAGCTCTATGTATGATTACAGGAAAAATGTAAAGTGAAAGTGAGCAATGATTAGAATTAAAGCACTTTGTAGAAAGTGTTCATCAAAGAATTATGAGTGAAGTTAATGTGCATAGATGAAAATACGTGCATGCATAATTGTTAGTCGCAGCATTGGTTTAGAGGAGAGAGACAAATTCTAACTGCAGAATCACTTATCTTTCCAGAAATTTTGGATACTAAGTAAATTAGTAGAAAAAAATCGTTTTTCAGGTTTAATTTATATGTAGTTTAGTTATTAATATCTTAAGGAAAAAAGCTTCATTAATGTGAAGAGAATATTTCTCTTGCAGTGAACATACTCCTAGATATCACAGGTTGCCATTTCCTAATTACCATGGTTTATGTCACATAAGGTACATGAACATATGCCATTTATTGCATTTGAGATTTGGTATTTGTCATATTATAGTCTTCCAGCATTCCTGGACTGCTCTTCAGAGAGCTGCAGGACAAATTACGTGCAAGATAAAATTTGCTAATCTGTGAAAACTGCTAAAATTGCTGTATGAGATTAAAACTGTAAAACAGATTATAATTGTCATAGATAAAAACTTCATCTTAAATTTTCAAAATGGAAGAAAGTGTGATGGTTTGGCTGTCTTATCCCGTTTGAGTATTTGAGTACAATTTTGTTTGTGACTGCTGCATATTAATAGCATTTTGATTCAAGCAGACTGAACACTTTCCAAACATCAAACCAAGTGTCAGTAAGTTTTTGATTTGCTATGGTCATCTTTCCATGGTGTTCTGAACGTAGATGAATGATGGTTCAGCAGCTAACATAAAATATCTAAAATATAATTAATTAGTGTAAAGAATACAACTTTGGAACTGAGTTATTTGATGTAATTTTTGCAGTAGTTTTATTCACTGATGAACAGCAGGGCAAGTGGTCTTGATCTGGGTTCATTTTATGGCTGATTGAGAAAAGAATGTTGTTAAAGTCAGTAAATAATGTTCTTAGAATGTGCTGGAAGATTTCTGTAAAAATATATTTTGACAATAGTAATACAAAGTACTAATGAAAGGAATCCTGGTTTCCCCTCAGATATTTCTAGGAATTTTTCATATATACATTGCTATACACATTATCACCTGAAGGACAATAAGCATCTTTTAGGGCCAATATTTCTGCATGGTGTTTAAAATTATAGTTACAGCAAAATACTTTGTTCCTGTGCTTCATAATATAAATTTTGCCAATAAAATTGTTCATAATCAAGAAAGCTTATGACAGGTTAGGCATTTTGATTTTATTTTTTCATGTTGCAAGTCAAATCAAATATTTCTGGATTTTCTGTTCTTTTTGCCTATTTCTTTTGACATGAGAGAATTAAATTTGTAAGAAACCATAGGCTTAGCCTATGCTGGAAAAGGTTAATGTGAATATCTATTGTAATGAGGCAATACCAGCATGTCCTGCTGGTGAATGCACTTCTATCCTGAAATAATTTATTTACAATATAAATTATATTGCTGAGATCATACCCCAAATGCACTGTGTGTAATGGAATCTTGATTTTTTTTTCTTTATAACTATATTCATACCAGGGCTTTCAGCAGGATCTAAATTACTTCAGCAGAACTTGTTTCTAATGTAAATCTAACCAGTATGTTGTCCAGACTGAAAGCACTTTCTGGTACAGTGAGTTTGTGATTTATTAATGTACTTTCTTGTCTGCAGCATGGAGTCTTTTACAAATGGCATTAACTTTGTTTAAGTTAAAATGCTGTGTAAGTTTAGTTAAGATCAATGAAAGTAATTTGGTGATTTTTTAGAGGTATTGTTGTAATCTGTACTCAATGCCAAACTAAACCTTTTTATGTGTAGTATTCTGCTCTTAATGCAAGTGTTTACATTTCTCTGTGATGCTACATTCTGTAATCTATTGATATGAATTAATCTTTTGCTATATTTTGTAACTATACCTGTCTTATATACTGTGAAAATTGTTTTTTCCTTCCCAGTTACTTCATTATTTTTAAAATAATCTTTCCTTTAGAAATTCTTTAGCTAGAGCCCACTTTAAAAGATAATTAATCGGTGTCACTTCTCCATTAACAGCGCCTATCAAATGGCTCAATAGACTCAAATGATGAAGCCAGCCAAGTTGTTGAACTTCAGGAACTACTGGAAAAGCAAAACTATGAAATGGCACAAATGAAGGAGCGTTTGGCTGCACTGTCTTCCCGGGTGGGAGAGGTAGAGCAGGAAGCAGAGACCACGAGAAAGGAGCTCATAAAAACAGAGGAAATGAACAGTAAATATCAGAGAGACATTAGAGAGGTAAGGAATTCACCACACTTGCCTCATATTTCTTGATTGTTTTTCCTGTGATATCTGCTACAAACTGATAGAAGCCAATGTATATGGGCAGGAAAAGTTGAGCACTGACATAGGAGACAGAAAATTTAAATTAAGAAATAGCACTAGAAATATATTCCTTTCTCTCAATAAATGAAATTATAATTTAATTTTCCATCTTTTTCTTCCTCTTAAATTTGTGGTGTTTCCCAGTGTTTTCCAGCATATTGTCTGTCTCTTAGGCAGATGTTCTCAGCATGCGTGGATGGTTGGCTTCTAGAATTTATTTTAGTATGTATTAGTTATCTTTCTGTTACACTGCTTCCTACAATATAGCTATTTCATATGCATTTATGTATGTGTGTGTATATACATGCATTTGTATGCATATATTTAACCTGTTATTTCTAGTATTCTGGAAGAAATGTTCCTTCACAGTTTCTGATGCTTAGCATAGGCTCAAAGTCTCTTCACAATACTTTTAAGTACTTAAGATACTTTTAAGTATATTATCATTTTTGTCTAGTTGCAAAGACTAGTTTTCACTGATCCAGGGAACTATAGGCCTGTCAGACTGACCTTGGTGCCCAGGAAGAGCATGGAGCAGACAATCCTGAGTGCCATCACACTGCACTTTTCACTGGGTGAAAACTGGCAGGATGGCCAGGCCCAGCATCGGGTGGTGAATAGTGCCATATCCAGCTGGTGACCAGTCACTAGTGGTGCACCCCAGGGCTCATTACGGGGGCCAGTCCTGTTCAATATCTTTATTGATGATCCAGATGAGGGAATCAAAGGCACCTTCAGTAAGTTCACAGATGACATCAAGTTAGTCAGGAGTGTTGATCTGCTGGAGGGCAGGAAGCCTCTGCAGAGGAATCTGGACAGGCTGGATTGATGGGCCAAGGCCAATTTTATGAAGTTCAAGAAGGTGAAGTGCCAGGGTCTGCACTTGGGTCACTGCACTGTGCAGTGCTACAGGCTTGGGGAAGAGGGGCTGGAAAGTGACCTGAAGGAAAAGGATTTGTGTGTGCTGGTCAGCAGCAGCTGAACATGAGCCAGCATGTGCCCAGGTGGCCAAGAAGGCCAATGGCGTCCTGGCCTATATCAGCAATAGTGTGGCCAGCAGGACCAAGGCAGTGATTTTGCCCCTGTACTTGGCACTGGTGAGGCCACACATCAAGTTCTGGGCCCATCACCAGATGGCAAGAAAGATGTTGGGGTGCAGGAGCATGTCCAGAGAAGGGCAAAAAAGCTGGGGAAGGGACTGGGGAACAAGTCTGATGAGGACTGCTGAGGGAGCTGGGGTTGTTTAGCCTGGAGGAAAGGAGGCTCAGGAGAGACCTTATTGCTGTCTACACCTACCTGAAAGGAGGCTGTAGCAAGGTGAGCAATCTGTTCTCCCAAGTAACACGACTGTTGTGCCGGGGAGGTTCAATTTGGATATCAGGAAAAAATTCTCCACTGAAAGGGTGGTCAAGAATTGGATCAGGTTGCCCAGGGAAGTGTTAGAGTCACCATCCCTGGAAGTGTTCATGAAATAGGTTAATATGGCATTTGAGGACATGGTGATGCTACATTTATTGTGTGACTTGATGTTCTTAGAGGAGTTTTCCAAAGTGAACAATTCTATGATGCTATAATGTGTTTCTCCTTTTCCACGTCTGCTACATTAAGTCACAAGGGGATTCTAATATCTCAGCTGTATTTAACTTTTGGCAAGTATTGCTGTCTCTCAGACACTTGATTGCCGCTTGCTATTCATCTTTTAAATACCATATTACACCAGCTATGGGCTTAATTGCTTTCATTTTATTTCTTCCTAAGAAAAGCTGCCCTTAATGTTTGCATTTAGAATAATTACCAAATGCTGGTGCAAAATCTGCTGTGAAACATATTTGTAAAGGTGGAAGTGCCTTTGATTATTTCATACTGCCACAAAAGATCGTTGTCCCAGTGCAGAAATTTAAATACCTGCAACAAGAAAGGGGTAGTTTAGTATAGTGTAACTTGTACAAATTATTGACTTTTTTCTTGTGCATTTTAACAAATTACAGATGTAATAACTATTTTTATGTTGGGTTTTTTCAGCAATACTCAAAAAGATCAGCTGGATGTGGTCTACTTTAGGACTAGCTATTTGGATCCATTTGTATGATCATTATGTGTTGAAAAATAATCTCCCTTTCTTCAACACTGCTTTCATAATGTAATAAAAATTAATCAGTACGACATGCCTATCAGTAAATATTTTCATTGTGAAAGGTTATGTGGCAACATGTAAGTCTTTTCAAGAGCCAGACAGAACTTTAAAGCTAATAAAATTTTTTAATTCCACTAAAATTTATTGAAGACAAATAAACAATGTAATGAATAACCTAGCTAAATTATAGCAATTGACTTCAGTGAGACCAGATTTTAAAACATACGAAAACAGCTCGAGATTTTAGAGAAGTCCTACCCATAGCATATATGCATAACATACCCATATATTTTGGTTATGTAGCCAACATTATGGTCATTTGTTTTCCTGAAATTTCAGGACATGTCATGTGATGCCTGGTACATGTTCTTCAGAAGAAAATTTTAGCAGAACCCAAGAATAAGTATAGGAATGTACATGTATTTTTTTCCCATGTCACTGTAGTATGTTTCTACCATCATGTAACTATATCAATTTTTTATAAATTTTGTCCAAGCCATTGTTTAAAAAGCAAGCAAGTAAGTATGAGCTTTGTTTGCTATGATTTTTGCATCAAAAAATATAGAAACTAGAAACATGTACTAACGGTGAAGTTTGTTTCTGTTTGCTGTATTCAACTGCTACTACTGCACCACGGGAGGTTTTGGGTTGGACGTGATGAAGAAGTTCTTCATGGAAAGGGTAACTGGGCATTGGAATGGGCTGCCCAGAGAAGTGGTGGTCACCATCCCTGGATGTGTTTAAGAAAAGACTGGGTGTAGCATCAGTGCCATGGTTTAATTGACAAGATGGAGTTGTGTCATAGGTTGGACCTGATGATCTCAAAGGTCTTTTCCATCCCGGTTGATTCCATGATTCTGTATTATAGCTAAAAGAAATCCCAAAGAATTCTCTTTTAAACTGAAGATTTACTCCTGAGCATACCTTACATTCCTGTCTACTATTAGAATTAAAATTAAACCATTATAAAATTGTGTAGCATTTTAATTGTGTGATTCCTGATGGGGTTTTTTCTGTCACGTTAGGCAATGGCACAAAAGGAAGATATGGAAGAAAGAATAACTACGCTGGAGAAGCGCTACCTCAGTGCTCAGAGAGAATCCACCTCCATACATGACATGAACGATAAGCTGGAAAATGAACTGGCAAACAAGGAAGCCATCCTGCGTCAGGTGCTGTACCTACATTAGTCAGTTGTTTTCTTCATGCACAATGAAAATTAATGTCAATTTACTATAAGAGGTTTCCATTAGTTTAATCTGTTCAGTTTTGATCAACAGATCAGTTAATTCAAAAAATCCTAAATTACTCAGCATCCCTAAATGTCATATCAGCTACTACTGCTGTGAACAATAATTTCAATGTGTACATTTAGTGTTGGAAGATAACTGTTTTCTGATGGAGTCTTCCATAAGCACACACTGTCTTACTCCCCAAGTAGTGGAATATATTTGCTTCTTAATTAACAATTTTGGAATTTTATTTTCTAAAAAATAGTCTGAGCTAAAAATACTACTTTCTGCAGGAGAGGTAAAAATTTGCATATAATACATACTAATGATTTTACAGATTAGTAGAGTGCAAATAAAATTTTAAAAAGCTAAATGAAGTGTGAATATATTTTAAGAAAGCTTATAACATGACTGTGCAGCTTTCTCTCATGGTGGTTTGTTTCCATGGTGATTCCAAATCTGGAATGTAAACGGAACATAAAACACTGTTTTATAATTTTAAGAATATGATATAAACTGAAAGCAAACATGAAATGAATATAATTCATACTGTATAATTCAAACATAGCCTCAGTATCTGATTTCTTTTTTGCCTAGCATGTTTTTAAACAAAGTGTTATTTGGGAAAGTAGCCTGTATGATGTGATGTGATGTGATAATTTCTGCTTCTATAATTGTATGCAGATATATTTGCACACACATGCACACATCCCCCCGTCTGTGTGTATATATGTATTTGACTACCTCTTCAGGGAAATTAAACCACCACAACTCAAAGTCTTCAGCTTTTTCCAGCTTCCTTAGACTATTTTAAGAAGTATCTTCAATTGTCAGGGAAAAAACCACCCAAGGATGGGAAAGGAAGGTACTTGTATCGGAGTTCTTATTGTTGCCAATGTAAGTCATGCTGCGCTGCAGAGTTCTGCCTACTCAAAGCAGGAATCTCTAAGCTGGGCTTAGAGAGTATATGTGGTCAGAACTGAAGTTGATTTGCAGCATTGAGATGGGAAAAGCCTAGACTTTCATGCTTTTTTAAGGATTAAAAAAGAATCTACAATCACTTTTTTTTTTTATTTTGTCTTGTATTACCTGGATTAAACAAGAAAGCACCAACCCTTAAAAGATCTTTATTGTGTGGTGCATCTCAGTAGGTCAGAAAACGCTGCAGTCACAAAAAGTCCTCTTATTTCTCTTTAATAGTTATCACAGATTAATCAATTTCACCTCTGTAAAATGAGATTTAATTGTAATGAATGAAATGTCAGTTTTAACTTGTCATACTATATATTTGCATTCATTCAGAATTTTTTTTGGTAATTTACTCAGGGAATTCCATCCTTTCAGAATTCTTTCCCCTATTAGCTCATATGTAAACTTTTCTCTAAAATGAATCATTTCCATTTAGAAAATTCTCACTTTACTGGCACCGATACTATTGTTTTGCTCAGACAACTACCACATCCATCAGTGGAGCTTTTTCATCTTAACTAGTGCCATTTTACAATTCCTTTTATTCACCTTTGTGAGATGCTTGAGCTTCAAATCAGTAGCAAGACTGGCAGCCTACATTGTTCCATGCTTGAGTTTCTTTCTCTCCAGTCACCTCTCCCACACTGAGGGGCGTCTTGCCTGTTAATAAGTTTTGCTATCATTTCACTGATACCTTAGATAAGGAAGGAAAATCCCTAATGTTGATTTTTACTTTTTATTCTTGTCTATCTTTGGCCTTTAGTTGGAAGACAAAAACAGACAGCTGCAGGAGCGTCTTGAGCTGGCTGAGCAGAAGCTGCAGCAGACAATGAGGAAAGCTGAAACCTTACCTGAAGTGGAGGCTGAACTGGCTCAGAGAATTGCAGCTTTGACTAAGGTACTGAGAAATAGGCTCCCTTCAGAAGGCCCATTGTTTAACACTTTTTTGCAACCTGATTCCTCACCTCAAGGACAAAACAAAGGTAGCATCGAGACGGTTTGAAAGAAGAAAATGTTTTGAGATAAGTATGGGCACACGACTGGGTTCAATGCCATGTTTGTAATTCTTTGCATTTTGGTGACAGGAAAAGTAGCTATCTGTAAGTTAGCCTAAGCTATATTTACAAAGGAGTTATGTATTTCCAATACATTTGAGCATTACTTACTCTAGGAGGAGTCACTTTACTGTGTAAGAGCTTCTAATTTAAGGGTAGGCACTGAGGGAAGTCCCTTTCCTACAGGTACTTAGTTCTTCTGGATATTTTCATATACCATGAATAGAAACAACACTGAATTTTATTGCAATAAGTGCTATAAAATCAAATCCTGGTGGCAGGTGGGATCACTCGTGCAACACAAATGAAGACAACTTGCAGTACACACTTATAAGGTTTGCTTTGAATGATTCTTTGTATCATATATCTGCAAACAAAAATGTGAAACCTTGGGCAGATTTCAAACTGTTTTTTTCTGATAAATTTATTGTATGGCTGCTATCTTGCAGAGAAATAAGAAGATAAAGATAAATTTTCCATAGCATGTTTTTATATTTGGCCTCTAATACTTCCAGGTGTATGCATGTAGTTAATACTATAGCTCAAATATTACCAGCTTCATAAAGATATATAATGACGTTTTATCTTAATCTCTTAAAATCAGACAAAGAAAAATGCATTTAAGGGACTGTATTATATATAATTCTGATTTATCTAAGCTTTCCTTTCTATTGCCAAGGAATGCTTCTAACTATTATGAGCTATTGAGCTCATAATGAGCTGAGCTGTCTTTAAATTTGATGGGCTTTTTCAGTTCTTACGTTTTTCCATTTTCAGTGAAGCCTTAAATGCTGAGCAGCTAATTAATAAAGTATTACTTTTAAGTCATTTAGTTAAGTAGAAACAAAGAAAGGAAGGCTTTTGGGGGGATTTGTGTGGATTTTTTTTTTAATGAAGGCAAGATCATTATTCAGTAATAAGGGTTTGTGCTGTCACTTTAGGTTTGTATGAATGGGTGTGAATCTGAAAGAAAGACTGAAAATTGGGGGAAGTGGTTGGGGGAGGAAGGCAAGAAGAATCAGCAAAAGGCGCTACATGAAGTACCAAATTAATTTTCATTGAATTTTAATAAAAACTCAGGTGCACATAACAGCAATCCCTTGGCATTTTAACTTTTTTTTCCCAATTTTTTCTGATTCAGTATATAATAATATATTCTAATGCCCTCAGTAGCTTAAAAATACTGTTTTCTATTTTAAGAGGATTTTTCCTGAATAAGTTCTCCAGCAATTAGCCACCAGTAAGTATTTGGCAGTCTCAAGCATGTCTTTTATTGCAACTGCATTTTTACTTGAACATATATTAATGACAAATATTGTAAGAAGAAATCCCATTTCAACCATGCAGAACACTCAGGGACTTCCATGAGACACTGTTGTTATTGTGACCATAAAGCTGCAATATACATCTCCGTTTGTCTTCTTACATTATTTCATGGGATGTGGTTAGAGAGCTGTGAACAGAGCTGATGCTCCACCCCATTTCACTTTGATATATCTGATCAAAGTTTTTTCCAAGTGGGAAACTCTGAGAAGTTTTTAGGTTATAATGCTGGTTCTGTTCATTTCTCAGCTATTACATGAAAAACTGAAGACACATACTTCAGTTAAAATTGTGCTGCCTTGGAATATGTGACATGAAGAAGAATGTCATAATTTGGCCAATAGGCTAAAAATGCCTGTGGCTTATGTACTTTGTATATAATGTCTCATTACCTTTCATGGATCACATAAATACGGCTCTGAACCAAGGACAACATTGCAACCACTGCAGCTTATTAAGTAGTTTTAAGTTAGCTAGCTGTGTGTTCTTGCATGTGGTCAGCTATTCACTGGCAGCTGCAAGACCTACCTAAGGGCCTGAATAATGCTTAACTAATTTTGCCTTAGTTGGGCTTTATGCCAACCTACATCCTGTCCGTAGGACTCAAATTATCTGGCTGCAGAATCCCCGGAGTCTACCTGAGCAATGTGATCACTGCAGTGTCTATGTATACTAAGTAAAAGATGAGCCTGCAAATCAGCTGCTACTGTGCTTAAAAATCAAGTCAAAACTGATTCTCCTTCCTTTAGTACTATCTCAATGAAAGTGGCTTCTCTGAGATTAATGGGGTTACAATCATATGGAAGAGGTGAGTTAAGCCTAACATGCTTTATATGTATTTTATAGGGTTATATGCTTCACTGTGGGTGAAATATAAGACCGAAATATACTTACATGTGGAGATAAACCAGAAAAAATATGTTCTGGATTTGGCTGTGATTATATCCCCACCACCACTCTCCCCATAGATTTAAAAGATGCATGTTGCAGTCCTGCATTCAATTTTTTTTTTATATTCTTGTTCATAATAAATCTGGGTTGGGATTCTGCAAAAGAAGGATATAGATCGTGATCCTTCTATGGTGTCAGTTTTTTCAATTAGTTGGTTTTCCTTTTTTTATGTATATAAGCTAGTGATATGTCTTTCTGCTACTTTTCCATGCCCAAACTAGTTCAAAAGGAGTGAACTTCCAAAAAATTGGACTATACAGTGATCTTGGATAAGTACCCATAAATTTACCTGAATCATTTGAACTTTTATTTGGCTTTGTTTTCACTGTGTTCTGCCCATTGGGTGAGCAACTGGAGGGTTAGTCAGCCTGTGGCAGACTAACCTGGAACAGCATGATCCCATATACTGTGCTGTCCTGCCTGGCCATCACACTGGTATCTGTCTGGTCGTGACAAGTAGCACAGCTCTCAGCATGTATCCCAAGATTTAGATTCCCATGACTCATTGAGCCACCTTCTACTCACTCTCACGGTATTGGTCTGTTTGCCTGCCCTTGTGAAGAGGCAGTTCCTAGTAGAAAGAACCTCCCTCCTGTATTAACCTTTCTTTCTCCCATAAAATGTTTATTTTCCTCAGAAGGGACAGACCTTGGAGCATCCAGAATCTTCAGATGGTTAGTCTGTCAAACACAGTTTCTCCTTGCATGTTCAAGGAGGGGTCTAGTAGAGCCAGCCAGCATCCACCTACTTCCATTCACTCACTCCCACTACTAGTCCTTCACCCTGGGTGCTTGTGCAGCAGAGGTACCAAGTCACTTCTCTGATCACAAGACAGCAGTGAGCATTTTACTCCATCATTCCTGGATGCAGGTCACCAGAAATACCAGCCATGCTTTTCAGCTGCATTAGAGAAGCACTGAGATGGAGAAGAGGAAACCACATCATAATAAACCACATTTAGCATAGTAACACCTTCAGTTAATTTTAAAGGTGATAAAAAATGACTTGAGAGTTGGAGGCAAGTGGGACATACTGCTTGTTTTGTGCCAGTGTGAGGATGTGGTTTGCTTTAGGCAGGGAAGTTGCAAAACAAGTAAAAGGAGAATGTCTGCCATGAAAAGGATGCAAAGAGGAGAAAGAAGTTCCCCTGTGAGGAGTGGATGTGGTTTATACAGAAACCTCTATGAGAACAAGAGAGAGAGAGAGATGTTGCATTAGCTGGAGAAGGAAGTTGATAAATCCTCTTACAGCATAAAAAAAATATAAATCTTTGAAGGGGAGGGAAGCCAAAGAAAATTTCACATTTACAAGACACTCCTGTCTTCTCGAAACACCCCTCTTGTTATGCTTCCCTTTTCTTGGGAGATCTTGCCCTGATAGGAGGAAGAAATGAAAGAAGCAAATTCAACAAAGCTAAATTGAAGGAGTTGCTTACTTAACTTAGGAGGTACAGAAGGTAGTGGAAAAATGAAGGAGGGGAAAGAATGTGTGACTATCTAGTGACTGAAATTTTGGGGTTTAAAAAAAGGGGACACCTAAGCCAATTAATTTTGTCACATTGGTAACAGGTTAGATGTGGCCACATGAGCAAGTAGCTGCTATCTTTGTGAGCTGTTGCAACTCTGTCACCACAATCACCTATTTTCACCTTCAACTTCATAGCTCAGGTCAATAATGCATTCTTTCTTTGTGAATAACTCCCTTATTTCAAGGATAGATTAAAGAATGTGTACCATAAGATGCCGGTAGAAAATCTGGAGAGTGCAGGTGTTCAAAAGTCAAGGTCTCAGAACTGGGGAAATTTCTTGTACCATTAGAAAAGTTTAGATTAGTTCCTGCTGCTCAGCACAAGGAAAAGAATTCTGGCACCTCTATTATACAAGTGTTTTCTGCATCTGAAATTGGATTTCTTTCTTTTCAACCAAGATACAAAGACCTAGAAAATGTGCAGTGCCATCAGTAACAGATGATGTGAAAGCAACATCTTTTTTGTGGGCGCATTAGCAGCAGGAGCAACAGCAGAGTTTTAACAGGGTTAGAGATCACACAAGCTGCTTTGGTATTCCCTCCATGCAGAGCCTTTCTGCCTGTTACTACCTTGTGCTGCCTGCTCTATGACATGTAGAGTGCAAAGTGAACATTAAGACTCATGCTGGTTTCTCATAGGTGTCAGACATCATTAGTTTTTTGTCCATATATTTTTAATCCAGTTTAAGATGCATGAGTTCCCAAATCTATTTATAACCGAATGTTCTGGCTAAATGCCTTAAATGCTGGTTGCTGAATACCACATAATGTGTCTTATTAATCCTCCTGTACTGAGTAGGAGAAAACAGGTGTGCAAATCTTATATTGAAGAAAGAATGTAGGATAAGGTCTGCCAAGCAAGTCATCATGTGAGCGCTCCTTTACAGTTTTTAAACTCAATTGGCTCTTAGTACAACAAGTTGGAAGAAATCCAGCTTTTTTTTAGCAACCTCAGAGCCCACAGTTGTCTGTCCTGTCTCATGTGTACCTAAAATTCTGTTACAGAAACGTGACAAACACTGGTGTCTCAGCCTCTGCCTTGTGCCTCAAACTACAAGGCTGAGATGGACGCATTCAATATTTTTATGGTAGGCTGCTAAGTCTCTCAAAGAGCTTATTCCAGTAATGATCTCTGGGTCTGACTA
Organism: Erpornis zantholeuca; assembly: GCA_013400515.1. NCBI lineage: Eukaryota > Metazoa > Chordata > Aves > Passeriformes > Timaliidae > Erpornis > Erpornis zantholeuca. The sequence goes on from VZTN01000043.1 coordinate 22,630, forward strand.
AGACACATGAACAACAAAAAAGTGTAACTGCCACAGGTATACCAAACCTAAGAGCATGGCCTGGGGAAGTCCTTAAGGAAGGATTTGCAAATCCCTTAGCTAACAGCAGACTTGCTACAGGGTTTTTTTGTTTGGAGGAGTCTCTTTGAGACCTAGGCTGGGAGTCCTCCTCAGTGTAAAGGGCAATGGGAGGTGTTGAAACCCTCATTTTGGGAGTATGTTCCAGCTGGTGACACTGGTTACTGGACCTCTTTGTCTGCAGATGGGTTTCTGCAAGCCAGAGCGGATAGGAGTACATACATGTGTTTCTGTCTGCCCTTTTGATTCCCATCCCTCCTGCAGGGGGCTGCTCCTGCAGTTGGCACATAACCAGTGGTTAAAAATCCCTAAGCAGCATTCCCAGGGTAGGTACTAAGTCTGTGCACATGTGCTTGCTGTCTGCGAGACAAGCACTTGAGCCTAATTATTGAATATCTTGGCTATAAAATAATTTGGTCCTTTCAGTGCAACACTTTCACAAATATTCTAATACATTTGCAGTGTTTAGAATAATGACATTTGTTTTGCTTCTAAGGCATATTGAATTTTAATTAATTCTCAAGTTTCTCTGTTCTACCAAAGAGATGTAAAGGTACATGTTTCTTTTTATGATGAAATGCAAAGTACAGATACTCTGAGACACATTCAGGAAGACTTTTTTATCTGGGATTTACGTATGAAAATGTTAGTATTCTAATTCTAATTTAGTAATGCAAGAAGATTTACATATAGCTTAAACATATATCTTGTTGAATTATTAAAGCAGCAGGAAGTTAGGAAATAACATGTAGATATAAGAATCTTAAGAGAACATTATGTTCTTTCCGGAATGTTGTTTATATAAGAATTCAGATAACATAATTTTGACAAAAATTTCATTCCGTCTCCCCAACATTTTTTAGACCAAATACAACGATTACTTTCTTCATTGAAAAGATCTCATAGAGGGATGAGGTATTATGCTAAGGTTTGTGCTGAAAAATTTACATTTTAGTTGGAAAACAAAGGTAAATTATACAGCTAACTAGACAGACTGTCTTTTCAAGGACAGGTTATGACTGACAGCACCACATTTCAGAGGACTTGAATGAGATCCCTCTGAACCTAGAGTTTATACTTTCGTTATCTTCATATTTTTCATTAAGCTGCAATTAAGTGTATGGAAACAGTGAAGTTTAAGTAACTTGCTTTTAAGTTTTGCAGTCAGCTAATGAAGCTTCTAAGGAGTTTAGTTTTGTAGGAAGGTGCCCCAGTGGGTTCTCTATCTCCCTCTATGAAAATGGCTTCAAGAGAGATGGAATTACTTAAGTCTTCTCAGAGCCTTGATGATTTCAAGTCATCTCATGACCCTTGGAGATGAATTAAGGGAAGGCCTTGAACCACCTACTGCAGCCAGGACTCGAAAAGAGGAAAACTGTATTTTCTACAGAGCAGGATAAAACTTGGTCACTCTGTAGAAAGATGCCTGTTCTGCAATCACAGGGACTTAACTTTTTCAACCCTATTTTTCTAACTAACCACTTGGTAGAGGAAGCTGTGCATTAGCACTTGTGTGCTGAAACCAACTAATATGTAAAACTGAGATTTACGTTAAAGAAGATCATAGAAGTGTTGTTGCTGGTCCAAGCTGTAATAAATAGACAAAAGAGTTTCAACTAATAAATAAGTTCATCACAATATGCGTGCTTCATGATCAGAAAGAAGAACTGCACTTATTAAATGAGTTTAATTACAAAGGCTTTCCCTTAAATTTTGCGAGAATCTGAGTTTCATGAATATACTATGGAAAGACCACCAGGGATCTTCAAAGTTAAGAAATATTCTTATATTTATACAAAGCACAATTTTCTCATATGGGTGTCTTCATCAAAAGCTGCAGTTTATATTTATAAATTACTAGATCACAGGATTGCTTTCTGTATGATCTTTTGGTCCTGATAATACTGCTGAGTTTAAGTTATGGGTAATTTTAAGTTATTATGAACATCTGGCATTACTTTGATATCTATTACTAATTAATCTGATAAATCATTAGTAGATAAGCTTATGAAAAATAGTCTCACAAAAAATACAGCTGTAAAATTAGTATTTCATGTGCATATTAAAGTTTGCTCATCTGAAGATGGAGTTCAGATGTCTTTTTGAGAGAGGGTAAATCTGACAGAGTGAAATAGCATTTGACAAGCGCGAGCTCACAACTCAGTCATCAGTGGCACTTTCTGTACGCCTTATGCACATTCCTGTTTCCATAGCAACAAAACCAATATAGCATTTCCCCTTCTTTAAACGGCTTTTCAAATTTTTGAATAATAACATAGAGTTGTTTGATATGACAATAGCATGAATATTCATGTTTTGCCACAAATTGCCTAATTAAGGTCAACTTCTGTCAGAAATAGTATTGAGTCTTTGGTTGGATTACCATTTCTATACTCAGTAATAATTTTTCATTATTATTAATGAATTTTTATTTATAGGTTCTTCTTTTATCTTGATGACCTTGATCTTCCAAAGAGATCCACCAGGGTGGATCTTTTCAAAGGGATGAAAACTATATTGTTTATATCTATGAAAGGCCTTATGTGTAGTGTATTCTAAAATGGCATATGAAAGCTTGAGCCTTGTCTCTTTTCTAGAAATTAGGGAATGTACCATGACATTGCATAGTGGTGTAACTGACCAATCCATTACTTAGTATTTATGCATTGTAATCATTCTTGGAAAATGGTAGAAGAATTATACAGGAATTTCTGATGTTGGCCTCTGAGAGTCTGGTTCTGTTGTGCAGTTTACCAAAATTGAAAAAAAATAAAAGAGAGAAGCAACATTAGATTAGACAGTATCGCTTTGAATCCACTCTGTAGTAATGTGTCATCAGCCAGCCATCACTAACCTTGAACTTCCATGTGTAGGTTGATAGCTTCTTTAGCATTCCATTATTTTCAGTTTCTCCACATCAACTGCATCCTTTTCACCAAGTATCAGTGTAGTTTATTCCATGTAAAAATCTGTCAGTTAAAAGACTTAAATTTTCAGTCACACTTTTCTTTTAAGCATTCTGTGCTGTGTTCTGTTCAGTGTCAGTGTCTTTAGTTCTGATTTTTCAATTTTGTCCCTCTCCTTTTCCTTGACTTGTTAGTCTGATCCAACCTCTTCTACCTCATCTGATGATTATCAATATGTTATGGAAGCTAAACTACAAGAAATGATCTCCATACGTAGGAAGGTAGTCCTACTGGACTTTACTTTCTATTGCTAAATAGAATCCATCTGATTTGTTTTCATTTTCTTTAACTTTTTTTTTTTTAATTGATAATCAACCATCGTGCAGTTCAGTGCTTCAGGAGCTTACAATTTTACGATGGCAGGTTTGTGTTCAAACCATGCACAGTCTGCATGTTACATTTGGCTGATTTCATTGCTCATAAATAACTCCAATGTTTTGCTGATGCTTGGATGTAACAGGCCTTTGTAGCTGACACATTTCAAGCAATGCTGTTCAGCTGCCTGTTTAAATAAAGTTTATTTTTGGAAAACTAAGTTTGCAGTTAGTAGTAGCTTGCTTTATGTTTTGTTTAAACTTTACTGAGATAAAAACTTCCATAGCCACCTGAATTACAGAAAGACTTTCTATTTTTTTACAGGCAGAAGAAAGGCATGGAAACATTGAGGAACGTATGAGACACTTAGAAGCTCAACTTGAAGAGAAGAATCAGGAACTTCAAAGAGTATGTGTATTGCAAACAGCTTCTGTGCACTTTTAATTTTCCAGGATGGTGCTACATTATGTACTGCAGCACCCAGACTTACCTAATTGTAAATGTTTTATTTGTAGCAGTGACAGCAGCATTTTCCTACTTTACTTCACCATCTTAATATACTAGTGTCTTAGTTTGAAAGACAGGTTTGCTAAGGAAGGCAGAAACCTTCCTTGGAATAGAAAATGCAACCCCCTCTCTTTCGAATTA
>VZTN01000043.1:26927-43144 GCA_013400515.1 Erpornis zantholeuca
AGCAGAGGAGCGGCAGGGCAGAGCAGCCTCTCTCTCCTTGAGATGCTAGCGAAAAACTGCAGCCAGGCTGTATCTTGCTCCCCTTTGCCAGTTCTAGTCTCGCCTAGTTCTAGTTTCTGCTCAATGAGAAAAGCTCCAGGCAAAAAGGAGGGCCGGGCCTTTCTCTGTGGCTATGTCTCTTTGTTTCTCTTAAGTACCCAGCTATTTGTTCTCTAGCAACCAAACATAGGGAAAAATTCCTTTAAGAGAGGAGAGGAAAAAAAGAAAGAATGGGGAGCTTCTCAAACTCTAACAACTAGCTTACATCTAGTTGCAGAGTTGAAAACATTCTGCTGTTGCAAAAATGGATGTGCATTAAGTAACTGAAATTATATTTCCTATGGAATTCTTTTAGGTGGTTACAGTTACCTTTTTTTTTTTAATTTTTGAAAACAAGTCTGAGTAATTTTGGACCCTACCAATCTGTCTCTTCTATTCTATATTAAAGGCAAGGCAAAGAGAAAAAATGAATGAGGAGCACAACAAAAGATTATCGGATACTGTAGACAGACTTTTGACAGAATCCAATGAGCGTCTGCAGCTACACCTGAAAGAGAGAATGGCAGCACTTGAAGAGAAGGTACAGTACAAACAGTAGTATAAAGTTTAGCTTAATAAAGGTTTCCCTGTATGTTCTACTTTTATCAGGATGGAGGCATCGTTGCTAATTTTGTATTACCAAGTATTACCATGAATGTAGTGAAGCTTACACATTGGACTCTTAATTCGAGAGTGGGCTCAAGTGTCTTTCCAGAAGTGCTCCAAATATGCTGAATATTTTGGGTCAAGGGTTTATCAACAAGAGCCCGCTAAAGAGCTTATAAAGGGGTAATGAGGTGCATGAGGCAGTGAGAAAAAGTGGAGTAGAACTGAGAAATGACTGATTTTAGATGTGCTGTCATTTCTGTGGTTTAACCTGCCGGTAGCACCTCATTTCCTCTGGGAAGAGTAAAACGCTGTCACCACAGGAGAAGGAGCATCGAGCCTTGGAGAGAGAATTTCATTTACAGGTTTTCCACAGCGTGAGACAATGTGGGCCTGAAAAATTCAAAGCCACTGACCTTCGTATTTACCCTCCTTAATCCCTCCCTCTTCTACTTATTCACCTTTGTCTGATCTGAGGGGAATCTCAGTGTATTTCAGAAGGGTATTTCAAAACTTCTCAGATGATGCACTTCTGGTTTATATCTGTTGTATCAGATGATGCACTATCTGGTTTATATGAAACAAAATGTGGAATGGAGCAAGAAATAGGCTTGCCAAAAGAAGAAGTTGGAGAGTTGGTTGTGTAAGAATGAGGCAGTTGCTTAGTTGGACCAAGATGCCAAGTTTTTGCTGATGTAGAAAACACATGGTCCTACATGCTTGAATTCTTGCCAGCATTTAAAATTCAGTATATAATCCAACTGAAGTATTAAAGAGTTTTAATTTGAAGTCCAATGTATATGAGCTTTGTAAAATTGTACACATATATAGTGATATTAGATCTATTAATATATCTCTAATTTCTTTCTTGCTTTTTTTTTTTTTCTCTTCATTTCTAGAATGTTTTGATTCAAGAATCTGAAAGTTTCAGAAAAAATCTGGAGGAGTCCTTACATGACAAGGTACTGTAAAATACTGTGATTTTATCTAATTTTATCAAAATATGTATAATTATTATTTGGAAATATGCATATGGTATATTAATTATCCAGCTATCATGAAAAATCATCATGACACAAATGAGAATTCCTTTAATCACCCAGATGCCACAAATAGCCTTAGAAGGTCTCTGACAGTTGTTCTGAGCTATGCTCATGGTTGATATCCTAGCCTCAGGAAGTAAATACCAAAATTCATATTGATTTCACTGACTCCGGAGTTCTTCTTCTATCAGTTTTAATTCTGAAAAAACCTCATTTAACAGGGATGTATGCATAACTGGTTGCACTTTCATACTGAAGAATGTAATTTTTCAGTTTGATGCAATTCTTCTTAACAGGTGCAGTGGCATTATGCTAAATATAGCTGAAAGTGACCTTTCTTCATTTCTTGCAAATTAACCCCTAATGCTGTTTAGTGAATCAGTCAAATTGATTACAAATATTTCTTCCAATCCCAGATACCAGGATTTTCTTTTGAAGTTATTCCTGCCTTGAGCACTGTATGGTACACAAATGTATTTGCATTGAGATTCACAGAAGTGTTTTTGCAGTGTATTAAATCCATTTGAAAGCAATTGTATGGAATTTTAAAAATATATCTCCATTCTATGCTAATATAAATATATCACATGGCATCCAAAATCAAGACCTCTGAGAAAAATAACAAAAGAGGTATCTGTTCAAAAAATTTTTATTTTCACCTACATTTAGATAACCTGTAGAAAGGCAGCAAGATTCAAGTACCCAAAAGGACAACCTGCTCCAGTGCCTCACCACCCTCACTGTAAAGAACTTCTTGCTGATATCTAAAACCTACCCTCTTTCAGGGTATGGCTTTATAGGAGGAAAAATTCAAGTTTCAAGGACAAACTTATCCTGCCAACACCAGGCAGTTGTAAAACAGCTGAGTGCTATACCACCTCCTCTTGTGTATACATCTCATTAACAGTAACAAGACTTAAATGAGCTTCCTTTTCTTATTATAGTCAGTGTTACTTTCAGTATATCTTTCCTTACTTGTTTAACTTTATGAGAACAATATCCCATAAAGTAAATGGATTTTGTATTACAAGTAAGTATATCTTACTCTTTTTATTTCCAGGAAAGACTTGCTGAAGAAATTGAGAAACTGAGGTCCGAACTGGATCAAATGAAATTGAGGGCTGGTTCTTTAATTGAACCCACCTTGTCAAGGTAATATTTTGTGACGAATCTTTTCCCGCTTCAATTTGAAATAGAACATAAATGTAAGTGGCAAGCATTTACAGCAGGGATGTGTTCAAACCACACGTACATTTAGTTATGTACTCCTTCAAAAAATGTAAAATCTGTACGGTTGTTTTTACTGTTGCATTTCACTTCTTTCATCAGTAAACAGAGTCTCATATCAGTGAGTATACACCAAAACATTACAGAGATTAAAGAAAGTATTTTAAATGATGAAATATTTTGAAAAGTATATCCAAATACACTTTTTCCTCAGACCTTAAAAATAAGTTCTAAGCTATCATCTTTAATGCTGAAACTGATCAACATAGTTATGATCATATTTATTCAATAAATAATATCTTTTCTTTTTCTTTATTAGCAAGAATTTCTATTTCTTTATTAAATCAGCTATACTTAGTGTGTAGCAAAAGACCACAGAACTTTGGATAAATGTGAAGACAGTATTCAGAGAGATCTGAAAATACCATAACTGGCCATTAAACATTGTGCCTCTTTTGATGGAAAATCAATTATGGGAAGAACAGTGAGACAAATGCCATAAAAATAACCACTAACAGCTGAAAAGCAGTTTATCATTCTAGAAAGTCCTTCTTGCTTAAAAGTGTCCCTTGAGATTAAATTTTTTTTTTATTGATAATTGTGTGCCATGTTCTGTTTTCATAGCAAGCAACATGTTAATTTTTAAAACCTGCCAGACAAAGCTCATGGACCAAGACTAAATTGGGAGTACTGTATTCATCTAAAGTTACTCTTGTTCAATAGGTTATTTTTTCTTCCATTAGCTATTGCCTGCCCGTTGATGTCCTCAGACATCTTGCTCAGTACCTGGACATGGTTTCTCCCTCAACCTTTTATTATTTCTTGGAATAATATTTTTCTATATGTAGAGAAGTGCAAGTCAATGAAATTCAGAATATGATGCTTGTAATTTTTTGAATTTTTGTTCCCCTGGGAACATGATTACAGGCACAAAACACTTCTTTTTGGAAAGTGCTTGCAGGGACACAGGCTACTGAATGGCTGCAAAAACAGCAGCATTGGTTTTGGAGCAGCCATTCTTGGGGAACAGCAGCTTTTCTTGCTGGGTAGATGAGTATCATTAGCTTGTGCTCTGTAAACAGAAGCTGATTAGCCCTTGTCAAAGGGATGTTTGAACTTGATAAGCTATCTAAATGTCTTGGGAATTCAGCAGGTTCCACTAAACAATATACTTTCCCTTCTGTAACCTCACCTCATGAAGCTCCCAGCTGTCTCAGGCATAGCAAGCTCTGAGCATTAAACACTTGCTATTCTTAGCCTATATTCAATTCTGCATTGGCTGGAGTTTGTGCTTGCAGGAAAATAATGAAACTGGTCAGCAGGTGAATATCTACAGCTAGAGACTGGAACCTGGACTATTTCTTTTTTCCTGCCAATTTGCTTCATAACTGCCAAATATTATTGATTATCAGAACAAAGTTCTATTGAGACAATTACTGTGCACAGAAGATAAGAACAGTCACTGTCCTATGGGGTTTTTTTGTTATATTTCATTCTTTTACTGTGATCATGCTATTCATATATTTTTATGTGGAGATTACTGGTGTGTTAAGAAACAGAAATGGGAGGCCTCTATTTCCGTGGTCGAATTCTCAGTGGTGCATGGTGCCTTTGCTCTTCTGACTTGCTTCCACCACCCATGGTTAGGATGCTTTTATGCACCGTGCAGTGAACTCTTGGTACTACTCTTTGACTAAGGACAGAGAGGTCAGGGACTACTGTCTGTAAACCAGAAAAGATGTGCTGAAGTTATCCTGTATATGCCTCATCACTATATCCCAGGACTTACCAGGGGTATAGGAAAAATTGGGGAGTAAAGCTCTGAAAAGTGTCATCAAGTAAAGATTTGTAATTCCTAACCAATGTTAAATATCACAGGTCAGTTAACTAATATTTTCCTAATGTAGAACACAGACAGCAGGAAAGCATTATTGATATGCTCACTCGTGAACATGTAACATGCTTTGAGTAACCTCAGGCATATTTATGAATATACAGGATAGTACTTTCAGCTGTCAGTTTTAATTATCCTGAAATGTGCTGTTCCTTTTTAAAGTTTTGGATGATAAGTATTTCTATGTACAGCTTTCATTTTAAAAAATCAGAGATTTTATTATTTGGTTTCTCCCTTAATTTTCTCATAAAAGGATTTCAATATTTCACTATTAAATTACATTTTGTGATGCGGTTTTCACATTTATTATGTGATACATAAAAATTTGTTTAAAAAATAAAAATCTGTGTTCCTAGACTGAAGGTCATTGGATTGTTGTTGTTATTCCTATTATTCTCTCAGTCCACTTGTGTAATTCTGTTTATAGACCTCACCTGGACACATCAACAGAGCTGAGGTACTCGGTTGGTTCACTGGTTGATAGCCAGTCTGACTATCGGTCAACTAAAGTTATAAGGCGACCTAGAAGAGGCCGGATGGGAGTACGCAGAGATGAACCAAAGGTTAACCCCTAACTTCTTCTCATGTATTTCCTGAAAACAGAATGTATTTGAGGCTGCTAAGCTTACAGTTTGTGGGGTTTTCTTCCAGGAGAAAAACAACAGCAGAAAAAGCAACCCACCAAACAACCCAGAGAGCAGGGTTTTTCCTACACCTGCTCAGAGTACTGTTGTACTAAAACGAAAGCAGAAAATGTTGAAGTTTTGACATCAAAGTTCAAACATACTTGATTATTTGTCTTTCCAGAGTGTCTTTTTGTATAAATTTTCCTGATAGTAATTGTATAACTAATTTACAATTATGTGAAAATACTTTATTCTATTTGCAGTAATATTGCGAGCATTAATGGAGGGCTAATAATTGAATAAGTATTTTGAAATGTTAGTTGCTTTCCTTTCCCATTTTTCCTGAAGCTTGGCTTTGCAGTTTTCCCTGACATAAGCCATACATGTCTTAATTGCTGCTCAGGTAAAATCACTTGGCGATCACGAGTGGAATAGGACGCAGCAGATCGGTGTTCTGAGCAGTCATCCATTTGAAAGCGACACTGAGATGTCTGACATTGATGATGATGACAGAGAAACACTTTTTAGCTCCATGGACCTGCTGTCACCAAGTGGCCATTCCGATGCCCAGACTCTGGCCATGATGCTTCAGGAGCAGCTAGATGCAATCAATAAAGAAATCAGGTATGTAGCCTGAACCAGCTGGGATGCACTTACGATTACAGCTCCAAGCTTCCTTTAGTGCTTGAGTTCAGGTATGACTCATGACAGTTAGGGAACAACTTGTTCATTTAGGGCATTGATAATGTGTCTGCTTTCCAGACGAGGGTATTGATTGTGTAAAGATAACAACTTAGTCTTTCTTTCCTAACCATAGAAATTTCTTTCAAAAAGCATTCCAAGTGAAGAACTGTTGGCCAGAAGAGAGTTAGAGGAGGCTAACACATAGCAGATTTCACTAACTGCTGTTCACAGTCCTTTTTTCAAAGTCTCTTTCACTGTTCGGCAGGTCTCCACTTAGTAACGTTCTCCTATCAGAAATATTTTATTCCAGTACTCTTCATGCTTTCTTCTGGTAATTATTCCTGTGTTTAATCTAACATAAGCCATGTTTTCTAAAACATGGTTTTGATTATCTCTGTAGACACAGAATATGGTTTTTCATGCTCCTCAAGTTGGATTTTATGTTTGGAAATAGGTAATGAATAGAAGATATCTTAAAAATATCTGTGCACATTTAATGGAGTGGTAGAGAATCAAATGACGTGTCTAAGTAATTTTTATAAATGAAACCATATTTTAGGCTTGAAGCATTCTGTCATGTTCCACTCTGGGAAACTGCAAAGAGTTCTTTTAAAAATGAGTGGTCGGGAACAAAATGAAGCCAAACGAGACATTAACATAATGCAACAAAGGTCCCTGGGAGAAGGCTCTTTCTGTCACCCTAACCTGGGGAATGCCTCTTAGGGTCCTTCTCTCCAGAGGGCTCTCGTGGCCCCTTGGTTAATAGCCCTGCCGGCCTCCACAGACAGCCAGGGCTGAGGCCAACTAAAATGGTGGATTTCAAACTGAATTGGCTCCTCACACATTCTGACATGTTTTTCAGTAAGGGCAACTTTAAAAAAAGCTTGGTGTATGAAAAACATCCTTTCATTAGTGATTCTTTTTCTAGAAGGAGATGAAGGAAATGTTAGTAACTCTGTTAGGGACTTTCTGGTAATACTAGAACAGAAATACTGTGGTTAGAAACCTAATCAAAATAAGACAGACTGATTTGGCAAAAGTTACCAAATTTAAAGTTACCTTGATTTTCTGATCAAGGTAACTTTAAAGGAAGAACTCTATTGGAATATATTGAATTTGAGTAACTTTTCTGTTCAAGGAAAAACCTTGTGTTATAAATCTAGATCTTTGCATTTTTTGCTGTCCCAGAATGTGTTCTTTCAGACAGGATTACACTCCTGTTTTCTGTCAAGATACAGAGTCAAAGAGATATTTCAGTGTTGGGAAGTAAATCTCCTTAAAACAGTGTACATAAAAGAGAGAACCTTATCCATATTTCTGTTATTATAAAGAAGTCAGCACTGTGGCCAGCTCAGGAACCTGTAGATGCAACATTTATATTTGTTTTTAACCAATACTGGTCTTTTGTCAGTTTAAAAAGAAATACAGTAAAGAGTTTTTGCAAGGAACTTTACTTGCAGGTGACATAGTGGGATATTATTTGTGCCCTGAATCAGATGTTAGGTAGAGTTTTACCTCAAAAGTTAGGTTGACTCAGATGTTAGGTAGAGTTTTACCTCAAAAGGGGAAGCAAGGGTGCATTTTTTTATAAAGCCATTTTTACTGGAAGTCTTCTGAGAGTAGTTTATTTCCTCAACTGCTGATCGTATACTGAAGTATAGGCTTTTGTTATCATAGCAACCATTATTAAAGGATGAGGTATGTAATTTTTTATTTTTTATATGCTTCAGCAAAAATCGTTCTACAAGGATAGTGTTATAAACTGTGTTGCATTTCATGTTTTCTTGGTTTGTTTTGATTTATTTTAATTGACAAACACTGTAAGGGTTTATCAAATTTTTTGAGGTATCAAAGAGATTAAAAATTTATTTTGCTTTAGATTTGTTTTATTATACAAGATGATTCAGGGTTTAGATTACTAAAATGAAAAATGTTGTTATAATTCCCTTTCAAAATATTATTGGCCTTTAAGTTTCTGCCCTGCATTATTTCAAAAAGAATTATAGCTGTTTTATACAAATTTTGAAATGGATATTAGGGAAGAAGATTTATGGCAGCACAGGAATTTTTAGGTTTCTATTTTCAATGTATTATAGTTTTATTTATTGTACTTGCTTCATGTCACTCAGAAAAGTCTGATTCATAGTTTCAGCCTCCTCAAAATTTGTATTGTCTCATTTAACATTGATCCCTCATAATTTTTCCTTCTCTTTCCAAAAACAGACTGCTCCTAATATAGGTTTATGGGCAAAAGGCTTATAAACAAATATTTTATTTTAAAGACATTTTTCCATTCTAGGTGCACTCGTAATTAAAAAACAAACCTAAAGGACCCAATGGAAGCATACTGTTGAGGTGATAGATGCTTAAGAAGCTTATATTGCTTGCTAACAAGAAAGCTATTTTAATGAAATTCACTTAAAAACACAGTGCTTTAGAAGCAACTATAATTTTTTCATCAAATTGTAGGGGTAAAACAGACCATTTGTTTTGCATGTTCTCTTGTTTTATTAATATGGATTATTTTATCAATTCCCTTCTTAAATGCCCAATTTCATTTGACTCTTAACTTTGTGATTTAGCAAAAGATAATTAGATGGAGCCAACGTAAGCTTGGAATTAGTCATCTATGGTAAATCGGATTGTTAACCCTGCCGTATTCTGGCTTCTTTGCAAAGGAATCAGTATTCCTCAAATGTCATACATGTCATACAAGTTTTGCTGTTGGACACATTCTTCAAACAGGTTTTGTGGATGGAGGAATTGAGAAAAATAATTTGATAACTCTGGTGATTAGGAAAATGTTGGAAAGGGTATTTTTTAATTATCTATGATATTCATCTTTGTTTGCTCTTACTTTCAAATCTCATTTGAAACGAAAAGGTTTTTAGTTTTGCTCTGGCAATAGGAAGAGACAAATACAACAAGAACATTCTTCTTTTACTTAATAAGGTTAATCCAAGAAGAGAAGGAGTCGACAGAATTGCGTGCTGAAGAGATAGAGAACAGAGTGGCCAGCGTTAGTCTGGAAGGCTTAAATCTAGCCAGAGTCCACCAGGGTACCTCCATTACTGGCTCAGTGACAGCATCCTCACTGGCAAGCTCATCTCCTCCCAGCGGACACTCAACTCCCAAACTCACCCCTCGCAGTCCAGCCAGGGAGATGGACAGAATGGGGGTTATGACGCTGGTAAGAAACCTTGTGGTGACAGTATTTGATGTGATGTTTCTTGTATTAAGTACTTAATTTTTCACTATATGTCTCGCTCATCTCTCTAATTCTTCATTTACATCTTCATCATCCATAGAGATAGCAAAGTCTCTAGAATATGGACATTAGATGTCTTTGGGCTTTGTTATAGTGGTTTGGAGCACTGCATGATTCACTAGGGACACTGTGATAGGATTACCAAGGGCTTTCAGCACACAGGCTATGGAATTAATAAGACACAGAACTGATTACTGGAATTACTTATATGTAAAAAATGTTTACTAATGGAAACTTCTTAAGTAATACAATTGTTACACAATAGCCTGTGGAACTATTGCTGATTTTAAACTTCCAGGAAATGTCTAGAAAACATTAAGACATTCCACTACTTATATTTGGTATACCCTTTTATACTTGCAGCATTTTTGTGCATTCTTCATGACCATGTATCATGCACTTGAAATAAGTTCTTTGGTTTCCAGTAATTCATTTAACTGATATATTTCAACATTACAAGTGGCTCACACACAGACATCAAGCCACCATGAAATTACCATGCAAAGCATTTCTAACATTTGAGGAAACATTCAAAAATGCCTGGTTCTATTTAGAAAGGGATTTGCAAGGAATTTAATTTTGATCCTAGAGGAAAAGAAATAGTAAATCTGTCAAATTTCTGAAGATAGTATGTAGCAAAATATTTAAAATGTACTACTCTGATACTGATCTGAGTACAGATGCAGGGTTCACTGTGAGCTACAAAACAGTTTGGAACCGGGGTGAATTAATCCCTTTAAGTGTTAGGGGAGAATCAAAGCAGCCCTCTCTGCTGATCTCATACAGGGAATAGAATAGGGTAGAGGTAAGCCCATTTTTTATTTGCTTTTTCTCTGATAATCATGGTGTCACCCATGTCCCCTTGTGGTCCATTCCTGGGAAGCAGCAGCACTGATTCCCTGTGGTGCCGCTTGTAACAGAGAAGGTTGCTAAGAGCAGCTGGAAATGAAGCCTGTCTGTTTGTTCATCTCAGCTGGGAGTAGGGGCTTTTGTTGATAATCATCTAGCCAAGTACTCCATTTTCCTGGGAGCTGACAACTACTTATACCCATCTCTACTCCTCCCAGTTTATTATGGTGTTTGCTGCCTTCTTGGGATCTGAGGACAGCAGAGAGGAAGTCCAGGGAGGCATTCATGACTTATTCTTTGCTGCCCCCAGTTCCCACTGCTGAATAGCAGAAATGAAAACACTGGTTGCACAGGCCATTGTGGAGGAGGTGAGTGTGCAGGCTGCTGTGCTGCCACCTACTTCACCAGAGCAGCACCTTCCCAAATACACAGTCTGATAAAATACACCTTTCCCCAGCCATTCAAACAGAGCAGTCTGGCTGCAGGTAAATAGCAATGGTGGAACTGCCCTGCCAGCAGACACCTGCACTGCCTGGTTGCCTGGATTTCAAAACTGTAGCTTTGTGTCAATAGGTTCATCAGATTCAAACACAAAATGACTGCATAGCCTCCGCAATTCAGGTTGCCATGGTCTCACTGGCATCTAACTGTGCTAAAACTCAGATGGATTTGTCTGTCTGACTTGCAGCTGAACTCTTGACTTACCACAGCCAATAGAAGCATCCCCCACAATGTGCTCAGCAGCACAGCGCAAAGCTTTGCTCCCCTTCATTACCCATTTCAGGACACTTCTGCCCTGCACTGTTTCAGCAGGCGTTCAGTGTTGAGTATCACTTCCTTGCTGGGTGGGAACAGACACAAGTCTGTCAGGCATCCTCTAAGTGAAACTCTGAGTTGGGAAGAGTTTTGTAGAAGCCTGGTCTCTAGAGCTCACATTGCCAAATGACCATGTATTGGTTGGCTGGAGAAGCAGCACTGCATGAATTTCCACAGCCCAGGTGCATGCAGTAAATAAATTCTGCAGAGTGTAGTATCTTCAGCTTTCCTTAAATGAATGAGGCATCTACCAAAAACAAAAATGCAAAGGGGGTTGAACAAGACCCATTCTAGCAGTCTTCTACTGCCAGGTAGTACTGCTGAAGATAGGTGAATATGTATTCATTTGCTGAAAATGCCAGTTACTTTTTCAGGCATGGTATTTGGTGATGATATTTTGTGGTTTTACTTGGCAGGACACCAATACATTTGTAATACTCAATAAAACTTAGAAAAAACCTCCATTGGGGATAACATAAGTACTTATATGAAAGCTCAAAAATAGAAAGTGCTACTGTAGGCTTGAAATGTCCAGTTCTTTACTAAGTTTATGGAATTGAAGAAGAGTGTAACTTTAGGAAAAAAAGCCCCAAACCTAGTTTCCCAGAATGACATGTTTTTCAGGCGTTAACTTACGTTATTACATCAAGTGTATAATTAGTATATAATATGGAAACTTTTGAATTAATCTTCACTTCTGACTTCATGAATGTGGGAAAAACAAATGTGAGGCATTTTTTATGCTTCAATAATATTTATTAATCATTATTTTTTTGTTGTTGCTGCTTTTGTTACCAATCTAAGCCAAGCGACCTAAGGAAGCACCGGAGAAAGGTATGATACTGGGGCTTTTTTAAAGTTTGGGAGAGCACATTTATCATATTCCTCTGCTATTTAGATAACTGGGTCCCTAGCCAGCAAACGCATCCCCTCCTCTCCTTTTCATTCAATGCCTGAACATAATAATTTTAATCCTACCTGGAAAGACTTTCAGGGGTCACAGAATCAAGGCCCACCAGTGATATCTTGGAGTAGTAGCCTCGACAGCATCAACTTAAAGGAATACTTATTATTAAAAAGTATGGACACAAAAGAATTACCTTCAAATGTATTTTGGCCATTCTTCTTGCTGGAGGAACTACAGGCAGATTCCTTTGCTTTTTCTGGAGCAGTATAAAGTTGTTTACAGAGCTGGCACTGATTATTCGATTACATGGCAGAAGATAGTATTTACGATAAATCGTTATGTGCTCTGACAAAATTTCTCTTTGTCCATGCCTATTGTCAAGCATACTGACTATTCTGGTAACATGTGGTGAAGAGTGGTCATGTTTGTTTATTTACCTTCTCTCTTATATCACTGAGAAACTTAGTTAACCTGAAATCCTGTTTAATGCAAGAAACCCACTTGCACCTAAGATTGTCTTCATGTTTAGACCTTCACTGTACCAACCTGTTTAGCAGAAAGGGAATTAACTTCTACAAGCATCATCTCATTTCTTCTAAATATGTGCTTTAAGCTGCTATGTTTGGGCAATTGTTTTTCCCAATAGCATATTTCAAAAGAAAGAACACTTACAGATGGTTCCAAAAATTTTGCTTTCTTCAGTCCCCTTGACAGTATCATGCAGCATATGTTGAAACATTCTTGAAAAGCCAATATGCTCTCATTGGAGCCTCTCTCCCTTAGATTGCAGTAGTTGAAGAAGATGGACGTGAAGATAAAGCCACAATCAAATGTGAAACTTCTCCTCCTCCAACACCCAGAGCTATCAGGATGACTCATACCCTTCCTTCTTCATACCACAATGATGCCAGAAGGTAAGATGTTTGTAACCTGAATTGGGACTTCACAGTTTATCACTTTATTGTTTCCAAATCAGGTGGTTTGATTATTACAAAATTATCTGATTTCTTGCCTGTTTCCCATGTCATGAGAGAAAAAACCTTATCCATTGTCTGTTGCATGACCTTGAAAATGTTTATGAGTGCTGAAGTACGTGCTGGGTATTTCTGTTTTGAGGTACAGTTTTGATGGCTACTGGAAGTACCAATGCTACAAATCCTAGAACTAAAATCAGAATGCTGACTACTGTATTTTTCATAAATCAGTCTTAGTAAAAGAAAAATATTTATATTCAGCTTTGCCTGACAGAGAAAATGTGATCTTGTGTTGCTCTGTGTGTTGCCAAATAATTTAAAGATGTGATTGTTTCACTTGCTGGGAGATCATTACTAAATTATAAGCAATTAATTTATTTGCAGAGCTGCTCAGAAGAAAATAAAAAGTTACCTGAAAACCTCAACATGTTATCCTATTTCTTCTCTATTTCTTTCTTATTATCATTTTGCAGTAGTTTGCCTGCTTCACTGGAGCCAGAAAGCATTGGCCTTGGCAGTGTCAGCAGCAGTCAGGACTCCCTGCATAAAGCTCCCAAGAAGAAAGGAATCAAGTCTTCAATAGGACGATTGTTTGGTAAAAAAGAGAAGGCTCGACTTGGACAGCTCAGTAAGGAATTAGTGGTAACAAGCTAAGGTCCCCATTTCACTGCCATTTTTCCATTTTTAATTTTGCTCTTTTTTTCAGTTTCCAATTTGCTCATTTTTCTGTATTTGTCTGGCACAACTTTCCCATTAATTTTCATTGTTATCAGCAATTATATTTGTCAAGAGTTTGCCATGATTGCAAATGAATTGAGAGTTCTGGCACAAATTACTGGAATCATCTTCCTCACTGAACCTGGTTCTTCAACAGTCTGTTGAATTATGGTAGCACTTTTTGCTCGAATAACCACATAAAGAGAAGGTGAGAAGTTAGTAAGCAATAAATGGCTATAAGTGGTGTACCAGAGATACAGAAGAGATACAGATACAGAAGGCCCTTGCAAGAATGTGTAGCTGGTTTCAAGATTTCAGTATGTCAGTAGGTGCCCTCCAGTACCTATTGCTGAATGTCCTCAGGATAACTCTTTCTTTTTACAGGTATGCTGCTCACAGCAGTGCTTATTTTCCTTCCTGCTTCTTCTGCCCTTTTCCCTTGCCAAGACTGTTTCATTCTATTTCATTCATGGCAAAAATTTTTCTCTGCCTATTTCTTATAGGATATGTCTATGTGGACACATGCCAACACAAGAATCAAATTGGAATAAATGTGCCAATAAAATTGAAATACAGGCTCTTTCATAGTCATGCAGATGTCAGATTGTACATGTTTGTGAGGCATTAAATCTTACTGCCATGGTGACCATGTAACACTTGTAAAAGAATGTTGAGACCTTGCAGTAATTGCAAACACTTAAGCAGCAAGTATAAGCCTGAAATTAAAACCCTACGTTTCTATTACAATGTGTCCTTATCACAGCTAAAAAACCCTTTGCTAAAATAGGTTAAAAAAAAATAGTATTAAGGTCAAAGCATCAAAGTAAAATTGAAAAATTGAGTATTCTTCATTTATACCCCAACCTTCTCCTCTTTGCCTCTGAAAACCATGTATTCTTGAAAAAAAAACTAATTTTTAATGGCAATCTGAATTTCCATTTTTTTTTCTCACTATGGAAAGAATAAAGATGACTTACTCAATCTTTTAAATGAGAATCTATAAATGAGTCTTTCAAATACACCTGTATGCCACCTTCTGCATTGATGGATGATTTTATAACTTTAGACTGCATCTAAAATTAGACTTTATTAATTCACATTTACATTCCAAATAACCCTTTTTATTGATATTGATGGTTTATGCATAATAATCTACAATTTCTCAGTAAGATAGGAACATAGAGGACAAAGATGTAATAACTGTGTTGGTCTTCCTCTTCCTTGCAGTTCTTTGGAATGTGGAATGAAAATGAAATAACAACTTCAAAGGCTATCTCAGAAGCAATGTAATCTGGCAATAGATTAATTTCTTAATACCCACTGTGATTAGTAATACATACATAGAATTTGATAAAGTCCATTTGTAATTCCCCATACTAGATCATGAAATATTAGTGATTTGCAATTATATGATTTTTTTTGGGACTTCCATCCTTTAACTCAACAGCAAAAATTTAAGTATAGTGCACATTTTAATTAAGCAAACTAGGTTTACTAGCATAGATAAAATGAACAGTTTAGACTTTAACCTAATCAAAAAGTAGGAGCAAAATATTTTTCAGAAATTAAAAAGACCTTGAGCAGCTGAATTACAGAGTAGTTTTTCTCATCTTAATTTTTAACATATCAAAAGAAAAGCATTTATTGAGAGGCCATTTCCATTTGATGGTAGCATCACGGAATCATAGAATATGACTGCAAGGGACAATGAAATTTAAAAAAAAGCAGTCGTGGTAGTACTTGACTTAGTTTCACAACAGGTATGTTATCTGTGCAGCTAAATAATTGGGAGTTCTATTTGTGGTAAGATACTACATCACAGACATTTATATAGCAAGTCCTATTACAATGGCACTGCAAAAATATTTGTGTGGTTTTCATAACCTAAATTTATATTGTAAAATCAATAAAAGAATGTAATTTATTTCCTTGCATAAACACTCTAGTTTAATATAGATATATCCTTCTTATTTTTTTTTAATATGGAAAATACCTCCTCTTCAAATATTTATATACTTTATTTAAGAAACAATATTGAAACAGAGTTGTATCACTAAGTTCAACACAGCTGTTCTATTACCCAGAATATTTCCTTGCTCTGTGTTCCTTGCAAAACTCTGAAATTATTAGTATTCAACTCCTAATCTGGACAGAATTTTGTTATCTTATTATTTGATAATTTTGCCTTCTCTGCTAAACCATTAGCATTATTGAAAGCCAAATTCATGCCTTAGGAGATCTTTCTTAGAATCAAGATTCGAGATTTCTAGATTCTCTACGGTTTCTTTAATTTTTTGGAGAAGAAAAAAGAAATGCTATAGGGAGCACCAGTGTCCGTCCTTCCTTCCTTCCTTCCTTCCTTCCTTCCTTCCTCNTCTTTTCCAGTCTTCTCTCACTTGACAAACCCCGCATTAGACACTTACGTATTCTTCTCCTGTTGCATTTTAAATATTCTAGACCCTAAACCAAACAATACATTCCAGGCATTTTTAGACTTGCCCAAGCAAGCTGATTTGCATGGCAAATGG
>VZTN01000043.1:52882-65790 GCA_013400515.1 Erpornis zantholeuca
TGCTACTTCCATCAGATTTGGTAGTTTTGTAATAGTTCTCTAGTACTTTACTTAAAGTACACACCTTTGTTGTCTTTCCCTTCCTTTATCTTCCTGTCTTAAACTTTCTGTGTATAAATTTGTCATTTGTTTCCATCTCCTTTTCTCTCTCGCACTTTCTCTTCTCTCTCTCAGCTGTTCTGCTGATCTTGCACACACAAACAAAATTAAAGTCCTCATAAACAGTGTCCTTCTGAACTGACTGAAATGTCTGCAACCTCTTCTTAGTTAATCAGAGTAAAGTCTTTTCACCTCACATTTTCTACCAAGTATTTGTAGATCTCTGTAAGTCATTTGTTAATAGAAATTTAATATTTTGAGATGTCTGGGTTTCATTCAGGCCTATAATTTTCTTTTTTATGATGGCAATTAATGGATGATGTAGAAAGTTTATTATCAGGAATGACATCCTACTTTCTCCTCCATGTACTGTATGCATTATACTGGAAACAATAGGTTACCTAGAGGGCAAATCATTCATACCAATGTTGCTACTGATCTGGTGTTAGTGTGACTGCTGAAATTAAAATACTGCCAGGCAAAAATAGCCATTGAAAATGTTAGTCACTTATGTACATGAAATCTGCATTTTAAAGACAAGCAAACAAAAACCAAAACAAATTTTACAACCAAATCTAGGTAATTTATGATTACCATGAGATAATTTGATAAAATATTAATAAAGTGCACATAGAAAAGTAAACCTTGGTTTGTAGGTTTTTTCCCCACTCAATTTTACTGTGTATCTGTGGCAATTTGGTTAAATCCACAGGTTTGGGATTTTCAAGATTTTTGAGGTTACACAAAAATCCTTATGAAATTATTCAAATCTAAGCAAAATGCTTTGATTTGAAAACCTACTCCACATTCCCTGTGTTTATAGATCTTTGGCATGAATATGTATTGGAGATGGAAGATGTGCTGTGCTGAGTTGTACCTGATAAATAGGCAACATGAGTCTAATGAAAATCTCATTTTGACAATTTCATCTGTTCTTCACAAGAGCACTCAAGTTTTTTAAAGTATTGAAAGACCAGTTGCAAAGATTTCTGTAGCTATAATGGTGATATTATTTTATTTATCATACTATTTTTTTTTAATGGACTACTATATGTTCATTAACATTTATGTGCTTTTTTTTCCATTCATCTCTCTTCATCTCATGAAAAGCATATCTGGGTAAGTTAAAATGCCATGGCTGCTGAACATATTAATCTTCAGCACCATGTTTATTTTCTATGTTTTATTCCTGCTTTTTTTGTTTTTCTGTGATTCTTATGTAACAAATCCGTGCAGAAAACTGAAACTGAATCCATGCAAAAAAAATGAAAGCTTTCAAAGTATTCAGAATAATGGTAAACCTTGAAAGCGTGCACAAATTTAGGTCAGGACTTTCTCCTGAAGTTCTTAACAGAATAACTTCTGTGGTCTTTGGTTTTTTTTTTAATAAACACATTTTGGGAGGTCTAAAGTCCAGAATCACAAAGACATTTGGGAGTTAAAGTCAGCAGAAAAATTATGAGTTTAACAAATGCTGTTAAGACATAAATTCTGTTTAATTAAATCACAGAAGACTCACAAAGCACACAATTTTTATTTTTTGTTCCATTTGGGCCTTTATACTGTTTCAAAGCAAACATATATGCAAAAACGTTTTATTTATTCATATAATTTTACTATTTTCTTTTTCACCAGTTCATTTTCTTGTTTGTTTTGGTTTTTTGTAATTGTTTACCCAATATCAAGTTTAAAATCTTCATCTCTTCTTTGATCTATTGTAGAAATGCTATTTCTTCTTTAATAAGAATTTGCAGACCTAAGGAGGAAATTTCAGCAGGTGAAAGGGTACAAAACTTAGAGAACAAGGGTTACCACATTAATTTAGAATATGTGATTATGAAAAGGCTTTATAAAAATAGATCTGATAACATTTGATCAGCCTGAGGGTCTCTAACGTAGTGCAATACACACAAGATTGCAAGACTATGTATTACACAAGTCTGCTTATTTCACAGCTATTTTATTTGGTTTTTAATACTCCGCAGCTCTGTTTGTCAGGGTCTGTCTTAAGCATTCCTGAATGTTCTTCACTTAGATTGAGAAATACCTTCAGAAAAAAGGAATGCTGCCCTTCAGTGTTCTTACAGCTTAAATGTACAATTAACTTACAGCTTAAATGTACACTTAAGAATATTCACAGCACTTTTATTCTGTGTTATCTGGGATACTGTCAAATTTATACTTCCTTATTTTATAGATTTAGAAAACTTCTGTTTATTAGTTGCATCTTGATTTCTGTATTTCAGTCACTTTTTATCTGAATACTTCTCAAAGTTGAATACAAAATATTTTGTAAAACATTGGAAATTGAATTTTGTTCATTGTTTCCAGAATGACCTGATATTGGGTATCAAAAAGGAGAATGAGAATTTCAAATAATTTAAAATCCAGACCACTTAAGTGTCAAAATTCAAACAGGATCTGGCATAGTTTCTAATTAGTGCAGTCTTTAAATCAGTTGGATCCTTTGAGATTAAATTAAATCTGCATTGTGTGGCAATATGAAGTCTTGAGTCTCTCCCCAACCTCCCACTCCACTTCCTACTTTAAATCCATTTATAGTCTTGCAGAAAATACATATATAAAATTTAAATTGCTATTTTGTTATATATTATTAGCTTATACAAAATCAACTCTTATTTTTTCATACAATGCCCCTAGTTACAGGATTCTAGCATGTCTTAAATATTTAGCAAATGACAATAGAAAGGATAAAATCCAAATCCAGCTTAATTCATTAGAAATCTTGTCTCCTGATTTTTTTCAGTCTTTCAATGTATGTTAGATTTCAAGCGGCAGATGTGTTTAATCTTACCTTGAAATCATAGGATTACTCAGATAAATACAGCATAATTGGTCTATCTTCTCTGTCTGGTTCTCTTCTAGAAGCCTATCATGTACAGTACTTTGTTGTAAATGAAACATTCTAATATTGGTGATAATAATATTCATAATAATGTCAGTTAATAATCAGAGGACCTGCAAGGTAAAAACTCCAATTTGTTTTCTGTTTGAGAAAATGCCTGTGACTAAAGGCCATTTCACAATCTAAATTACCCATTATCCAAATTTTTTTATCAATTCTGCCTGTGGTTTACAAACATGATCTGGTTCTTGACTTCACTGTGCCTCCTTTTCAATTTATCTCACATTTATGATTATGTTTTAACTAAGAGACATTATTTAATATGTGCACTATATTATTCCTGAGGTCTTTTCACATGAACCCTTATTAGATATCAGAGTAAATCCTATTACTTGCAGAAATGTGAAGATCTGTGTTGAAATATTGTTTGCGTTTCATCGAGACAATGTCTGGACATTGTGTATTGCACAGAGTGTTTGCATTATGTGTGTTAGAAATCCTAAGCTGTCCTAACTGCTTGTTTGCTTCGTGGGGGCCAGCCTTATCTTCACAAAGAAAATTGAATGCCACTGTATGACACACTTTAAGTCAGGATATCTTTAACTTCCTACACAAATTCTATTTAAATATTATTAATGGTTTTAATAAAGTTCATTGGGTTTTATGCAATGAATTGATGACAGCTGCTGATACAGAGCTAGAATTTCCCTGATGCAGGAGAAGGATACCTATGAGATAGATTTTCAGGATGATAACATAGTAACACACCATTTCTGCCTTCCTATTGCTTCCACGTATTTCTCCTGCCTAAAGGATTGTTGAAGCTTTCATAAGTGCCCATGTTAAGAGAAGGTTGTGCTCTCAGGTTTTTAGGTTGATCTGGGCAGTGAGTGGTACCTGGATCTTAGATGAATGGTGCTCAGGCAAGTGGCCCAGTGTTAACAGTGTCTTCAGTGAGTCATTTTGGGGAGGATTAAACATCAGAACTCAGTGCTAGGAAGGCAGCCCTGCTTCTCCAACACACAACTCCACAGCACAACTTGACATTATGTGACTTTTTCTTTACTGTCTGTGATAAAAATGTGAAAACAGCCCACTTTATGAGGCACTCCCTGAAATACACAAATAAAAGTATTTCTCAGGTTTTGGAGGGATGTTAAAGAGTTGTTGCTCATGAAATTTCTAGACTTTACAAAACCAGGCTCAGGGTAGCGATATATTTTAAACAGCATATTCCAGTTACTCCAATAGTGTCTCCCAGAAGAGGATTTTGTTCTTTAGCAGTAATAATGTTATCTTTAAAAATACAGCTTTAATTTGGAATTCATTCCAGTGGTAGTAAGTGGTTTAAAGCCCTATCTGCAAAATAATGGCGTTTCTAGTAATGCCTAATTAATGTCAATTTTTCCTTATCAGCTTTTTTTCATATGTTGCCAAAAACGTAAGCAAGCATGGAAATAACTGCATATTAATTCTCTTCCTCCTCTCCAATGCAACATGGGCACATTGTAACATGCAGTATCTTCTGACAAAGTCTCAGGAGGGGAAAATCCCACGTTCCCCTGCACAGCACCTTCTAAATTAGACAGGTTGTGTAATGCTTTTCATGATCCCCAAACCCTGTATTTGTAATGAGGGGAAGAGGGAGTGATGAGCTTTAGGGTATTTGTCTCTTCTTCCTCCTGTGATCAACTGCATGTTTTTGCCAGAAAACTGCAGTTGCCCATATTTTGCCTTGGGGTTCTTCTGTTTTTAGGAAGCCAGTGACTATCCCATAAGGACAACTTTAGACAATATTCTGACCATTCTAAAATATTGTTTTATATTCCAAAACAGGCAGGTCACTGGATTCATTTTTTAGGTGATTTGCACAATTGGTCAAAACAGTGCATATTATTTCCTACATGATACTTTTAATGAAAGAGTGGATTTTTTTCCTGTAGTGCTGGTTCATATAAAAAAGAAACCCAAAACACACCATTTGAGTTTTCACTGACTGCCAACTAAAGAATATCTTAGTCAAAAAATAGAAATTCTGGGTTTAGTTTTAGCTTATAAATTGAAGGTTCAGGTTTTACACATCTCCTAGTTTGTATTAAGAAGCAGTCAAAGACTAATATTCCAAAAGAAAATTATAATTTCAATAAAATTTAATATTGCAGTGCTGTTTATAAGAATCATCTGAGGAAGGAATTATAAGTTTTGAAGCATTAAATTCTTTTTAAGGGAAAAAATATCATGAAAGTCCTTTTACTATTTTTCTGCATCAGTGAGTGAGGCACAACCCTTATGATGGCTGTATTTCATGTACATGTCTGAGTACAGGATTTTCAACTTTATGCTAAAATATTTTAAACTCAGGGCAATTTCCTTCTACATTCAAAGATCATTTGGATTATGCTTATCAAACTGTAGGCTTTGGCTATAGTGCATATATATATATATGCACATGTATATATGGGATCTCATTTCTGTCCTGGCCCATTTTCTGCAGCCTAAATCAATAACCAAAGCTCTGTTTTCCTTTAGCTCTGTGAGCCAGAATGCCTCTGAAGTTACAGAAGTGCTTTCCCACTCTGGGAGAATGTATTGGTTTCTGAATCACTGGAATAATTCTAAGCCTCCACACGAAGTGTCAGGCTGGTACAAATGTTGCAAAGTCACAGAAGACTCCCTAGAAATATGTACTTTGTGATTCCATTATAAAGAAACTAAGTTTTTCATGGAGACCATAAAGCACCAATGCCTCTTCTGCAGGCATCTCAGTTTCCTGTGGCCATGCAGAGGTTTAACACCAAATCGAAGAGGCCAAGACTTCTTTCCCATCTCCTTGTAGTCCAGGTGCTGCTGCTCTCCTCTTTGGAGCAGGAGACCAACACAAGCAAGGAAGGCCAGTGACCTCAAAGCCATTATCTCCTTTTCTCCTTAGCATGGTAGCCAGCCCTGCTCTTTCAGCTGGATTAATTGAAGAGAATAGCCCAGAAAAGGAAACTCTGGGATCAGGTTCCTCCAGGGGTGGTGTCTCCATGGGAGTCCTAGCAGCAGAAGGGGCTGCTCCCTGGACTTGGGCTGGCTGTGGGGAAGGAGCACATTGTCAGGGTTTTGTGCAGTTCATGTTCTGCCATGGGACACCAAAAGTGAGGCAGGGGCATTCCTGAAAATATGTCTCTCCCTAAGGATGGCCATGCCAGCTCTCAGACCCAGTAGCCTCAGGAGTCCTGCAGCCCTGTTTTAGCATCTGAGGGGGGTAACAGCATCTCTGCAGCACCTGCAGAACCAACCCTGAGAGAAGGCTGCAACCCAACTACCTCATCCACAGGTAGCTGAGATGTGGCCAACTCTGGCCATGCCTTAATTCTGCTCTCTTAAGCAGGCAAGTGAATACCTTTCATAGGCATTCACTACTTGTCTCCCTGGGAAAATGGTGTTCCTGCATCCACATGTATGTAACGTGGTGTTGGTCTACCCAGAGAGCAACTTCTTGTTTTACTGAGGGTTATGCTTTCACTGAAATCAAGGACAGCTCTACAGTGGCTTGGGATATCTGAGTGACAAAGGAAAGGTGTGCTGCAAAGGCTGTGTGGGGGGAGAAATGAGATCAACTTCAGTAATGCTGTCAAGTATTTGTAATGTTACGTATTACTACAGCATAAACACAGAAACTAAAGCAGCTTTCTTTCTATAAATATTCAGAGCCAGGGATTTAAACCTGTATGCAAAATCTCTTATTTGAGTTCCATTTTCCGCTAAAGCCAAATTCTCTCAGTGTGGCCTCTTGGCAGTGCAAAAATCCCTAAAGGACTACTCCTTACAAGTAAGATCACTCCATCTGCTGTGATCATGTAGTACATGTATTTGGAAGGCTGCTAAGGCAGTGAAGAATTGTCAAGGGATAACTGAACCACAAAGGCTGTAGTAATAAAGGAGGACAGAACAAAATTAAAGCCATTATTCCAAGATTTTCTTGTTATTTTGGAATGTAAGCAAATTTTAATACTACATTAGCATAGTCTTTGTCTAATTTGTTTTTCACTACAGCTTGTAGCTGAGAGCATTCTTTGTGTTTCATTCAGTAGGAGGCAGCTGAAAACATGCTGTTAAATACCAGAAAAAAAAAAACCAAAACATTTGAAGGACTGCTTTTTCTATGTCATCACCACAGTGGAAATATCTCATGAAATAGCTGAATTTTTTTAATATAGAGCATTTTCATAGTAGTCTAGCTGACTGATTTATATGTAATTATACCAAATACTTAATACTACCATATTAAAAGTATAAATTAAGGCTCTGAGAATGATGTTCAAAATAGACACCAGTTGTAGTCAAGGAAAACTTTTGATACAGGATCTGGATTGATATTCAATCAACTCAATAGAGATATATCTATGTATATGTATAAAATCACATCAATTCTGTAATTATAAAAATATATACATCAGTAAACCATGTAGAAATCTTTTTATATATAATCAGTAATTAAAAAGATGCAAACATGGAACTACTAAAGACACAATCAACTCTTAAATAGCCACGGACGGCACATTTAAGGTAGAGAATAGCTGTACTCCACAGGCCCTAGCATTGTGCATAGCTGGTATAGCTGGCTTAGTGTTTCAAACACAAGACACCTCTCAGATCCATCTGCATTACATCCATGCTTAGTTCATGTCTAGAAGTTGCCAATTCTGGGCCTTTCTGAATCGTTAGAAAACCAGAGCTAAGTTAGTCTCAGGAGAAGTACCTCAGTTTTCTCTTCACCAATGTCTGTTTTGAATGCCCTTTTATTATAGGGTATACTGATTTTTTATTGCTTTGGCTAAAGAAGAGACAGAAACCTAACCTTATGTATGTAAGATGTTTAAAAGGATGTCAAAAAAAAATGAAGAATTTGGACCAGATTGAGAGTACATTCAACAGGAGGAAGTGCTGTATTGTTAACTGGTGTGTTCTGTGCTTTTTCTATGCCTGTCATTGTGCTTCACTGTTACTACCCTTCACAAAAAGGCAGAGTTGCTTCTTTTTGCCCCAGCAGACTCCTCCACATATTTACCATTTCTTGATCCATTTTTAGACATGAACTTCTGGAAGAGGCTCGGAGAAAAGGTTTGCCTTTTGCACAGTGGGATGGACCAACAGTGGTTGCCTGGCTGGAGGTAGGTGTTGGACATAGCTTGAAAATGTGAGTCGCATTTGTAGACTGCTTACGTGTGCTTGTCCTTTCAAATTTTAAAAGAGACTGTTACAGCCTCTTCCCCTCCCCCTGTGCCCTGTGCCGTCAGCACTACATAGATTTTCACACTGGATGGTGTAAATTAGAGACTAGAGCTAAAAAAAGTAAGACAGAATTACAAAGTGGGATGAGGACCAGAAATGCACTTGAATCCCAAATTTTTGAAATATTTGAATTTCTCAGTCTCTAAATGTCTAGGAACTCCACGGACAGTTTTTGTGCAATTAATTTTAAATAAATTTAAAGAATTTGTAATTTTCTGCATTTTAAAAACATAATGGAAAAAAAAGTGTTCCTATCACCATTTTCACCTGAACTGTAGGAGTTCCAGTTTGAAATATCTCTGATTTGACAGGCAGTGCCTTCATATCTGAAATCCAATGTGCAGAGACCTGTCCTTTATTTGGAGGACCTAAATGAATGGGCTTTGGAAATCAAGAAGAAAAACAATTCAGCAGAGCTGTCATCAATTTTGACAAAGAAACACTGAATGTTTTAGGTGAAGGAACTACTCAAAAAATACTTATACAGATGCTGAGGAGAGAAGGCAGCAGAAAGTAAGAGTGTTTTTATACAAATACACTTTTACATGGCAAGACTGTAACACTTCAGTGTAGATACAAGCTCTTTGTTGGCTCAGAGAATAAGTGTCTATTTCTTACTATACCAAACGTCTCTACCTATTCCAAACTTTTCTCCTGCCTGCTCTAGCCATCATCCATTGACCAGCAGTTAGACTTTGTAAAGTTTTTCCCTTCAATTGAAAAAAAAAAATCCCTCTCCAAAGATTTGACAGAAATATGCTAGTGAATAAATGACTGATGAGAAATGAATGCAGCTAATGTCTACAGAATTTCTGCTTCACATTGGAGTTGCTGAAGGTACCTAATGAAAAAGACAAAATGAAAACTGCAGAAAGTCAGTACAAGCATTTGCATATGACCTTGGAAAAAGGGATTCTATCTTGCTTCCCAAAAAGTCCCTGTTAATATGGAACAATCCTTAATTTGGCCACTACTTGACTTTTTCATATGACTTTAAAAGTTCTGTAACCAGATTTATATCAGTCATAAATATTCAGTACTACAGTAAAAGCTGATTTGCTGAAAACATGAACATACAAAGGTCTATAATTTCTGAATACCAATACCCTAATCTTTCAAGGTGATGAACAATTTCAAGCAGCTTTTGACAAGTTAAGCCCTATTTTTTTTTTACCCTTGATTCTTTTCTGAAAAATAGGATGTGTTTCACACTATCTTAAGAGAGGGGCTGTAAAGAGAAATCAGGGTCTATGAAGTTCTTGGGTAATATGACAACAGTAGGACAAGAGAGCTCACGAGGAAGTTTATGTTGCAGTATTCAGTGCAGATTGAATACTGATGATGAAAAGATACAAGGACAGGAGTAGTGTGTTCATTCAGTGAGCATCAGTGCATTCAATCAGCAGATGGACACTGTGCATTTCATACTCTCCTGAAGAAAAATATATCACTTCAGCTGAAGAATAAAATAAATATTAAAGGAGACAAAGGCTGAAATTTAAGAAGTATATTGTAAAATTTTCAAACTTTTCAGGGCTTTTTCACTTTAACATTTAGTCTTCTTGTTTGTATGTAGCACAGACATACATAGTTGAGAAATATTTTAAGAATTTTTTCTTAAAAAGAATATTTTAAGAACGTTTTCTTAATTAATTCTGGAAAAGTATGTGAATCTTGATATCTGAGTTCTCTGTCCAGAATGATTACTGTATTCTCTTTTTCAAGACCTTTCATCTAGCATTGTTTTCTGCTAGACAGCTGTTAGTTGAAGAATTTACTTATTTTGTTGAAGAAATAATTTACGTAATGAGCAACCAACGTTAAAATCTATTACTACAGAATGAATAACTCCCAGTGTTTATGCTTTTCTGCTTTTCAAGTGCATGTGTGAAAAAAAATGAATGTCAAAATAAATGAGGTGATGAAACACATTTTAAAGCTATTCATAGTTTTCTCATGGCCCTTTAAGTGCAGCTGGGTGTTATCTGCAAAATGTTTGGTCTTTGTTGGTTTTTTTTTTTCTTCCAATTAAACTTGGTATTTTGTAACAGTTTGTTGGAATTAGATCATGTTTTTAAGGTTAAGACTAGCATTGGATGGAGGGTAGTGGCTAATCCCGTCAGTGGGAAGGACTTTTTCAAACACAATGCAGTCATTTCTCAACCTTTGTGATGCTTCAGGACTCA
Organism: Erpornis zantholeuca; assembly: GCA_013400515.1. NCBI lineage: Eukaryota > Metazoa > Chordata > Aves > Passeriformes > Timaliidae > Erpornis > Erpornis zantholeuca. The sequence continues at coordinate 63,311 of VZTN01000043.1, forward strand.
AAGACTGACTGAGTCTTTTGCAACAGTCAAGTCTGTTTTCTGTGTGACATAAACACGACCTAACAGCTGTCTTTTATGGAAATATTTCCTAGATAAGGTATAAACTTCTTAATAACCACACAGTTCTTCCCCCTACTGTGTCAAATGAAATGAAAATCCTTTCAACTCATCACTGCTTTCCAGATTTGTTGGTGAACTTCCTCATTTCCCTGACCTTGTTTCCTGTTTTAGTAAGCCTTTATTAAGAAAAAAAAAACAAAAAACCAAAAAAAACAGCAATGGAATCAGCTAATTCTGATGGCCTATTTGAGATGCACCTAGCAGACAGTCTTTGTTTTCCATTGTGTTATCCCTCAAATCGCAGTGATTGATATCCACTGCTTATGTTCTCACAGGCTTTGTAAAGCATAATGTACTTCATACCATGATTAAAAACCTCCCACATATGTATCCGTGATAGGAAAATAACCACCTTTGGGGAAAAAGAGCTGTAGACACTTACAGTCATATTAATGAGGCAGCATAAAATGAGAATATTGAGAAAAACAAGAATAATTCACACTCAGTAGGTCCTCTTACAAGGAAAGACTAAGTGATGAAGCAAGGGGGCTGTTGCTGGCCGGGGCTAGTAAGACTGACAAAAGGAGAGGAAAAGCATGTATGTATCTTCTAAATCTGTAGGTGATGGAGCTGTGCTCACATTTTGCTGCACCTTCTAACCAGCATTCCTAGCTGGGATGTAGCACCATACCAGACTGTTCCCAAATTTACTGTAAAGTCTGTCCCTGATAGGTTGGTTGTTTGAACTGGGCTTGGTTAATTTCTACTAAGAAAATAAAAGCTGAGAAGTGTAGGATTATGCCCCTTGAGTACCATGTTAAAAAGAGAAAGCCATTTTAGTACAAAAGTGAAAAAATCCCTGAATTCCTCCTAGATGATTTTCTGTACATAAGATTATCAGATGGGCAGTAACACTGACTTGTGCCAGCACTTGGTGCCCTTGGTACTTGTGCCCTTACTTGGGAAAGGAGTAGCCCTGGGAGGGAGGCACACAGCCTCCAGTAAAAGTAAAAAGAATTCACATGAAATCATGGCAATTTCAAAGGTTCTGAAACAATTTTGTTTTATTAGAGACTATGATGTTCATACTCATTTGTGTACCATCCTTGTTCAGACTGATTAATTATTTCATATTGGCCATTAATTAATTGATTATTAGTGGTCGTGACTCCAATTCTGACAGAGTTCAAGAAGCTTTTAGAGAATGCTCTTGGCATATGATGTGATCCTTGAGTCTGTTCTATGTAGAGCCAAGAGTTGGACTTGATTATGCCAATGGGTCCCTTCCAATGCAGGATATTCTATGACTGTAATTTCATTCGAGAAACGAAGCAGTTGTTTGGATGAAATGTCATTTCTCTTCTCAGCTCTGGCTAGGGATGCCAGCCTGGTATGTCGCTGCCTGCCGTGCCAATGTGAAGAGTGGAGCTATCATGTCTGCTTTGTCCGATACTGAGATTCAAAGAGAAATTGGAATCAGCAATCCTCTTCATCGCCTAAAACTCCGATTAGCAATCCAGGAGATGGTGTCATTGACAAGTCCATCAGCACCTCCAACATCCAGAACAGTGAGTCCTGTTCAGCTAACTTTTTCTTCCAGACTTTTCCCTGCAGGAATCTGCAGAAAAACTTTTGTAGTAACATAGTGGCCGTATAACACATACTCCACAATCAGTGGGAACTGTCTCACAGAGGCTCAGAACTACCTGTTCATCATGTGCTTGATTGTTGATTGCTGGTGTTTTTCTTTTATCAGATATTCTTATTTTTTAAGCCATTATTTTGATTATATTTGATGTTATCTAAATTAGTATTGAGCATTTTATTTGTAATTTTGCCTGTATTTTTGCCTTTATCTTCCTTCAAATCATCTATACCAGCCTAATCAGATTGTGTTTCTCTTTTTTGTTTGTTTGTTCTCTTTCTTTACTTCTTTTTTTGGGATGGAGGGGAGGCAGGTGTTGGGAGAGGTTAAATAGCAACACAGCTCTTTTGAGTCTTTGTCCCCGTTTTTGCACCCTTTCAAGTGTTATCTGAGTCAGCTTTTTTTCATGCTTTTAAGAGAAGCAGTGATTGGAGGTGTGAAGGGAGCATCTGGAAGGCTGAAGTGGAGCCTGTGCATTCAGTGAGGAAGGAAGAGAAAGTGGTGGCAGACAGTAGGGAAGCAAGTAAAGATACACAGAGACACAAGTCTGAAAGGCAAGGAGAATTTATGAAAAAGAGCAAGAAAATTGATCAGGGGAGAGTAAGAATGAATGTACTATAGATAAAAAGCAGGAAAAATAGGCCAAACTGATGAGGACAAAAAGAAACGAGATTACAAAATGGGAGTTTTTAATGCTGAGATATGTTGATGGTACTGGCTATGAAAGAAGCAATGGAGACTAGCAGAAAAGAGGCTGGATCAGATGGAAAACATG
>VZTN01000043.1:72294-84429 GCA_013400515.1 Erpornis zantholeuca
TTTTTAAATCTTACAGGCAGGGCAGGATACATTTTTATAATGTAATAACAATAATCTTCAAAAATGGTTTCCCAGCTCATTTTGTTGCCTCAGCTTAGTAATTGGTGTGGACCTTAACAACTCTACCAGCTTTCTGCACTAAAAATAGTTTGTCTCTAAAATTGTGAACTAATCTTTTACTTTATGGTATATTAGAAAATGATGGGTACTGACGCAACTTTCAAGATGTGTAATACAAAACTCTCAAGTGAAGCCCTGAGGAATGGATATTTCTCCTGTGGCCTTGCACTGTAAAATCTTGCCTACAAATTGAAAAGGGTATATATAGGAAGTGGGAGGAATTGCTTTGCGGAGATCCCCTCTGCAAGCACATTTCTCCTTTGGAAACATTATTTAGAATAAACATTTTACTTTAAGTAAAAAACATAGAGTTTTTGAATAGGAGGTACTAAAGCTATATGAATAGTTTGCTGGCATTCCTCATGTAAGAAATAAAGCAGTAAGGCATCCACAGTGCATGCACAGCTACACACATGCACCTGTACAATTTAGAAGTTATCAGGTAGCAGGAGACTGACCTGGTGTTACGTCCTTACAGATGTGCTGGTATGGAGCAATGATCGAGTCATACGCTGGATACAAGCCATTGGCCTCCGAGAATATGCAAATAATATTCTAGAAAGTGGTGTACATGGTTCACTTATAGCACTGGATGAAAACTTTGACTACAGCAGTTTAGCTTTACTATTACAGATTCCAACACAAAACACACAGGCAAGTTTGCTTAAGATACTTCTGGTTAATCTGTACCCATTATTACCTTTTATTCGTCTTCAACCATTTTAATTGTTTACTTTGGTATCTCTAGGCACGGCAGATCCTTGAGAGAGAATACAACAACCTTTTAGCACTAGGAACTGAAAGACGACTTGAGGAAGTAATTAATTTTATTTTCAGTATTTATAAAATATCACAGTAAAACATTAAAATTAAATCAAATGCATGAAGACATGTTAATTTTTACATTGTTAAAAACAGCTAGTTATAGCTTTAAAAAAATTTAGGAATTCCCATCAAGTTTTTTTAAGTAACCTCAGTTTGGCTACCTGTTTGTGTCTGCTTGGATGCTAAATTTGACACTGCACTCTTAGCTTAAGATAAACATTTTCCAAAGGGGAAACATGCAGAATGGAGTGGAAGTTTTGCTGGCCAGAGCAGGTGGTGGGGGATGTGTGTGGGTGGGATGCCTGTGCAGTCCATTCTTTAGGACACTTACACCTTTCTTAAAAATAGCGAAGTAGATTTTCGGTTTGTTCTTTATTGCTTTTTTTTCTTTGAAGTCCTTCAAAGTTAATCAGTATTAATAGAGTATGATTTGGGGCAGTTATCTGGGAAGAGGAACCTCAAATCCAGCTATGGAAATCATTTATCTTAACGTAAGAATCCAGTGCAAAAGTGTTCCGGTCTTGGACTTCTGCACATGAAGAGAATAAAACTTTTAAGGACTTGCTGAAAATGTCAGAAGCCTATGAATTCTGTGCATGCACATGAGTGTTTAATCCTTTTTTAGTACTTTATGTAAGCCTCCTAATGCAGTAACAAACCACTTTCTGTCAAAGTTCTGCTTTAGCTGATACTAAACCCCTTGACTATATTGAGTCAAAGATCTAAGAAGAGTTTTCCACCCCAGCATTTAATATTTCTAAAGCTTTTACTTTTACAAGCATGTCTCAAACACATTACAGTGACTTGATGCGGTGCAACAGAACAGGGTAGTTGTTGTGGAATACATTTGGCAGGGGCAGAGATAGCACACAGCAGGATAATTAATCAAAAAGTTTCATTCTGCTTTATCAAATACACCTCTGTGTTGGCAGAGCGATGACAAGAACTTCAGGCGCGGCCCGTCCTGGCGCCGGCAGTTCCCCCCACGCGAGGTTCACGGGATCAGCATGATGCCAGGCGCGTCGGAAACGCTGCCCGCCGGGTTCCGGCTCACCACCACCTCGGGGCAGTCGCGGAAGATGGCGAGTGACGGTACGCGCTCATTGCTGCGCTTCCTCCCGGAAAGCGCCAGGCTTGTCCTAGCATGCCAAACCGACGGAATGCGTGTCGGTCTCACACCGCAACGACTGTGTTCATTTAACTGGGATGAACAGAGTCCGGGACAGTTGAATTAGGGAATGGAAAAGCACTGACTTGGCATATTATTGATTCTTCAGGTTTGCTTCAGACTGACAGTGTTTATTTAAAACACAAAAAAAGGCCCTCTCACTATCCTACTTCTGTAAAGGAAACATTCAGAAAGACACAGATTCATTTAATAACTTTCAACTAAGACTGAATATAACATCTAAGCTAATTTTTCATCCTATTAACCTCTCTAGCAGGTGGAGTGTGTTTTATAGAAGGAAACTGGAAAGGGCTATCACCATTATTTTCCTATATAGCTTTCAAACTAAACAACTTAGCCTTGACCATCAAATAACTGAAGCTGCTAAAAAACAGTTACTATCAGATGAGAAGTTGGGAAATACTGAAATTCAGGCACTAATTGAATTAGTATTCATTACTATACCATTCTTAATTTTCTCTGGAAATCTTTTGGTTTCCAAAAGATGCGTTAACTGAGAAACCAGTGGAAAACTAACAAGCAGATCAGAATTAGGAAGGAAGTAAAATTTACAAATTATTGTAAGAGAGCAGGCAGAGGGGATAAATCCCATCACAGCTATTCCTTCAGGTATATGGAAGATAAAGCCAAGTATACCTGCCTGAAGTTCTGAGAAGTATTAGTACACAGATTGCCCCATTTAAAATACTGCCATTTATTTCATCATGATAGGATTCAGGTCTATGAATAGACTTATCTCAAAGTAATTTAATACGTTGTTTGTAGAGATTATATCCTGTAACTTGATAATGAATTTGGTATGACAGTATTGCCACCTAAATTCCATTAAAGCCATCTAAATTCCATTAAAGTTTCTCACCTTTAAAAACAACACTTTACAGTTGCAGCTAGAGATGGAATAATCTCCTGATTGCATCACTGAATTCCATTGACTCCTAGCTCCCTTGGCATTTCCATAGCCCACATTACTGTAGTATATAAAACCTTATAAACATTCATGGATTTCATTTTCCAGTCATGGTATGATGTAGAAAATGATATTCCCATTTTACAGATGTGGAACTAAGGCACAAGGGAGATTTAGAGATTTACTTGAGGTCTTCAAGTTGATTATTGAGCTGAGTATACTGAACTCAGTAGACTTAAAGGGAAGCAATTTTGAAGACCTATATCTTCATCCAGGATTTGGCTTCCTATCTGCGGTAAGAACACAATAGTATTTAAACAGGTAAGAGCATTAGGAGTTACAACAAAATAAAGACAAAATTGAGTTTTAAACGGTATTCGCTTTAGACAGATTCCAACAGTACATCAGATGTGAAGAAATGCTGAGTTTTGAACTAGACCATGCCCAGATTTTATTAGAGAAAGCCACAGAGCAATTAATCATCCTTCCAACGGTAAACAGACTGATATATTTTACTGATGATTCTAAAGAGGTTCTGGTTTGTTTCCTTTTTTTCTTCCTTCCCAATTTGCAGTTGCTTCATCACGACTGCAGAGGTTAGACAGCTCAACAGTTCGCACATACTCATGCTGACAAGGCCTAGCAAAGAAGCCAGCACTGAATTGTTGTGAGTATTCCATGGGGACCATCAAGAAAGCTCTTTATAACTGTACACTACCCCCCACATTATCCAAGCAAGAACCAGCATGGAGCAGGGGACATAACTAAAGACTCACTAGGGTGGTCATTTGGTTAAGACAACAGTCCGAAGCTCAGTCCAGAGGATATTACCAACCATAATATTTTGGGGAGATGGTAGAAGGCACAGGGAATTGAACTTACATTATGAGAACTTGAAAGAGTTCTACTAGGAGCTGGAGTTGGGAGCAACAGAAGAGATTTACTTTTTTTTTTTTTTTTTTAAATTAAAGCTATGGCTCAATTTAGAACATCAGGTAGCTGCATAAAGTTAGAACAAGACTTACCCATACAGAAAATCTTGAAAATTTTATCTATTACAGAGATTCCTGCACTTCTCAAATCATTCAGAATTGACCAAGAAAGGATAATCTGAGCAGGAGGGAAATTTGGATCAAATTTAGTATTGGAATTCATGTTAAATTTTTCACCATATATCTTTTGAGTGTGGCTATGAATATCACAGTCACTGTTCCAAAGTTCTGTGGAAATACAGGTTTGTATTTTATCCCAACTCTTGCAAAAAATACGCACATGATGAGTACTTACATCAATATAGCACCATTTTATGCTAGTATTTTCTTAGGAAAAGTTTCCATTTAGTTACCCAGGGAATTGTAAGGCAGCTAAAAAAAGTACTTGAATATCACCAAAACCTCACCAGTCCTCAAACATGCTTCAATAGCTTTTATGTATTGTAGGCAAGACATGCAAGGATCTGCAAGAAAGTTTTGGGTTGTGGGGTTTTTTTGTATTCCCAAGACTGGGACAGACTTGGGGCCATCAAGATTTTGCTTACTCTGTGTAGGGTCAAAAAGTGCTTAGGAATAGCAAATGTTAACAGTGGGAAAAGTAGATTGCTCAGAATCTTGATGATGAAATGAGCCTCACTTCATAGATCTTCAAAAGACTACAAGAGTATAAAACCCTAATCTTAGTAAAAAGGGGACCTTTTTGTGCCACCCCTGAAAAAATAAGATGGGGGGTTTGGTTATTTGTTGGTTTTGGTTTGGTTTTTCTGAAAGAGTTAGTTTAGCAGCTGTTTCTACAAAGATGATGATGAAGCACATAAACTATTAGAAATCTCTTTATGTGTATGCATGTATAGATTTGAGCATGGTGTTGTATCAGTAAAGTCAATGACAGGACTCTCACAGGGTTCAGTGGTGACAGAAACCGAAGGCAGAAATGTGAACTTTTTCTCCTATGTGCTTCAGAACTGCAATGTTGGAAGCAATAAAGCATGACCAAGAAGTTCAAACACCAAGCTGTCTCTTAGGCCAACAGTAATGGGCAAGGCACTTGAGGTGAGGCTTGAAGAGTGTAACAACGGCAGAAATGGAAAACTGATACGCTAACAAAAATTAAGCCATGATCCAAGCCATTTATTCCCACTATATTAAAAATTATTTAAAAAGTAGCAAGGCACAAACAAAAGTAAAGTAGCAGACTTTTCTGGCACTACGTACGTATTGGAGCTGTGCATTTTGAGCAAAAAGATGTGTATATAAAGTTACACAAGGTATAAAAGTTAACTTCCATTTCTATTGGAGTATTAGTAGTTTCAAGTGTCAGTGTTATGTATCGCATCAGTACTTGCTGCTCGTCCACTATTCTGCCAATTACATCCTAATCTTAAATGCTTGAGAGGTCTACAAGAATACCAAATTTGCATTACATTGTAAAGGCTAATATATGAAGCTAACTGACATTAATATATTACTATTTCTCTTTTCATTTACCATATACTCCTTTTAGAGAAGGAACAAGATGGTGTCAACTAGAACTTTAGTATATGCACTTTCTGTATGGGCAATTTCAAAATGCCATACAGATTAGAAACCAAAAAGCAAGTTAAAATAATTTTGGATTCCAGTACATTATATTAAAAATCAAAACAACACCCCACTTCTTCAGCCCCCCCCCAAAAAAAAACCCATGCAAGGAAAATATTTCCTTCACTATTATATCAAACTTGAAAATTTAAACAAATTGCCTGCAACTGAAGAATGAATGCATAAATAGAAACTGCTCATAGAGGGGGATATCAGATTGAAGGGCGACAGTTTTCAGAACCTTGTTATCATGGTTCCTGAGTAAGTTTCTTCACAGAAGGAGCTGATTGATACTTGGACAAAAAGGAAGATTATTCATTACAACATGCCTCCTGAAATTTTCCAGATCCAACTTAGCCTGAGACTCAGTCTAAGTAACACCTCATAACACTTCATAGCACCTTTTCCAGACTACATAAGCAGCTGTATTACTCTGTTGAAATATCTGTATCCACAGAACCAGGAACTAAGCAGCAGAATAGTGAGATAAGAGAGTTTTTAATAAAGTAAAGAGATGCCTACAAAGAGCAGGCCAAAAAGAAAGCTGCATATGCATTCCCTGTGGAACAAATGCAAATGGCATGTGATCACAGCAGGCTGCAGAATCTTGCATTCTGCTACTTATAGAGATATTCTCTTAAAAGAGATTGTCAAAGCCTTGTATTTCAAAATAGTCTGTGCCAACATCAGTTTGGTACAACCTTCCAGTTGTTGTCTTTTATAGTGTTTCTTCCCAGCAGCTGTGTCCCATCCATATACTTTCAAATTGCATTTCAGGTGGTTTTTTTTAACATTTGTTGAAACCACAATGAGCTGCCAGAAACCATGAGCAGACCTTCTCAGAACAGTTATATGAACATCTCTGCACAGCTCTGTTTTAGTGCACTTGGTATCAGAAATTTAAGCACAGTTAAGGCTGCTGGTGCTGGCCATTTAACATTGCAAAGAAATTTACTATAGAGCACGCAGGACCCATCAGGTTTCCACTGTGGTGGTTACATGTGGTGGCCCAGCTGAGCAGCTGCAGTGCCCTTACACACCCAGTGGATCTGGCACTCACACTATGCAAGCCTTCCCAACAGTTTTAACTTCTAAAACATTTGTTAATACCAAGTCAGAAGGATCAGTCAGGACAGATTTCTTGCCATAAGCTGGAGCAATAGAACATATTACTTGAACTTTTATTCTAATGAAATACTAGAAGAGATTTGGCAAAATCAATTACGTACTTTACCAATGAAGGGTTCCAAAGAGGATTTGTAAAGAAAAATGGAGAAGCAGCATTCCAAAAAGATGTGAATGATAATCTGGAAGCAGCTGGTCCATAGCAAAGAAACCATCAGGGTGAAAAAGGTAAATGCTGTCAAGCTGCAGCGAACTAGGAAGAAGAACCCCAAAGTACATCAGCAAGGTCTATACACTGAAAATGTGTGTTTAGCCTTGTGCCAAACAGGCAAAGGCTTCCAGATGAAAAACAGCAGGAAAACAACTGTAAAATCAACATATCTTGACTGAGTACAATTAGTAAAAGATTAAAATTCATTATTAGTAAGTTTATGTTGCAGATCTAAAATTAAACAAAAGCATGCCTCCCACAGACACTCAAAACCCATGTCTTAGTAACTTAGTTACTAAACTACTTACTTAGTCCTCTGTTTTCTGTTGTCATTGCACTTTAGACTGAATTAGAGTCATAGAATCTTTCTAATTAATGTTTCCTTTTTTTCCTCTTAGATGTCATCTCTTTCTTCTACTTTACCTGAAGTGCACTACCACTACTTAGGAAAAGAGCATTAAACTCTCTGCAAGAACAGGGTAATAGGGAAGAAAACAAATAAGGTTTATCATACAAACAGATATGATGTTCCTTTCATGTATTGGTTAGTTTAAAACAAGAATTAAAAAAACCTAAATTACTAAAAAAAAAGAAGTAAAACAAAACAATCTCCCCTTTTCTCTCAGCATCTCTGTCATCAAAAACTTGACAGTAGTGCACATCCAAAGCTTTTATCAAATGAAGCCACTCATCTTTACATTGTTACATCTGTTTTATTGTAAAATACTAGACCTTTACGTATTTACTGTGTATGTATTTCTTTTAAAATGTGTAAGTCTTATGTAAATGGATATAAATATGATTTTTTTAAAATAAAATCTATGGTACATGGGGTCTCAGTGCAAACATTTGACAATACAGTGTCAATAATATTGTTTGTATCTTTCCATTCCACCATTTTTACAGTTTTTGGATTGTAACAGTCAAATGAATATGTTTAGCAGAGTTAGAAGCTTCAACATGTTCCTACTGAGAAAAATCTGTCAATATTTAAAGCTGAACACCTGCCTCTGATGATGTATAATAGAATGACATAACCTGGAACTGAAGCCAAAATGGACCTCTAAGGACAAAATGGAAATGTCACATACCTACAGAGAAGCACCGTGATGGCTCATCTCTTAAATTAAAACAAACAAATAAACCCAGAAGAACTGTTTATAAAAAAAAAACTAAAAAGCAATTTAATAAAACATGATTTATACAAAAAAACTAAAGACTTTCTTCTATGTTACCTGTGGACCAAGAAGATTCTTGCTTTACCAAGAGCCACCTTTTCGTTCCAGGATCTTCAAACACCAGCCAGCATTGGAAAAGTAAATCTAATATTTGCATAGAATCAGATTCTTATTTCCAGATGTATTCAGCAAAGAAAAAGAAAGAAAAGAGAAGCCAACCCCCACCATTTCTTCATTCTAACAGGGCATTAGGCAGGCTCCTGTCTAACGTTATGCTTTTAGCCAAGATGGCCTTGCTGAGACTTCATAGAAGTCAGTTTTATCAGAGGAAATAACTGAAAGACAGAGTGGTTAATATATAATGTATAAAAGTTTAGAAGAGCAACTATTACCTGCTGTGGCTTTATTTGGTGGTGTTATTGTTGTTTATTCTTTGTTTAAATGGGAAGTTTCAAAGTAAGACCTACTTAATAGTCATTTACCTATTTGCTATTTTTCTGCTGCTTTATCTTAGCTCAAGACCTGTCTTTTAGTTATTTCTTTTAGCAGTTTGATCTGCAATGTTTGCACGTACATAAACATTTGTCTATTTTTATTTGGCAAACTTCGGTCAATCAGATGGTGAAAGATTTTTCTCCCCCGATGTCAATAAAAAAAAGAATTCAGTGCTATTTGTGTTCATAAGTCTATTAAGTGTGGTACATAGTAGCATTAAGTTTGGAAACCAGATGCTTCTCGTAGCTCTCATAGTTAAGCATAAGCACATTTTGTCACTAACAGGGATGAGTTACAGTGGATTTACTGCTGAGAATCTGCCACGAGAGGGAGCACAGGTCTTTCTGATGGGTGCAAAGTGCTGGCAAGATTATAGCACACCATTGTAGAAAGTCAGAGCTCTTCTATGCACAGTTCCTCGGACTTGGACAATATTCTTCTACTCCCTCAGACCCCTTTTGGATTATTTTAGTGCAGAATGTCACAAGATAAAGGAATGCAAATGCTACTGTCAGTGGCTGCAGTATCATGTGAACATGTGTTCCCTCATAAACACCAGCTCTTATTTTACAGACTTCCTTTTGCAGCTCACACTAAAACTTAGGTGGCAAAGGGGAATGAAGTGTGTTGGGTAAAAGAATGAGCCAGATATTAAGACCAATGCAGAAGTTAGCCTGCCCCAGGAGTACAGCACCCCCAAGTTATGTATTTCACAGTGGAAGAAAACAGACCAGAAGAATTTAAAATAGTATTACCTGTGACTTCAGTTTTAAGGATAACATATCAAGTCTCCTAATTCATCCCTGTCTCCCTCATACAAACTGAAGCTCTAACCTCTAGTTTCAGCTAGAAACTGAAGTTATGATAAATTTTGCCTACTTGGCTCCCCTTTCAGTACACTGAGAGTAACTAATATATCTGCCTTTTCCAGCCAAGATTCAGTAACTCACTGACCATTCAAATCTACCCACTTGCTGCTTCTCTCTAAAAACAAGATTAAGAAAATTACTGCTGTCCTACCCCTTGTTACATGGGCTTGTTCTTCCCAATGGTATACCAACCATCAGGTTACTGAGCAGCAGCAGAGCCATGTACAAGGGTAACTATTCCTTCTCCCTTTCTTGAGCTCAGCTCAAAGCTAAAGACAAAGCATTCTGCATTTGCAGTTCCTCAGCAAAAGGAAAACAAAAGTAATGGCCATGAAACAATAATTTTCCCATACTGTATTGCTGCAGTAAGGTCCCCTTCTTTGTCTGGGTTTTCTTAAAGTTGATGCATGAGACATTTTGCATTTCTGGAATCCTCCACATTACCAGCACGGTAGTACAGTGAACACACCTGAACACTGCCCTTCTCTTTTGAAATACAAGCCTTGGTATGAAATTACTCCTACCAAAATAGAAAGAAAAAAAAAACCCACAGGATTTTTTGTTAAAAAGAGAACATCCAAAAAAAACCAGCTCAGGCTTCCTCAGAAAACAGAAGTTATTACAAATATTTTTCTCATGGAGACACCCTAAGAATGTTACCTATTGAAGCTCTTCATAAACAGTTCAGAGGAAAGATAATTGTCTCTTGCTAATATCAGTGTAAGCACACAGCCCTTCAGAAAGGTAAGTACATGCCTAAATATCTATTACTAATGTTGTTGGGGGTGTTGTGTTTTCACCTCCTTAAAAGAAGACACCAAAACTATAAAGCAGTTTACTTTTCTTTACAAAAGGACAAACTGGCATAGGAGCACAAGCTATCACTGGGAAAATTATGTGAGATCTAGGAAATAAATTCTCTTCTCCTACATCTATTGCAGGATCTTTACTAAAGAGTTTTTGCTCTCACCTATTAGTTCCCCTCCCCTGCTATTACAATTGCATGATGGCTACAGCCAAGGTAATGACAGCAAACATACACAACAATGTCTCACCTTTAATTGTTGTAGTAATGGCCACACACCTTGTGAATGTGCCACAGTTTCTCTGTAATAAGACCCTTGTGGCGTCTCACTGATTTAAAAAAACCCACACCACTGACAACTCCCAAGGATTCCCTCTTGCTCTGTAACTCTTCAGCAGAGGTTGCTAAGTTGTAGCATTGTGAAATGGAAAAAGTCTCTGCCACTCAGTCCATTATTTGGCATGGGCCTCCTATTACAGCCTTTGTACTTGAATAATTCATCCAGAAGAAAATAGTATCTTAAACTAACTGCCACTTCTATAAGTACTTCAAGAAAGTTATAAGGACATCTGTGAAGAGCAAAATTATTCTCATTTTTTAAATCACCAACCTGTATATTTAGCATATCTACCATAAAGCATCATTACCCTTTACTCAGTCTTTGCATGTTTTATTCCCTGTTCAGACTGTGATTTTCAACTAAAGCGAATAGCTGAGAGGGAGGCAGGTACCTTATGCAAAGATACGGCAAGAAACAAGTGCAGCTCAGGCTCCAACTGGGCTGTTTTAGCACAGCTGTGTGACCTGGTTCAACGTGACTGGCCCAGCTGCCTGCAGTCCCTAGTGAAAAACACGTGGACAATTTATTTAGTTCTTATGTAACCAGTAGAGCTCACCAACTCCACAAAAGCATCACAGGCACAAGGCACCACCAGGGCATGGCTCATATTAAGTGGCACCTCTCTCCTTTTAGTTCTGTCATCAATCTGTTGGTGTATTTCATCGCTTTACAGGGATATCATCCTTACCTCTACCCACCACTACATAACAGTATTTCTGGACTCAGTTTTGAGGACCTCTCTTATACAACAACATCATCTGAATTTGTCTGTTACTTACTGTTTCTTCCTCTGGTAAGCACTGCTGAGTTTGAACAACTTCTCTGCTTTTAAACTTTACTGGGAGCATCTTTTTTTTAAAGGACTTTTACNCTTTTAAACTTTACTGGGAGCATCTATTTTTTAAAGGACTTTTACATTTATTCTTCAGTTAAATAGCTGAAGTTTGAGAAGTAATGTATGTAGAAAGTGTATCCTCCATCCCCTGGCTTGTTGAGAACCCTCTAGCAAGTCTGAAATGGCCTATAAAGTCCAGAATGGGCTGCTTAGTATCCGTATTTCTTAAATTTCTTGGTTGTATGTATCTCAGCCTAAAATATTTAATTATGCCAGCAAAAGCACATTCTGGTTGTCCTTATCATAAGGGATACAAACCACAAAAAAAGAAAAATTACCAGAAAATGCAAAGGGTAAATGCCTGCCTTTATATAACATACATGTGTTCTTCTGAATATTACTGTGGACAAACAGAGATTTTCAGAGATTTGAAAGCCAGAAATTACTTATCATTTTACAAAAAAGGCCCTTCAGAAAGTTATTGAATAAAAAAAAAAATCATAGAAACCTGATTTATATAGAAAGACCTAGGAAAAAAAATAAATTGGAATCAAGACAACTTATCTTAAAATTTTTAGTTTTAGAAAAATCTAAAAGACAAAAGCTTATCATTTACAAGTAAGAACAATTTATGTCAGCAACAATTTTCACAATTGAATTCCT
>VZTN01000044.1:12875-45429 GCA_013400515.1 Erpornis zantholeuca
CATTAGAGACTGACACACTTTTAATTTTCCTACCTCTAGCTCTATGGGCCAGCATTGCTAATCCATATTATTGTGCTCCTAACTAATTAAAAAAAACCAAAACAAAACAAAAAACAAAACAACAACAAGAACCAAACCAACAAAAAAAGAGCGGGATATTACTCTTAAGCTAAAGAAATAATAATTTCTCAGTTAAATGTCTCCTTGAAAATCATGGGATTTGTATCTTGCTACTTACTTATCCAGACTGGAAAACAGTGTAAATGTTTAACATTCAGAGGGTATAGAAGCCACCTTAAAAGATTTCAATAGTGTTAAAGCAAATTCATTTTCCAACTGCAAGAAAGCAGGCCAGCTGTATGTGGATGTACCTAGGTAAAAGCCCACTGAGCTTTCTGTCAGTATTTTATTTCAGACTGCTGTTAATGATTTTAAATCTTTGGATAAAATACCTGAAGTAAGCATTGATTCCTCTGCCACCCTTCCACCTTAGAGGTATTTTCCTCTTCAGTCTTCAGCATTTTCCTCACTTCTACACCCAGACGTGTTTATGCAACTGTTCTGCAAAAGAGATTAA
The DNA here is from genome assembly GCA_013400515.1 of Erpornis zantholeuca. Lineage (NCBI taxonomy): Eukaryota > Metazoa > Chordata > Aves > Passeriformes > Timaliidae > Erpornis > Erpornis zantholeuca. The sequence goes on from VZTN01000044.1 coordinate 13,453, forward strand.
TGAGATGACCTGGCTTAAAAAAAAATACTCTTACTTTTATTTTAAAATGTACATAATTTAATTATGTAAGTCTTGTTATGATTTTTCAAACAAAGTGTGTTCCCTATCTGCTGAACACTGCAGGCAGAAAGGTGTTGGGACAGCACAACTTGGCCGCACAGGGCTCAGTGTGAGCAGTCAGGGAAGGACAGTGAGTGTGGCAATTCCTCAGGCTACTGTTGACACTAAAGAATGCCTTTCCTGAAGCAACAGAGTGAAATTATCTCTTTGGTGGCATCGTACTAACCCCTCCAAACCTGGGATAGGAGATTTTTTCTACTCTGAGAAGACAGAAGTGTGATGTCCATGCTAAGCTACTTATTATGATTAAATAAATCACAGCCTTCACTGTGAATACATTTGTATAAAAGTTTTTCAGTCTATTAAAAAAACCCACCTTGAGGACAAATTCCAGCTTAAAGTATTCATGCATCTCACACTCAATGCACAATCCTCTTCCCATGCTGCAATATGCTTCTACCTTAGGTTGTGCTGACACAGCTTTTGGTAGGATTACATTGTGAACAAAGCTGATAAAACTAAATAAAATCCTGCAAGCAAACAAAAAATGTCTTTAAAACAGAATTTGTTAATCCATGGTCTAGATGCTCAGCCTTTGCCTTGTGACAGCAGAACAGGTTGATGATTTAATCATTCTGGATAGATTATATTTATACCTACTATGGTAAAGAACAGGAGTCTTTCTAAAATGTAAGCAGCAGCTGAAGATAAAGGTAAGCTTCTTCATTAACCTGAACATCCTCAAGAAGGTAGACATGAAACAGAAGGGAGTGTTTATAAGACTACATATTTCTTTGATGTTGTTCCTTTAAGGAAAAAGCTTTTAGGCTGAAGGGTTTGTATAAATTTGTCTCCACAGCACCATGGCTGGTTAAGCAACTTGACATCTTTATAGGGAAGTGATGGAGAGGTGTTTCCTGGAGCCAGTGTACCAAGAGATGCAGCTCTTCCATAAAACTAGATGTAAAAAAACCTCCCTAGATGTAACAAAAAAACTTGCATGGATTTGATTTGTGAAATTGGATTTACTCTGCTGTTATTTTTACCTTTCTTTGGTGCCAAGGGTTATTACAATATTAAAATCTGTTAAAATATTTTTCTCACTTCCTCATTTCTATACTTGGGAGTTTTTTTTCTTCTGAATGGGATATAAGTTGCCCCATATTTTATAATTTTGGTTTTGCTACCTAGGTAGACCTGAAGGCAAAAGCCAAAATATTATTGGTGTCCTGATGTCAGAAACATATTATTAAATTCCTATGTCTTTTTGTAATAGAACTGTCCTGTCCAGCAATATTTTTTCAATATCTATTAGTAAAAGAGTAACCGGAGGGACACCATGTCATTGCAAACTATGGAGCTGAAGATTTTAGGAAGAGTCAACAGTGGAGCTCCCAAGGCGAAAAATATCAATTTTGTCATTATTTACTTTGAAACTTTTATGGAGAGACACAGGGATTTCTTTAGAAGTTCTCTAAAATGGAATTTCTGCTTATCAGAAACTGCTTTAGATTCCTGGAACCCAGTCCCCTGGGATACTTTACCCATCATTACTCCTCTTGAAGCAGAGCATATTTCGCAACTAAAATCGGCTTTTCAGTATTACACAGCACAGCAATAATAGCTGGGTACAAAGAGCTATCTGCCATACAGTTTTTTGACACTCAGAGTCTATTCCAAGCTGCTTCTAACTATGTAAGAAGTTAGAACTATGTAACATCTTGCCTGGAAAGACCAGCTAGTCAGGTCTGTGAATAAGCATACATACATTAACAAATAGATTCTCTCAGAAAGTGAGTTGGGGAAAAATAATTTTTTTTAAACTCTTAAAAAGAATGAGAGAGAATGGAGATCAACAGTTTTCTCAGATTTTAATACGAACTCAACTGCTACCTGCTACCGGTAAAATGATGGCCAGTTGACTAGATCCTAGGCCTGGAAATTAGGCTGGTGCTTGCTGGTATATCTAAAATATTGTGCCACTAGACATGTAATGAGTATTTAGCAGACCATATCACATTTATACATTTTAGGTAGCCCCTGGCGGGCCTACACCATGTTTTATGGATGGGTGAGTGCACACACACTTTTCCATGAGACCTCTGGCAAGTGAATCACCCTGAAACCAGCAGCAGGATTTGCAAAGCAGGGTGTTATACAACAGCAACCAGTATTCCACATAGCAGGAAGCCTTTCTTGGGGAGTGCAGACACCCTGCACATTGAAGCCAGGGTGTATCAGCACTGATGGAGTGGGAGCACATCCAAAGGCCACTGCACAGCTTGCAGCAATATGTAACAAATGAAAAATAGGCAGATATCCATCTTCCAGCCTTGAACACCTGCAGGTGAAGCTGTAACAAATTGATTACTAGGTTTTTACTTTTTTTGCCCTTTTCTAATCAGCTGCGGTAAATCAGTTGTGCCCTCTAGAATCCAAAGCAGGATAAGACACGTTTCTGACTTTATTCTGTTTCATTATTTCAATAAAAAGTCCACAAAATATATTTTAAATGAAACCTCTATCAGAATAGTTTGCTTTGTTTTGTAAGTGTTCACATCATTTCCACTTTATTGACATTGTAAGTAATTATGAAGAGTGTGTCTTGTAAAACATGGGAGTTTCCCTGCTCAGGAGATATTCTAGGATTATGTTTACACCATTTTAATCAAAACGGCACTAAAATTGTTGATGGAAATGTGCAGAATACAATGTACATATCTTACCGTCATTCCTCAATTTCAGTATCAAATCACAGAAATTTCTTGGCTAGTTTATATTAGATATCTGATATCTGAAAAATAATCTTTTTCAACTGTAGGAAATACTGTTTTGATCTGATTTAGTATGATACTTTTAGATGATGAGAAAAGTACATTTGAAGATATTTCCTGTGTTTCATCTGAGTGTCTTCTTATGTAATTTATAAATGCAACAACATGCCTAACCTTGAAAAGAGTGTATGTAGCAAGACCAGTTTTGCTGCATTAATCCAAGATTTCCACTATGAATTACTTAAATAAACATCTCTAAGTATTCATGTCTCACATTATTATTCTCCATTCAGGCGAGGCATGGCAGAGTTGCTACCTCAAACTTTCTATGTAGTAACAAGGACAGCTGTGAACCCCACAGGTATTTGTCACCTTGTGACAGAGCCTTGTTTCCAGTCACCTCTGTCTAAACATTTGAGTAGTGGCTGCAGAGAGCCAGCCAACTCAAAACGTAATCAAGACTAAGTGCCAGAGCACAGCAGAGGACCAGGTGCTCCCTCAGGACCAGGATCTCTCCAGGCCCAGGGAGACAAGGGGAGCCCATCTCTCTCAGGACAGGAACCTCACAGCAATCTCTGTACCCCAGGAAGGGAGCAGGGCAGGTGCTCAGTGCGGGTGGGATGAAGGTAAGAGCAACCCCGAACTGAAGGCATCTCACAAATCTGTGAGGATAAGCAGGCCAAGATCAAGCTAGGAAATCCACCTACAGGTCAGCATACAGGCAGGTGTGGCTGGAGACCAGCACTCCTTGAATGGAGCCCCTGTGACCGTGAGAGAAGGTGGAAGTTTGTCACAGGGGTGAGGGTCCTGCATGAGGCTGAGCAGAGTCACAGAGGTCAACTAGTGCCCCACCAGAAGATGGCCAAGAAGGGATTTTTGAGGGACATGGCTACCCTCTTGGTGGCCTTCTGCTTGACTTGCTCCTATTTGTCAATGTTTTTTTTTATTGTATGTCCAAAACTGGAGTCAGGAGTACTCTAGATGTGGTCTAATGAGAACTACGTGAGGCAGGATAATCACTTCCCTTAACCTCTGCTCAAGTTATTACAGGCTGGGATGCTGTTGGCCTTCTTTGCTACAGGGCACAGAGCTGAATCACTCAAATTGCTGCACACCAGGACCTTCTGTTCTTTTCCAGCAGAGCTGCTCCCTTGTTTGTTTGCTTGGTGTTGCATCCATGACATCCTATTCAAGTTACAAAAGTGTTGTAGAGGAGGATATTCAAAGCTTTAGAAGGATCACAACATAGTCAGTGAATAAAGGTACAACTGCAAAGGTAAAAGGTAGTTAAAAACTGTAAAATTTAAGGCAAATTAGAGTTAGTCACTTTGTTTTGAGACTTTATGTTGTGTTTGTCTATTAGAAGGTGTTCTGAGAACTAGAAATTTCCTAGAACCAAAGATTTATAAAATTATAGAATGGTTTGGGTTGGAAGAGACCTTTAAAGGTTGTGTAGTGCAACACCCTGAAATAAGCAGCAACACCTTCAAGCAAATCAAGTTGCTCAGAGCACCATCCAGCCTGACACTGAATAATTCCAGGAATGGGTCAGTTTCTCTAAGGAACCTGTTCCAACATTTCACTACCATCACCACAAAAAATTTAATCCTTATCTAGTCTGAATTTACCCTCTTATGGTTTAAATCATTACCCACTGTGCTATTTCTACCTATAAAACCTATTAGACCCTATTAAAATCTCCCTCCCCATTTTTCTTATACAGCCTATTTAAATATTAAAATGCCACACAAAGGTTTCCCCAGAGCCTTCTCTTCTCCAGGCTGAACAATTCCAACTCTGATAATTTTTGTGGCTTCCTCTGGATTCTCTCCAGCAGCTCCATATGCTCCCTGTGCTGGGACCCCAGAGCTGGAGGCAGCTCTGCAGGTGGGGTCTCACCAGAGCAGGGCAGAGGGGCAGAATCCCCTCCCTCCCCTGCTGCCCACAGGGCTTTGGATGCAGCCCAGGACACACTTGGCTTTCTGGGCTGGGAGTGTCCATGGCCAGCTCCTGTCCAGCTCTCACCCCCAGCACCCCCAGGTCCTTCTGGGCAGGGCTGCTCTTGATCTGCTCATCCCCAGCCTGGGCTGGCACCAGGGCTTGCCCTGACCCAGGTGCAGCACTAGCACTTGGCCTTGTTAAACCTCATGAGATTCCCTTGGGCCACTTCTTGAGCTTGTCCATGGCCCTCTGGATGGCATCCCATCCCTCAGGAGTGTCAACTACACCACACAGTTTGCTGTCATCTTAGAACTTGCTGAGGGTGCATTCAATCTCAGTGTTCATGCCTCTGATGAAGGTATTAAAAAGTATTGGCCCCAGCACTGGCTCCTTATCTTGGTATGTATTTGATATGTACTTGATGAGTACCTGATGGGACAACTTTAATGAGCTTATTTAAAGATAGGCCTTCATATACAATTAAATAGAATTAATGTGAGTTCATCAAGTCCTTATCTTCTCTGCAATTCTGGTTTATATGCAGTAGAGAAGTAACTTTCTGACTTTGAGCAGTAAATACTGTATCTTTTCTGCTTTTTAAAAACAGTAGCAGTATTTAAAAATGCTTCTCACATTCATCTTCAAGTGCCATATTAGTAGTCCAGTTTCAAATCTGCATATGGCCAGCTGTCACAGTTTAGCACTACAGAGAATCTGGTACAGCTTTGATGTAAGCTGTGGAATCATATCCATCCTTAAGTCTAAATTCACTTGATAGCTTTGAGATGGAGTTATAGTCAAATTCAGGAATAAATCGTTTGTTCCTTTCATCTTGTATTTCATTGTTTGGCACAAATCAGCTTCTCTAGATAATGGATGTTGAGTCTCAGCTGTGGGCAAGCTGAAAACGTTTTTCAGTGTTGTGAGAGCCTGTAGCATTTCTTCAGAAGACCTGCAAGGTTTGTGGAATATTCATGTGGAGTTTATGTTAATTTCGTTATACTGTTTCTGGAAGAAAGTGGTAGACAGCTGAAATTGAAAATTATTTTCTGATGAACTGGATGAATAAAAAACTAGACTCATAAGTGTTTGTCTTAAATGTATTATGAATGGACTGAGGTTTGTTTTCATAGTCATGGAAACCGTTTACAGTTCTGTGTTAATTGTTCTACCAGTTAATTCCTACTTGTTCTGTTAATTAATTGTTAATTGGAAGTTATGGGGAATTTCTACATTATGTCATTGTTAACAAAGGAAAGTTCTAGAACCAAGATGGGGTTTGTCAATCTTAATTAATCAGCATAAAGGGATAAATGCAGTTTACAGATTGGACCGAGTTCAATGAATCACTCGGCGCGTGAGGACCTCCCCACAGATGAGAGCCAACGCTGCACAAATTACATCTTCACGAGCCAACCAGATTGCCAGCATCGGGAGGACTCTGCAGGGTGGGGTGGTACCTTCCTCTGGGGTATAAAGGCAGTGTCCCAGTGAGGATGCTGGTCTTTTTCCCACTCTCTACCATGGACAAAATGCCCAGCGTGTGTTTGTTTCCTCCAGCAGCCAGGCAAACCCGCCCCCAGGGCCCTTAATTGTCCCACTTCACTCTTCACATAAATCACCAAAGGAATCACTGGCTGTAGCTGTTTTCTTCAACTGTAAGCTGACAAATTTGTCGGGTGAGAGTCAATATAGATTTAACTGGCAACAAGATTGTGAAATTTTGAAGTGGCCACCAACTTGAATGACAAATTCCAATTGTTCGCCTCCGAAATTTCTTTTTTTCATTTATCGGTAGCCATTCTTCTAATTTTCACACAAAATCACCTTTTATTGAGAAAAAGAAAGGTGAAATTTAATTAAAATCCACCTCCTTTTTTCAGAAGGATAAATGTTCCACATTCCACCTGTGTATTAAATTTTTAAACTTTCTTCTCAGGCTCCTGGGTGATAGCTATGAATTCTGACATAAATCTCTTATCAAGAATGCGTAAATCACGAAGTGCCTTTTAAAATACTTTTAAGATTGGAATGCCAATTAGTAAAATCTCCAAAATTTATACATCACTGAAAGGAGCATTGGTATAAAAACGAGCAGTCTTCTGTTCCTGACTCACAGTAATAGCAACTCAGTCCAGATTTTTGTATGAAATCATTTCTGATGAGCCACAATAGTTACTTTTGCAGCTATGAAATCCAGTAAGATCTAAACTCTTTCAATATGTCCATCCTAATATATTCCCTCTCATATTTTTGTCTACTGCCTAACATTGCCTAGATTATCCTTGGGCATGATTTGGGAGTCAGAATTCATGGGGCCCCTCCAGCTCTGACAGGTAGCTTTCTTGCAGCTCCTCTCTTGAAGACCTGTCTAGAGACTTGACTAGAAGAGATGCAGCTATAAGACAAGAGAAAGTGTTTCTTCTAGAAGGGACACCCCTCTGTGCATGCTTAAGTGACCTAAAAGTTACCCCTTGTCAGAATGATGTCTGCAGAGCAGCATAAAATTGTTTCTGGAGTACTGATTCCCTAAATACATCCCAGTCTGTGAGTCCTGTGAGACTTCCCTGCATTGCCCTCTGTCATTATCTCCTGACACAGCAGCAAGGGAAGAACATGAGAGCATGTTGGTATCACTCAGGCAGCAGAAATCCTCCTGCCCAGTGCTGACTTCATATCCATACATTAAATATTAAACAAAACATTAGTCATGCACCAACAGTGTGATGCTCAGGGGCTCTGATGTGTTACAGACCCTCTACCAAGGGCAGGCAATACTGACCATGATCACAGAGTTGACCATAAGCTGTTTTGCTTGGACCAAAGCGTTTGACCTCTATCCCTCTTTTATTAATGAGGCCTCTGGGTCACAGTGCCTATGGACAGCTCCAGCAGCAGGACATAAATGCTCTTTTCCCATGGCCACATACTGGAATTCTTGAAAGGTGTCGAAGCACTGAGAGTATCTGCTAAGGGCACATTTAAACTTTGTGCAACCAGATTAACTAAGGTCATCTTAACAGAGTAGTATCCAACTCAAGAAGCTTTGGGGTGTTGCACCTGGGGAATGAAGTCTGTAGTTATGAATTATTTAGTCCTTCATTGTATATGTCTCCTTTTGGACAGCCACTGTTAACCTACACATGGCAGTACCTGTGTACCTGTAACCTGGAGGGGAGGAGAGAGGAGGAGAGGGCAAAAATGTACATCAATTTAACCAAAATTGTAAACACTATCTGCTTTTAACAAATTGGAATCTAGTTAGTTTAATAACGGATCTGTTGAAAAACTGTCAGAAATCCTTTAGTGACAGTGAGGCAAAATTGTTGTGCCATATTGTAAAAAATTTTACCCTTGAACTGTATCGTACTTTAAATGTTGCACTACAGCATATGGCCATAAGTATATTAGAGATGAAATATCCACTTCAGAAGCTCTGATACCTTCCCATTTCACACTCATTTAATACCTTTTATTTCTGAAAATAGGAAGAACACGTATTGTTTCTCGCACAGATAATTCTGGTAAAGAATATTACATTCTGATTAAATTCTGCTACGGAAGGATAATATTTTAAGTGAAATTGGAAAGGTTAGGAACAGCAAAGAATTACTAAATGTCAATTATATAAGAGTAATTTTCTGCTGTAATTTATTTTCTGTCTGGCTGTGCATATTGATGGCATACCAAGAGCTGTGCTGTTGTATTTTGGTGATACAACTTTTCTACCCATATCAACACACTATCATTCTATGGAATCTTTTTTCTGCTTAATTTTCAACTGTATTGAAATTATTTTTTTAACTTTATTTTTTTGCTTTGCTTTTTTCAAGCTTGATATTTCTACTGAATTCGTACTCAGGTTTTTTTTGCTTGCTCTCTAACTGTGATGCTGTTGGTTGACTGTCTTACTGTAACTAAGAGTGTTTTATGGTATCTAGAGGATTTTCAGGGATCATGTCACTCATGGACCCTTTCTAAATTTTTTTTAAGAAAAGTACTTTTCAACCATAGCTAACAGAACATATCCTAGTTTTGGAGATGTGTGTTCGCAAAATTTGGATTTCTCTGATTGATAGATTGAGGACAGTATACCTCATGTTACACTTCAGAAATCAAACTATAGTTTTTTTTCCTTGGCCACCACCTGTGAGCTGACAAACTTAGAAAGCTGCTGTTGTTGATCTCTGTGAAGGGATGCATCCTAATCCTACTGGAAAAAATATGTAATCTGCATGCTGTTTCCCAGAACCATGTATGAATGAGACATGGATATTATTACAGCCTTGTTAGCATTAGAAATACACACAAAATATGCTGCGAAACTTATGATGTAAGATCTGCTTCACCAGTGTACAGTGCTTAATCCTGTAACCTGCTGTACAAGAACCTCTCCCTTCTGACCAAGCAATTTTTATTTATCTTCAGGCCTGGAAAAACAAGGGTTCTGCCCCGCCGAAGTTCCCCCTCTGTTTGTTTCAATCTGCCATTCAGATTTTCTGCACTGAGGATGAAAGCCCATTGTTGTGCCTATTTTTTGCCTGTTCTCTCTCTTAAGGACAGCCGCCTAGGCTGCTCTGTCAGTTTAATATAAGTAATACAGATTCATGGTAGCTCTTTACTGCTTGCTAAACAGGGCTATTGATGCCCCTCTCTGCTCTTAAAAATTGAGAGCCAGACATGGTTAAGGGAAAAAGGGGTTTTTACCTCAGTATTTAATTAAGGATCCTTAAGGTGCACTGCTTTGCAAGGCAGAATGCACTGAAATGCACACCAAAATGCAGTCACAGGATAGATTGCATGTACAACTTATAGACCTTGCATATTAGCATATCTATCAAAGATTCCTCAATGAGAAGCTGGAATGAATAGGGTGATAGCCCCTCATCCCAAGAAATTCTCCCCTGGATGGACCTAAATTTAGTTTCCAGGATGTGTTCTAGAAAGGACCTTGGTTTCTCAGGATAGCCCAGGGATGTCCCTCCCCCAACTGCTAGGCCTCCAGGATGTTTAGTCTCCTGTCTAAACAGAATATTAGGTCTAATCTAAGTTATCAGACTTAAGGAATCACAAGTATGCATGCTAAGAACATTGAGGATAAATAAAAGCTATATAAAAGGTATATAAAAGAAAAGGCAAAAAATCATCATGTCATCCCTGGGATACCAACCAGCTCATCAAGGTTTATAAATTTGTGGTATATTTGAATAGTCCTAGTATTATGTATACTTGAAAGCATTTCTTTTGATTAAAAATGTAACAAAGCAGGAGTTAAAAACTGGATCAGTACTTGGGAAATTGCCTATTTCCTAAGTGTGTGAATTCTCCAATTTCGAGGGAACATATTTTTTCAGCAAAACAAGGATCTCTTATTATTTATAAAAACATTTAGGTGGGTGTGAAAGAAAGTTGGGAATTCTTCATCACTGGGATTTAGATGAGCAATTTNCAAAGATTCCTCAATGAGAAGCTGGAATGAATAGGGTGATAGCCCCTCATCCCAAGAAATTCTCCCCTGGATGGACCTAAATTTAGTTTCCAGGATGTGTTCTAGAAAGGACCTTGGTTTCTCAGGATAGCCCAGGGATGTCCCTCCCCCAACTGCTAGGCCTCCAGGATGTTTAGTCTCCTGTCTAAACAGAATATTAGGTCTAATCTAAGTTATCAGACTTAAGGAATCACAAGTATGCATGCTAAGAACATTGAGGATAAATAAAAGCTATATAAAAGGTATATAAAAGAAAAGGCAAAAAATCATCATGTCATCCCTGGGATACCAACCAGCTCATCAAGGTTTATAAATTTGTGGTATATTTGAATAGTCCTAGTATTATGTATACTTGAAAGCATTTCTTTTGATTAAAAATGTAACAAAGCAGGAGTTAAAAACTGGATCAGTACTTGGGAAATTGCCTATTTCCTAAGTGTGTGAATTCTCCAATTTCGAGGGAACATATTTTTTCAGCAAAACAAGGATCTCTTATTATTTATAAAAACATTTAGGTGGGTGTGAAAGAAAGTTGGGAATTCTTCATCACTGGGATTTAGATGAGCAATTTAATTTCTAATACTCCAGTCTTTTGTCTTGAAGCCTGTCCTGCACCTCATCACAATTTTTGTTTTGCAAATGGGCTCGATGACGAAATTACCAACAGCAATGTGAGATGTAGGTGTAGAAGAGATATGACAGGATATCTTTTAACATGTTCAATTCATTGTTTTCAAGTTTTCAGAATATACAGGACTATTACAGTAAGTACAGCAGGTATTGCTAATGAAGCTTGTGACCTAAAACCTGCAACCGTTTGCATTGCATTACATTATATATTCGAGTTTCCCCTCACGTCTCTTGAACCTCCTTTTCCCCTTTGCCCAAAGTGAAAACTCAGATCTGAATAGTTGTTGCAGAATTAGATTTAAAAGGATTTTGCCTTTCATTACACTTAAGTGACCAAGAGAGATTTCTGAAGTACTCAGGGATGCTGAAACTCCTCTGCTACACTTGGCAACTTCTTGAAGATTCTTAACAACATCTGCTAGGAGCTGAATTTTCTGTCTATCTCTCTAAAGCATTCAAATTTACCTGGGGCAGAGGATTTCTAAAATTCATTGGAAGTATAAAACCCATTGTCAGGGAAATGAAGACAAAGTATGAGAACTTCCAGTCCATTATGGTAATTGGTGCCTGGAGCACAAAATGACATGCTATATATTGTCACACGGTGTCTTCTCACACCCATCCATTTGTACTGGGCCTGGATGTTGAGTTCAGACAATTCATTGTTTGATTCCAGAAGGACTCTTTCTTCTCTCAAACTTTATGATCATGGCTGGGCTTATGCCTGTCTCATTTTAGCCTTGCTTTTGGAAAGATGCCCAGTGATTCAGGTAAAGTTAATACACTGCCCTATATTAGGAATACTGGCTGATATCTTTCAAAAATGGAACATTTATCCAGCAAAGTGTGACAGACTTACTTAACTTCTGTATTTATCTGTATTATTTATCAGTATTTCTGTGACATAAAATCTTACAGTGTGAATATCTATAATTTTTTTCTTCACAGGTTACACTCATATTTGGTGTTCACTAGAGTCCTATCAATGCGGGAAATCATAAAAATGGAATACCACTAAATACAGCAATCACTGGATGCCAACCACAAAAATGTTCATTACATGTATTAAGTAACTATTCCTATGCATGAACTCCAAATAGTTTTTAAAGGGGATAAATTGAGCCCCCTTACCATACTGTCATTTTAAATTTTTTTCTGACCTTTAACATTTAAACCCATACACAGATAGAAAGGAAGCCTGAAAGATTTAAATTCATAAATTCAAATACACCTTATCCCTATCAGTCTTGATTTACTTTATACCTTGTCAATTCTTCTTCATTGTAAAATGAAGTTGTGTACAAAAGTACAAGATTACTATAGAGGTACTTGTATCTAATAAAATAGTATTTTAAACTATTGTGCCCTTCCTTTCTCTTTCATATGTATGAGACATTATAGAATATTAAGATTGTTTGGTACTGTCTGGGAAAAGTGACATCCCAGGTTTACATTTTTTGTGAAAAAACAAGTAAACAAACAAACAAACAACAAAACCAAACACCTGATACTCTGAGGAGGAGTTCTAAAAATTTTGGAAAACAGTATTTTAAATTATTTACCTGTCTCTGCTTGTTTTGTAGAGACTTTCAGAATAGCTCTTCCCTTTTCTATAGATTTTTTTTAAATAATAAGAAAAAGAATACTTATTTCTAAAAATGCAGAGTCCCATATGTCCAAGGATTGTTGGTGTATGTTTTATTAAAAGTGTTTTGTGAAGCAAGGGATATGGGCTACTGGGATACTATGACACACACAGAGTTTCCTGATTGACTTATTAAGGAAAGATGCTGCTATCAGAGTAATGAAAAACGATCAGACAATCAGACCACTGCCATCAAAATTAGAAAGGTGACTTTCTGAAGGTAAAACCAAGCTGTCAGTGTGAATTTTTAATCTAGTTTTTGTACTTACAAATGATGAGAGCAACTTTTTGTTTGTTTAACTATGGGTATTTAAATTTAAAAAGACACTTCTGTAATTAGGGATAACTTAATCTCAGGTGGGATTCACAGCTTTCAAATAATTCAGTCAGCAAATTTTGGGTTTTGTTTGTGTAACAGGTACTGGATTGCTACAATTCACTTTTTCTTTGGACTTTTTTAACAACATTTATTTTAGTTGACACTGTTACACTAAAAAATCAGTTGTCTCTGGTAAGATCCTACATATCTAAAAGAAGATTTTAAGATGACTTGGGAGAAGCAGGATAAATACTACATCAAATATATGGAATTACGAGGTCAGCTGTAACATTAGACAAACCTGTGGCCCCTGTCATGTCGTAGTGAAAGGAGTTAAGGGAGATTTTTAAGTGTTTTACATGCTAAACATAAAAAATGTTCTGGAAAAAGTTACCATGTATTTAATTACCATGTAATTTAATTTCCAAAAGCCCAGCTTTTGGAATTTCCTGACTTTGGATTGTCTACCAACCTTTATTTTCCTATCTCTGAGTTTGCACTTTAAGCCTGGTTTTAATTAACTGATCATAAACGACCTGCTCCCCACCTGGGGTTGCTGCTTCCTGCTGTGCACAATACATAGATAATGCTCCTTGAATGAGGAACTATTCATAATTTTGTTTCTTTGTAATTGTTCAGTGTATGGTCCCATGTCACATTTTTAAGTTCTGCTCTGAAGGCAGAATTTTTAATTTCCTCTTGGGCTTTTCTGTGGTGCTCATCACTACAGTGTCTGAGTGCTTTACATATCTTAATGAATTTATCTTCACAGCACTTCTGTGCACTGAAGAGGAATTATTATTCTAATTTGACAGAGAGAGAACTGAGACAGAATAAATTAGAAAATATCCACTATTTTTGACAGTCAGTTTGAGATGCTTACGAGCTGATTTTTCAGATGATTTAAATACAAGATATATTTTAGTTTAGATATGATACTGGATACATTCAATGACTGTTGCCTATGTTGCAGGTAAAGATACCTCATGTTTTCAAACCACAGGAAGGGCCTGGAGTTGCAAGAAAGAGGAATACAGAGGTAGTGACCACTTGCCAAAAGTTCTGTTTAGGTGATGCAGCTTGAGAGATCCATGAGAGAATGAGGGATATACTTATTGGCAGCAACATTCCATTCCCCTGAGTTTTCAGACCACCCCTTCTTTTCATCAAGTTTCTTCTACATCCACTGTTACATGTCTTCTAACTTCCACAAAATAAATGGAAGGATTATACAGCATCCTACTCCATATAATTCTGATTTGTCCCTAGAGCAAGCCTATCCAGAGAGCACTGGATGGGGAACAAATCTTGTGCAAAATAAATTTCCACATCATAATGCAAAGACACAAGAGGGATTTATCAAGTTCCTGTAGGAGACATCAATAATGCTTTAAGCTATGTTTTTGCATGGGATGTCCCATGGGTTTTTTAAAAGCCTAAGCATCAAAGCAATGCTGTGGACTGTAGGTCACCATATAGATACTCACCTGGATCATGCTGAGTCTTTATACAGCTCTGAGCTGAGCTGCAGCATAGTGTCTTCAAAAACTGACTAATAGTAAAGAGGATTTGTGAAGGATTTGCTGATAGTCTAGAAGTCTGAGATTTGGGAATTTGTAGTTTTAATCTAATTTCTAAAGAAGATTGTGCCACTGTGAGTTCATGCCCCTTTTGCAAATTTGGTCCTTTCTAGTCCTTTCCCTCCAGGTTATGACAGATCCCATTTTCTTTATTCCCAGTCTGAGTCCTTGCTTCCTCTAGATGCCCCTTTCCCCCATTCATCATAGTTCTAATTAGCTTAGTTTTCTCTCCTCTGGTGGCCCTAATCAAGCCTCAGGCTCCACAGAAAGACCTCAGAAAGAATGGCTTTCGAAATATCCTTCGGTGCAGATTTGTCATAGTGCTGTGTCTTAAGTGATACCTGTGTGCTCACAAATCTATTTTTTATACTTCTGTTTAATACATTCCAATATCAAAACACTATTGTTTCTATGCTGCTTCAGCTTAAGCCCTATTCCCTCTATTGACAATAAGATGCAAAAAATAAAGATCCATAAGATTATTGACTGAAAAAATTGTATATGGCTGTGCCATGGAGTCCTTGTGTGTCCTGGATAAATCATGAAAGCTTGCTGTCACTTTCTACCCCACAGAAAAAACAGGGGTAGCAGTAATCTCGTTCTTTAAACCACATATTTCCTTCTTCATGTCTAGCCTGGACATGCTTAAGATTATTACTGAGTTTAATTCCACTCTTTCCAGAGGGTCAGAGGATGAAGTTCTTTTGCCCCTTGCCAGTGCTGTTTAATAGGATCCTGATCTCAGTTAGGGCCTTTGAACTCTATTACAGTTCCAGCAAATAACAGCAAAGTGGCAGGACTTATTACATAACACATAAAACATACATGGTGTTGTGTGAAAGACTAGTTATAACAAAATTGCCATTCTATCCTGCACAATAAAAAAATGAAATTATTCATCTCAAAGCCTGTTTGATATAAGTGGATTTTAAGAATTTAAATTATTTATTTTAGAAGGAGAATATTGTTTTTATTTGAGAAGGAGAATATATCTGATACTGCCTCTGACTGTGCCATGATGTTATCTACAGCAGCAGACATATGAAAAAATAGGACTGCTGAAGAACAAAAAAATTAAAGTTTGTTCAAAGTAAGCAAACTGCTTAGGGGGAAGAAAGAAAAAAGAAAAGGTACAGAGGAAAAATTAATCTCTTGGAATAATGTAAATAAGACTTAAGGATAAAAGAAGGGCATAGTAATTAATACAAGTCTGTGCATATATATATGTATTCTACCACCATGTCTTGCAGGCATTCATTACTGATAGATATTATTACTGAGTTCTTAAATAAAATTCTCTGAGAAATCCCATGGTCACCACTGTAGTACCAATTCATTACAGTTTCAAGAAGTGAATGATTTTGATCAGCAATGGGGGACATAATTGCCACAGCACAAAGGTAATACACTATAAATCATTTGGAAGAAGAGAGGACAGGAAGACATGTCAGGGAATTAATGCATATAGTTAAAAGAGGCACCCAGGAATGTTTCATTTTCACTACTTTTTTAGTGACATTTTTGGGTTTATTTTGCTGGAGGGTGGGGACATGATTACACCAACCCACACACAGTAAGAATCAATCTATGGAAGATACTTCTTAGTAACCCCTCAGGCTGCAGCAATTCTATCTTATCATCATTGGCTGTGTGGATGAATTTTATTTTCCAACATAAGCGGGTAAACTCAATAATCCTATTACTGTAACAAAATAGGATGCAAGAATCCTCCAAAGGACAAAAAAGACAAAACTAAATTAAATACACTTTAGACATTAAAACAGCCTTTAAAAATCTGCTTTATTTGATATTTGGATTTGTGCATAGATTTTTGTTATTAAATAAGGAAGTGACTAATCATTAAATGAGTTGTAGTTATTCTAGCATGAAAGACACTTGATGGGATCATGTCATGATTCTGCGCAATAGAAGTATCAGGCAATTGCAATTAGGGGAGTCTGTGAGGGAATTTTGTATCTGCAGCATCCCGCACAGAGAGTGTGATAAAACATCTCATTAAAAGCTCAGTAGAGATGGTGGCATGGCTGAGAGCAAATTGATTAAAGTTCAGTCTGTATAGTAATACTGAGATGACAGTGGGGAAAGCAACCAGAGGATATGGAAAAGATGTGAGCCCTTTTGCTGAGCATGTGCCTCCTTCAGCTGCCTCTTTGTCTGATTTCTGAGTTAGAGGGCACTTTACTAGATTTCCTACAGCCTTTACATGATTGTTTAGCTGCATGGATCTGGGTGGCATTTTAATTTATTTTTATCTCTGGATCAGGGCATGGTATTACAGTGAACTCCTGAGCTTTCAAGCTGATGAAGAATTAAACTGCAGAGCACAGCATCATAGTATGAACACTTCCTGCAAGGTTTTTGTGCTCAGCCTCTGCTGGTCACAGATAGAGAGGGTGTGCTGATTTAAACTGGTAATACAGAGCACTGAAGATTTAGTAGCATGGGCTCTGACATCTATAAAACCAGAAGTAGCAAGATTGGAAGGCACTCTTGCCACACAACCTGTGGACCATTCAGCTATAAAATTAGAATAATGCTACTTGTTGTGGCAGTTCTTGTACTAAATGTAAGGCCCTATGCATTTCCTGGGTTGAATTTTCTGTATAAACACAGGGCTGATCATAACAATTTTTTCTATGGAGCTACTTGATTATGTCAATCAGTGAGTTCTCCTGTATCACCTTCATCTGAACAAGATCTGGTTTGACTGAGCACTCAACAGAATCCCATGGTCAGATTTGATGGCACTCTACAACTCACTGGCAAAACGTCAGATGGCGTTTCAACTCAGTGAAGATGAGGCTATGATAGGGGAAAAAATGTGCAAATATATTGAAATATGGTTGAAAAATCTGGTGAATTTGTTGGTAGATTTAATAACCTGTCCTTTTAGTTCTGGAGATAATACACTCAAATCCTTCCTTGTCCAATTACTGGTATGCTAAGAATCAAAGTGAAAAATATTAAGGAATAAATCTGGCTGAAAATAAAATTTTTTTCCTCTGTCAGTTTTCATTGTAATCAGTTCCTCCGTGAGCCTCCCTTCTTAGCTTCAGGAATGCCACAATCTGTATGAAGAAAAGGTTTGAAAACAAATGTAAGTCTAAAGGAAATGCAGAGATGCTGTCTTAGCAACATTCATTAGTAATTTATTCTTTTCCATATTCCAGTATTTGAGCCAGAAGAAAAATCTCTATTTTGTCAGATTTTTTAAAAAACCCTGATTTCTAAATGTTAATGACAACTTTTTAAATTAAAAATACAGGTTTAAAATGTCCATCAAACTATTAGAAACAATAGAATTCCTATTAAAAAATTATACAGATTCATTTCAAACTAAGATGAAAGACTTACTAAGATGAAAGACTTAGTTACTTATCACTGCACCAGTAATGTAGAAAGAGCTGAATTCGTGCATTTTCCCTCCAATACCTGAAACAGGTACCTCAATCTTTACTTGACTGTCCTGAAAGCACAGCAAACAGGGGCATCAGTTTGTGCAGCAGTCTCTGGATTCTGCTTTGGAAGGTTCTGAACTTTCCAGGGATGAGGTCCATAATCACTGAGGAAAACCATGAATCTCTGAGAAATCTGATGGTGCCTGCTGCCGCTGGGTGGGGGCAGGTGAAGGCTGGGATCTCATGATCCTGACTTCCAGACACAGCCCAGGCTCCACTCTCACAGTGGAAGAGGAGTCAAGAGGAGCCAGATGCTCCTTCAAGTAATGTGTTTGGGTCACCTGACCCCAAACATGCAGGACAACCAGGAAGAAGTGACTGTAATGGGCAGCTCTGTTGTTAGGACTGAGATACTGAATGCCTTTCTTGTCTTGGTCTTTACTATCAAGGCCAGTCGGAAAGGAAGGAGCAAATAAAATGTGGAAGATCCTCTTCCTTGGGTTAGGTCAGTGGTCCACTTATAGCAAAGTGGACCTCCATAAATTGATGGGCTGTGATGGGATTCACCCACAAGTGCTGAGGGCACTGATGTCACTGCAAGGCCACACTCAGTGGTCTTTAATCAATCATGGGGATGGGGAGAAGAGGACCCAGGGGTCCCAGTGGGCACCAGATGTTGATTAGGCATCAGCAACGTGCCTTTGCAGCAAAGGAGTGCAATGGTATCCTGTATTATGGACACGTTTAGGAGTGTTGCCAGCAGGTTGAAGGATGACCCTCCCCACTCAGCACTGCTGAAGCCACACCTGTAGCACTGTGTCCAGTGTTGGGCTCCCCAGTACCAGACAGACATGGACATGCTGGGAGAAGGGTCAGGATTATGGTGGACTGGAGCTTCTCTTCTAGGAGGAAAGGCTGAGAAAGCTGGGACTGTTCATGCTGGACAAGAGAAGGTTTAGGGGGATCTCATCTGCAGGGAGAGAGCAAAGAGGACAGAGCCAGGTCCTTTCCAGTGGTGCCCAGTGACAGGAGCAGAGGCGAAGGGCGAGGAGACTGTGAGGGTGGCTGAGCACTGGCACAGGTTGCTGAGGGAGGTGATGGAGTGTCCCTCCTTTGAGGTGTACAAAATCCATCTGGATATGGTCCTGGCTAATCAGCTCTATGTCACCCTGCTTGAGCAGGGGGAGTTGGATCAGGTGACCTCAGAAGATCCCTCCTAAACTCAGCCATTTTATGGTATGATGAAGAACGAATGAATATGGTATTCTGCTTTCTCTTTATAATGTATATTTATTTTATAATCCATTATGGTACATCACATATGTATAATAGGGTTATCGTTTTTCCTTATGTTAACAAGGGACCATTTTCTTGTCTATTTCTTGGAGGAGAGACTAGTGCATCATAGTGGGTACTACAAAATAATGTCTGATATAGAATGCTCTTCCTCATCTTGGATATTGTTCAAGACTTTATCAAAACTTTTTCAGTTCTAAATATGAATATTACTGACAGCTAATTTAGGGGAAAGAAAAGCCAAGTCAGCAGCCACATCTTTCGCTCTTGAACACTTCCCTGTGAGGTGTAACAGGGCTTATGCTAGGTGGATGGGACTGGTTAAACCAGACAATATGAAAAGGTTCAGCTAGATGTGAGGGGAAATTGCCATGATATGGCTATAAAGCTCAGGAAAGGAGCACTTTTGTAGGGACTCATGGAGGGAATGCTAGGACATTTCAGTACAGGGGAAAAAGGTTTGCAGATTGATGTATGTCTCTTTAAATTCACAGAGGATGAGTCTGGAGTGACTGATGGGCTAATATTGACTGATTGAAACTGGCTACAATTCACATTTACTGCAAACAGTGACATTTCTAATGCAATATGGCCAGTCTGGCAGTTTTCCACCCTTTAGAAAAAAAAGTCTTCTGAATGAAGAAGGAATACTTTGTTCTATTATGTAATGTTCTCACATTGATTTTCTTTTCCCTTTAAGATGCTGTGTTCTGGCCATCTGGCTGCCTCACACTTCCTTTGGATCTGTTATTGAAGAGAAGTCAATTGAAGATAGACTTGTTGAAAAGACTAATATTTAGCACATTATTGAATCTCAAAGACATTCATACTCCAGTTTTTCACTCTTCTGATAAGCATTGCGGAAAAGAAAAAATGGATGGAAGTCATTGCACATGCATTAATCAATGTTTGTTTACTGTGAGTGGAACTTCCAAAATTTCACAGATGAGAGCCAGAGTCCCTGTGTCTCTTTTCAAAAAATCATCTCAACACTAAAACCAGACTGCCAAAACTACGCTAAAGAACATTTAAGCACCTCTTCTGTTTCTTCTGTGACTAGTTATCTAACGATAGAAATAAGCACTAGCTCCTACTTTGAGAAGGATTAATGTTTACTGTGTTTCTAAATCTGTAATTGCATGTCTGTTCGTGAAACATGTTGGAATGATGCCCACAAGAGATGAAAAGCTGTTGTCACAATCTATTTGGGGAATGCTTATTGTCCAGAAAGAAATAGGATGTGGTCTATATGTCACATCTGCTTCAAATTATTTGCAACCGGGAGGCAAAGTTATCTTGAATGCACATGGATTATTTTCTAATAGGTAAAGCACAAAGCAGCGTATTTTATACATCATATAAGTGCCATATATGAGCAAATGTCACTGAAATGCTGGGTGAGCAGCTCATGGCAAACAGTATATAACATGTAGAGGGGGAAAAACACATGAATTACCAGTCTGAATGACATGAAATTCATGGGGCTCTTCTATGAGTAGTACAATATGTTTGAAAACTTTGAAAATCCTAAAGAATAAATTGTTGAACTTGATTCAAGATGAGGGGAGAGCATTTTGTATCATACGTTATTTTGTAATGTGACAAGTTTATTTGTGAAGAAGCATGTGTTTGGAACTGGATGATTACTTATTATATTTGATTACCTGTGTGTGAAAACAGAACTCAGTCTCACAAGATACACTTGAGACTTCACAAATGGATTTTTAAATCTTAGTAGTTGCTGTACTAAGCCACTTAAGACCAAAACTGTAACCTTTCAAATGGCAGGTGAGTTGTAGTCTATCACAAGAGAAATTTAAGGTCAATAATGGTGTCAGTTTCTGACACCAGCATGCACTGGGCACCTAACATTGATTTCTGGGCATTCTCCTCATAAAACTCAGCTTTCTCAGTGATGACCAGCTCATGGCCCACCAGCTGCCACTGTTCCCTCTGGATCCATGTCACAAACCTTGTGGAGGTGATGGGTGCTTGATCCAGCTCCTTACATGCCAAATATAGTCAGAACCTAAAAAGAGATGCAAACTATAAGCACAGAAAGAATGAACAGAAAAAACTGCTGAGCATGCCTTGATTTGTGGTATAGTTTGATGGTGAAATATATTATGTATACTTGATAGGGAGATGGATGCCTGGGTCTCCCTCAGAGAGAAGAGACACCCAATGCTGTCAAAGACCAGGCAGTTTCCAGGAGGCTTTCAGAGAGAACACTCTTAAAGAGGGAACAATAGGATATCCCCAGGTTTTATGCCCAATTCTTACTCACTTATATCCATGATAATAAGTTTACGAAAGTAATTAATTGAAAGTGCATTAGTGAATTGCAATTACACTAATCGTATTGCAATTTAACTTAAAGAGTAACTTGAATTAGTCTTTCTAATATGGTTGCTAACCTGAAAGTTAGTAAAGCTTAGAATCACCATCCAGTGGAAACTGAGAGTTACGTTTGTAATAGAGAAAATCTCTTACATAAATGGCACTCGGACTCCATAGTTTATGCTGTCCATCTTCTGAAAAGTTACCCACACAAGCATCTTGCTCACCCAGAGCCTGTAAGTTATTCTTCAAACTGCTTTTAGACTGGTTTAACATTTAATAGAAACTATGATACTTGAACATTTAAAGCATCTTCTTATTCAGTCACGTTCAAATGACAGAACCCTTCTTATTAATTATTATAGCAGAATGAAAGTAGGCTGATGACACCGGGACTTCAGTCTGGTTTAGTTAAAGAGATAGAATTGGGAAAGTCAATGGTGAATGTGACTTAAAGAAAAATAAAATTTGTTCCATTTAAGCAATTGTAACCTCTAGGAAAAGATCTGGCATTCCTTAACCAGCAGAAATTGATAAATATGTCTTAGATCTGCAGTCTAATATTAGCTTTTACTAATTGCTTCACTTGATAGTTACTATAGGTCTGTCATCAATGTGTAGCAATTGCAAAAGAAAATGGATGGACTTTAGAAAGCCATTTCCAGCAGGCATCCTTTGCCCACACAGATTTTTTTTCACATCTGTTAAATTACTCAAGTCCCCACTTTACCAAGTTTGGCTTAGTGAGAGGAGCTGGCTATAAAAGCATTGCTATGTCCTTTGTACCTGCTTGGAAGGCTACATCATCACCTACTCTCCCACATCAGTTACTAAAAACCAAGAATTGCTTAAATTCAGGCTAATTAACATACTGTATTCAAATGAAGGAATGGAGAAGCTACCCATAAGTTTAAGGACAGAAAAGCCATTGAGTCTGTTCAGAATCATATATCTTTACAAAAGAGTTTGCAAGCAGTTGCATGTTCCTTGTCTTTCTAAAAACATTTAAATCCAGGCGTATCTGTAT
Organism: Erpornis zantholeuca; assembly: GCA_013400515.1. NCBI lineage: Eukaryota > Metazoa > Chordata > Aves > Passeriformes > Timaliidae > Erpornis > Erpornis zantholeuca. Next base: position 35,972 of record VZTN01000044.1, read on the forward strand.
TTCTAGTTATAAATGGCAAAAATAGGCAGGAGGACTTTTCATTTAAGCACTGCCAAGATCTCAATATCCTAATAGTGTAGACAGTATTTCAATATCATTTTCGTCAACAGTATTCAAAACAGCTGAGATATCAGTCATAATTGAGAAATGTTTTTTCTAATTCTGTGAAAGTTTCCATGGATTACACTAAAGAGATCTAAAAGCAAATTTCCAGTGGCCTAGGAAACTAGAGGTCTCTAGATTCTTCTCTATGCTTCCTCTAGCATAGGCCTATGGAGAGGAAACATTCACTGAATTTTAGGTTATTAATTGTTACACGCCATTGTACCTAGATGTTCTACTTTCCTCAATATCTTTGAGGAAAGTAGGACAGAACTGGCAATCCTTATTGCAGTGTTTCAAAATGTCATTTTCCCAGATGTCTAACTGATCTTGTTCTGAAGATTATGCCCAGTAGCTGAGTTGGAAAACATAAAGGCATTTTCCAGCTCCAGTTTCTCTATAAGCCAAACCTTTAACATAAAATGTGGCTGACAAAGGTGAGCTGTATTGATGCCTCGAAGTGGCTACCTAAAAAGAGGGGGTAGATAGGAATAAGAGAATAAAAGTAGGTATTTGTTTGAAGGTCCTTCAAAGATACACCTAGGGAGTTCTACGAGGGCTTCCACCCGAGATGGATGCTGGCTCATGGGTTCTTCACACTTTTATAAGTTTGGTTCATTTGCATACCAGGGTTAATTCTCCAACTCTAACTTCAGTCAATTATGTAAGTACCCCAAGTTTGCCCCCCCCCTCCCCTCTTCAGAGGCTTTTAGTTTACACATTTTGGGGCCTGGGACAATCAAGGTGTCCTTGAAGAGCAAACCTAGAGAGGTTTGTTATGTCTAATCAGCATGAGAGAACAGCAGCTAACAGGCCACATGAAACTTCAGAGTTCCACACTGGGCAGTACAGGATTTGAAAAATATAGAAGTTAAAACCTAAGGCATCAGTATTATAGTTCTGATCTGTGTGCAACTCTCTGTGAAATACATGACTTTGTGATATATAAGTGACTTCTACCAGAATTTTGGTGACAAGCAGGTACAAGTTAGTAGAATCGTAGATGGCCACATTTGTTTGATCATGTGTTTCAGAGCTCCTGGTCTGTTTTCTGCCTCAGGAATACTCAGTTTATCACACATGAGAGAATCATTTTTATAGTGTATTTCCCACAATCAACAAAGCTCTTTAATGTTGACGTTAAGACAACTTTTACATTGGTTGATCATTTCAACTGAGGGATGAATAAGTTTAGTGATTGAGTGCTCTTTTGTCTAAATTAGACATACAGCAGAGATATAACAAGAAGTATTACTTTTCAGTGATTTTTATTCTAGGAAAATATGCTTATCAGAAAAATATCAATTTTTTACTTTTTGACATATACAACAAGTTACTAGAAGAGTCTTTAATTGCTTCTTCTAATCCAAGGCATTCACTCTCTCCAGTTTATTAAAGAAATGTCCAAGCAGGTACTCGGAGAGCTCTACTAATTCCTTTTGGAACACAGGAACCTAAAGGCTTCTCAGAGAATGTGCTCTTCTCTCAAATTAGACATTGAGCATGTAATGGGTAATCCTTTAACATGGTCTTCCTGTGCACCATGTATCCCCAGAAAGGTTACACTGGCAACACACTAGGACTTCAAGGAAAAAAGAATTAGAAATCCACCATACCATAGAGTTTTGTACAGTTTCCATCACTTCCTCTGGCCACTGAGTCCCTGCAGACCATGGAAACTCGAGAAAGGAAATCATTCATGGATGCAATGGTCCTTGAATTCATCACTTTCATCATGGCTCTGCAGATGGCTTTTTCTTCTAGGAAATCCTTTCAATCTGCTCACTAATCTGATCCTAGGTAAACTTGAGTAATCTAGGAGATATGCATTATTCATAAATACATCATTATTTTGGGATGTGCTAGTTTTCAAATGTGGTTTTTCTACCAGTGAAGTGATCGTGTTGCCTCCTGTACTATTTTGTTGAATAAACAAGCATACCCTCTTGTCTTTGGCCTTTGAGAAATCCAGCTCTTCAGTCTCATTTAGCACAGGCAAACAAGCTTCCTTCCAAGTCATGAAAAGCTTCTACCAGTATCAATTTACTCCTCCTGCTCTTTTTTTCATTCCAGTCACAGCTGAGTCAGCCTGAAGTTGGAAGGAAAATCCTTACTACCTCCCTGGAGAAAAGTGTTACAGTACAGGTCTAGGACAACTGCTCTCTTGGTAAATAACTTTCTTTCTTCTCTCTGATACAACAGAGGAAACACTTTGGAATATCCAATGGAGTTTAATTAGTTTGGCAAAATAAAGCCAGTGCTGTTCTTCAGTGAGTGTGCACTTTCAAAAAGGTTACTATATATTTATTCTCTCCACTATCTGTCTGCTACCACTGCAGACGAAATCCCAAGCTAGTGGACCTTCAGTCTGACTGAGAAGACCTCTGGTGTGATTTTTGTATCGACAAAGAAAACTAAAATATTGATTAATCATAGAACACAAAAAAAGAGAGCAGAACTCCACAAAAGTGGCTTAAGTCTTCCATATATTACAGCTTCTTTGAAAATTTGGTGCACAAGAAGCTGACACAGGAATAAATTCATGTGCAAATGAACTGAGGACATCTTTTTTCCTTCTAAGATATTCTGGGAATTAATCAGCACTATAGAAATCTAAGCGCAAGTTAAAATCCTGGTTTATTACTCAGTGGTAGATTAAAAATGTGTGTCTTACTATAAGCTGTCTGTTTTCATGCTGCTCATTCCTTTGTCTCCCTGCTGTGTGAAGCCATCTGTTGTGTTAACAGAGCTACCTGGGAAAGGAGGACAGCATGTACAGACAGTAATCTGAATGCTGAAACTTCTATTTTGCCAAGTTTTTTTTTGTCAGATTAGTCCCTGGCTTTTATCCACAGGATGTCCCTACAAGCAGTTGTGCTGGTCATAGCAAGGAGGGGATGTAGGGGGATTTTATCATGCAGAAGCAGGACTGAGTCCATGTGCTGGCTCTGGCTGGAGCAGAGTGAAGAAATAAGGAACACCTAAGGCAAAAGTAGAATCATACCAGTGCTAAGTCCAGACCTTTATTTTAAGGAAAAAGGCATTTCAGAGAAATATGTGCAGCTTGTGAAATTTCAAGCATACCTCAGGCTCTGATGGTGAAATTGAGTTTATAGGATCTACTGGCTTTTTTTTCTTTCCTCGTCTCAGGCATCATTCAGGATAATAAAATGATTAATTTTTCAAGACTCCAGCAATCTTCTCTCACAATACCTTCAATTTAAAAGCTTTGCTCATAGATCTGCTGTGATATGATACATAAGTGCTGGCAAAAATATAAAAGTGATGCCATCTGTTGTTGGATTGAATACAGACATCAATTCCTTCAACTGGGCCACCAATCTGAAGTGTTCACAGCAGAAGCAAGAAGGGTATCCTGAACATTCACAGCCTGTATCGGCAATCACTGTGATACAATAGTTACTGAAGTACCATTCAGTAAGTTATAAGGTCTCATACACACAAGTTAGACAAAAACCTTTGACCCTTTTTAAAATTACAATTGCAAAATTAAATGCGAGTTTGCACATGGCAGTTGAAAATCAGCCTGAAGGCTTTATGATCAGTGGGAATAATACATGGCAATATCATGTGAACAAAGCAGTTCGCATTATTCTATTCCTCTATGTCAAAGATATAATCTGCTTTTGCATCTCTCTTTCCTGAAAGTTCTTTAAAGAAGCCCATTCCTGTAGCAATCAGGGTGAAAGTATAAATACCATGATGTAAGATCAAATTTTAAAGAGTTAATAAAAAATCTGTGAGCCCAAAAAGACCATGTTTAAAATCAGTGACAACACCCCGTGTCTTTTGTACCATGCCAGTTCAAAATTAATATGAGAGATAATGATTTAAAATTATTATTATAATAATCATTGTGAAATTGACTGTGATGTTTATTTTGCATTACATTCAAATAATTTCAGCTCTCGTGACCCAAGACACTAGGCAACAGCCTGGAGTATTGCCAGTTCTTCTAATTAGGACAAGAAGTCTTGATGCCGTTTCTGCAACTCCATTTATTTTATTCAAAAGTAACCTGGAATTTTTTCTCTCCTGTATGAACTCCTATTTTCCTGAACATTGAAACAACTGGATAAGGATGTTTGTTCCATGTTGTCTATCTCACGTTATGTCATCTGTGCCTATGTACAAGTTTATTATCTTAAATATATTTTAGAGTTACATTCCGGTCTTCATTTTAAGTCTTCAGTTTTACCTGAGGCTATCAAGTTTCATACCATGAACATTTGATTCATTTGGTTTTGTACTCCTAGCCCCTCTTAACAGCGTTGGCATCTCTCCCCTCACGTGGAGGGTGCAAAGCCCAAAATGGAAAAAGCTGTGACACTGGTGCTGCAGCCAGTGCTGGGCACCCCCGAGCAGCCCAAGCTCAGGGTGTCCCTCAAGCCAGATTCTCACTTTTACTGGTTTAGCTCTTGGAAAGTGGGTTACAGAGCACTGCTCACTAGGGAGAGAAGAAGAGTGTTCTCCATACAGAAGCTGCTGAACTGTGAATTGTGGCATTTAGGTAAAACTTTATGAAGTGAAGACCTGGTTGCCTTTGTAAAATTATGGCTCAGAGAAGGACTGTGAGAAAAGGCCATGAGAAGAAAAACAATTAATTTTTACCAATGAAAATGAAGTATCAACAGAAGCAAGGAATTTAAAAAATAGGAGAAAAACACCAGCATATCTGCACATGTTATTTTTCTGGATGCTTGAATGCTTATGCTAGAGGTAACCAATAGAAGTATGTTGTAGTTAGAAAATAACAAGTGAATCTATTGTAGTAATTTAGCAGCCAATGAATATGATAACATCCAAAAGTGTATAAAAGGAGGCTGCTTTCTTGAATAAACACTTTTTCGCCCTTGTCCAAGGCACTGTCCATGTGTATCGTGTCTGCCCCAACAGCGACAGTGATTCACATAAGACTCTTTATTAGTGTAAGGAATAACATGATTTGAGGTTGTGTGATCATCACACCTTGAGGATCATATGTGATTGATTTTTTCACTTTTAGTAGCAGAGAGAAAATTATCAAAAGACCACATATAGTGGAATAGAGAAAATATGCTAACCCCCCCCATTAAATTAACCTATTCAAATAACTTTGAACTGACTCCTGAATGCTTTTGCTTCCATTTGTCTCTCACTTAAATAAGATTGAGTATAAACAGCTGTTCCATACGATAGAAATAACTTATATTAGTTACTGGCAAACTTGGGGTGAAAAAATTTCTAAATTTGCCCTTGCATTTGAAAATATCAAAGGAGAAACAAATGTTTGTCTCTTGGGTGTGATATCTTGCAAAGGGGAAGACATCAATCCAAGTGCCTGTTCAGAATCAGACAATTGGTGTTCTATCCCTTTTTGCCCTCCTGCCAGGATCAGAATCTTCCAGCTCTGTGGAATATGCTGGGATGGGTTTCCCACTGCTGGCTACACATGAAACACCTGCACTTGGGAGCATTTGCAACCTGAAAACTTCTATTTCAGTTAGCATTTTACTTTTTTTTTTTTTTAATACGTTAAACAGCTTTAGCAGAAAAGGTTGCAAAAGGGCTGTAAATGGTTAATCACAACAGAGTAACTAATAGATTCTGTCCAAGTCGTGATGGGTGAACCATATCTGGCCCACAGACTGCCCATATCCAGCCTCACATCAAGGGCACATAAAAGCTTCAGGAACCTGAGAAAATGCTGCAGTTGGGGCTGCTGTGACGGAGGTGATGCTGCTCAGGTGTCCTTCTGTCCTTCAGGATAGCAGCAGGGAAAACAGCAGCTGCACGGCAAGAATGATCAGGGCTCCAGCCTTCAGGTGCATCCCCTAGGGGATTGCATTCGGGGTGAATACTCATTGTGGCTGCATCTTCACATCCCAAGTGTCTTCCCTGAAACAAAGAAAGTCAGGATTCAGTTGTTTTCCCCGAACAATTTGATTTTAACTACATTCAGGCATTCCTGAAAACCCTAACCCTCGATTTTTATTCATATTCTTAAGACAAATATTCTAGTCAGTGTCTGTCATTTGCTTTCAAATTCTGCCTGATGCATTTTTTGACTTAATGTACAGAAAAGGAAGAACTGCCTCCATATCTGGATCTGAAAAGACAGTCTTGCCTGTTACAGGATGTAATGCTGACATACAAGGAGAATGGTCTGATTTCAATCAAATGACATTTTAATTATTTAGTCTGTTTAATCTATTATTGAAAAACTCTCATAATGCAACTCTAGAAAAGGTTCCTACACTGAGCTCATTTTTTTTTCTGGCATTGTATCAGAGGTTTCCAATATTCTTAATTAATCATGGCTAGATTATCTGCACTATAATATTAACAATATATGAAGCTTCAATATTTCATTTCTTCTTAGTAAGAATGGCCTACTAGAGCTAGTGAGTTGTTCAAAATGGATTAAGGTACAAAACCCAAATAATTAAACACCGACTTATTTTTAAAAGCAGACTTCAGTGCCTTCTAAAATCAGAATATTAGTATGTAAAGCTTAATTTAAAGCTTAATCCTCCCAAACACTCTTCTCAGAAAAAAAAAAAAATCACTATTTACTAATTGTGATTACTTAAATTCTTTGAGGATTTGGAGGCCTGCAACTCTGACAAGGTTACTGAAAAGGAAGGTGATAGTTTAAATTCCAGCAAGCGTATATTCTCATTTGGTCAAGGTCACTTATCAATCAAATGAATGCCATTTCATAAACACCCCTGAACAACTGTGTTCTATTATCTAAATGGGAAGGAGAGGTGTTAATGGGTGTCTAAGGGATGAAATCAATTTAGCTTGGAGGCGCTCAGCTGTTAGACCAGTTGTGAACATGTCTGGCTGCTAATACATGCTGATTAGTATTAATATCACACTATGACTGAAATGCAACTGGCATGACATTTCTAAACCAATGAATGGTGATTACAGCTCTCTTTTCTTTATTCTCTTATTTGAGTAATCGCTTCTGGCTGTGTGGACTATGAGGTTTGCAACAGGCACAGCACTGAGTTCGAAGATTTGTACCCACAGGCACTTTCTCATCATGGTTATCCTGTTGGAAGAGGAAAATAAAGAGCATTTGACCTGTTACTTACAGCAGAGGATCCTGCATGGATCTCTGAGATAGTAAGAAGGACTTATACTAAGGAATTGGAAATAAAAGTTTCTCATAGATGCTTATGCTGACAGCATATGCTTAATGTGCTGATGTTGACAAATGGAAGTAGAATTTTCAAGTACTGAATAACAGAATATACTGAATAAATTTGTTTTCTCTTTGTGGCTTTTTTTTCCCTAACATGATGTCAATATTAAGGAAAAGTTTAGTGCCAGAAGGGAGACAACATTGATTGAAGTTACCAAAAAACCCATGACAAAAAAAAAGTTTCGTTTTCTTTGGAGGTGAGCAACTCTTACCGTGCCATTTGACTAAAAGAATGAAGAGGGATCAGGAAAAATCAGGAATGTCCAGACTCTTTTCACCATCCTGATATAACACAAATACTTCAGTGAAGGCAGCTTTGCAACTTGGGCTGCCTGTCTCAGAAAAAGCCATAAAACCTATTCACAAGAAGAGATGATTAATACTGTTCCCAGAAAACTCCCACTTTGATTTAAGTGTACTCAGTGATTTCTGAAGAAATAGGCAAGAAAAGAATCAGAAATTGAGGGGAGGAAGGGAAGAAAAGAAAATATGAAGGAGTTATCAAAACAGGCAAAGCTCTTTATTATAACAAAGAGTTACAGATAAAATTGGAAGCAGAAGATAGGATTTCAAGATCCTACAAAGAAAATAGGAGCCTAAGAGAAGATAGGTTTTCAGATATCTTTATCCCAGTTTGATAATGCAAATGTTTTAAGTCTGGGTCATAGAGTAACAAATTGTTGAAGAAGATTACAAATAATTCCATTTTTATCCATACATGCCTTATATGAGAAAATAACGAAGTATACCTAAATCATGTGCAAGAGAAAAAAACTTCCAAAATCTAACTCCTTATAAAATTGCTTTTAAGCTTTATATTAAACTAAACTCTGTCATATAGCTTAATTAAAAATGGACTAATTATTATTATTAGACTTCAAAAAGAAAAAGGAGAAATTTAAACAATTCAAAATTATATTGTTTTGAATATTGTGTCAGCCAAGGTCAAGCTGGAAAACGTGTTGTGATGCCTCAAAAATCTAATTGTTAAGCATCAGTTCCAACTTTGTTCCCTCCAACCATAGAGGAATGAGAGAAAGTAATATTTCTATGATGCTGGAATGCCACCAGGGAACATTTAGGGCAATATGATCCATCACATCACCTTGGATGAAATATACCTTTTCTCTTGTCTACTTGTCATGCTGGGAAGAATAGACAATTCGGAGAGAAAAAATGTCACAGGACATAAACAAAAAGAAAAAGCACTTTCAGCATTTCTGTGTGAGAAAACAAGATCTCTGTTAGCTGCTAGGAATCAGTCCTTAAACTGTATAGAAGAGAGGAATAATTGCAGTTGCGTTCTCATGAAAATAATCTTCTCTTCTATATTTTTAACACTTTTTTTTCTCAGGTTAAGGTAGTTTGCACATGCAGTCATCCCACTCCAAGGAAAGTCAGTCTTTGTATCTCAGAAACTTTTTCAATCAATCCAGCAATTTTGTATATATATTCAGATGGATTCAGTCACAGGCTTATTACTGATGCAAAACCATCAGCTAACAAAGACTACAGCATGTGGATTTCATTTGTAAATAATTATAACTACTGTTTATTTTTGCTCAATGTTATCCAGATTACATAAATGTTGCAAATTAATTTAAACACGAAACTAAAGTTAAGATACAGATTTACGGCAACAGTGTTGATAATTCAGTTCAAATTCTTATTTCAAAAAAGTAACTATTCCTTTACTGTCATTGTTTTTGCAGTAAAAATTTAGGTAAAGCTTGTGAAAGAAATAAAATACAGAACACAGAAGGAGATTTTTAAATAAAACCCACAACCAGAAAAAATAAAAGCTTGATTTTTTTTTTTTAAAAATGAGGATTCAATGCAGAAAAACAACCTTATACTCTTGTGCCAGTATGGTAATTGTTAGTAACCTAATTAAGGCATTATAAGATTTAAAAATAATATTTTCAAAGATAATTAAGCAAAATGTGAGAAAGGATAGAAATAAAACTCACTTCATTTAGAATTATTCTACTTTCAAAATAGAAGGTTGGATCATACAGAATATCAAGGTTATACTATTAATGATGTTCAAAATACTTTAAAATATGGATTATGCTCTAGTGTTTCTTTTGAGACAAAATGAAGACTTTTAAAGTCTTTTGTCACAATTTGATTCAGGAGT
>VZTN01000045.1:1037-18629 GCA_013400515.1 Erpornis zantholeuca
TCACCCCATGTGCCCCTGGGGCAGCCCCACATGCCCAGGGATGCTGGGGCGAGGCTCTGGGAGCAGCAGCATCCCCCCTGATGAACTCGGTGTGTGCTCCATAGGAACCCTGGCCTACAGCCCACCCGAGTGGATCCACCACCAACGCTACCACGGCGAGGCAGCAACGATCTGGTCCCTGAGCCTCCTGCTGTACCACCTGGTCGTGGGGAAGCACCCGTTCAGGAGGGGCCAGGAGATCATCTGGGGGCGCATCCTGTTCCCACGACGGCTCTCTCCAGGTGGATCCTCATCTCTGTGGCACGGGGGGAATAGCAGTGCTGGGAGACAGCAGCAGGCTCAGGAGCATTGTGCTCTGGCAGCTGCTGAGGAGGTGGCACATGTCCTGCTCTCCTGCTCTCCTCCAAACAGAGAATCCATGGGGAAGTTTAGGCTCAACTCTGGGCACACCCAGCACGGCCTGGGCATGGGAACAGGGTGGCAAAGCGGACGGGATCCTTCTCCACCTGAGTGGCGGTTTCTGGTTTCTCTCCCCAGAGTGCCAAGATGTTATTAAGAGGTGTTTGTCCATGGAACCCTCATACAGGCCATCCTTGGAAGAGCTCTTCAATGATCCTTGGATGCAGGGTATTCATCTGCCCTAGAAGGTGGGAGAGATCCATATGCACAGCTTGATGCAGGGGCCTGGCAGGTAACAGCTCCACACATCTCTTGGCAATAGGAAGCAAAGCAAACCAGACTTTTTTGTCCTGCCTCCAGCACTGAGGGATCATCAGAAGGGAACACACAGCTCTTGGACTGGAGTCGAGCTGGAGACCTGGTCTGGCAAACACTGGTGGCCATCATCCAACCCATTTTCTGCTTGTCCAATTGACAGCTGGGGCCCTGGGCAGAGCCCTGACAGCCTGGTCTGGCCCACAGGGAAGCAGAAGGAGCCTCTGGAGAAGCTGTACCAAGTGGGGCTGCTGCTGGAGACACCAAGGACAACCTCAGGGATGACGACCTCTTCCTTGACCTGGCCATTGACAAGATGAAGATTGACATCAATTCCAACATCTTCTTCAAAGACATGTTCCACACCCAATGTGCAGGTGAGTCCTCAGCCAGGGGGATGCTCCCAGATCTGGGCATTGCACAGCCTGGCCGGGAACCAAAGGAACCCTCCTTTGATGGTGCAGCTGCAACCAATTCTTCAGGTGCTTTTTGGCAGGGCTCAGGGGGATGGTCTGGAGTGGTAATGAAATGGGAGTCTCTCCTGGCCCTGCCAACAGCATCCAGCACCTGCTGTGCTCTGGGCTGGAGGCAGACAGCCCGACAAAAACAAACCCCCATGGGGAGAGCAGAGGTGGGATTTGAAAAACCATGCACCGGCTCATTTGGTTTGCAGGCAAGGAAGGGCTTGGGCTACTCCACTCTGCTTGTCCCTGGCTGCACAACAGCAGTGTCTCGGGGGTGCTGTGAGATGTTACGGAATCATTCAGAGCTGCCCTGCAGCCCTCAGCTGCCTCACTGCTGTATTTCCACTCCCTATCCTTGTCTCTCCAGCAGAATGAGCTCTGTGACTGCCTTGACCCTCCCCACTTTTCCCAGCCCATCCTTCACCTCAGTGAGGCTCAGGCTGAAGCTTATTTGTCTCCTATGGCCCAGCAGTGCCATCTCCTCTACAGGGAGCCCCAGCCCCAGAGCACAGTGCACAGCAGTGCAGGCCAGGCTGGAGCAGCTCCCCTGCACCTCTGGCTTGGCTGTTTGTGGGAACTAAATCCTGCCAGTGTGCAGCTCTCCTTGCAGGATGGCCCCAGGGCAGAGCCCAGCCGGCCTCTCACTGCATCCCCTGCAGCCTGGGGCAGAGGGTGGTCCCAGAGCAGCTGCCAGAGCTGAGGTTCCTTCGGAACACCCAGAGCTGTGGCTCCAGGCAGCATTTGGAAGGGTTGTGTTCTCATCTCCTGCACCTTGTGGGGAGAAGAACCTGTGCTGCCAGGCCAGCACTGCCCCTCTGGGCAGGGACAAGGCTAAAAGGCTTTCCCATTCCAGAGGAGCTAGCAGTGAGCCTTGGCAGGGCCTGGCAGGCTCCAGGGGTGGAGCTGGATCTCGCCCCATCCAGGACTCACTGCCCACCCATCCCCGCTGTGCTCCCTTATCCAAGGACAGAAGGGTCTGTCTGTGCAAGGGGCTCTCGGATGTCTCTGTATCCATGGATAGGGAACAAATACGGAGAGAGGAAGTGTGACTCATGGTGCTTGCACACTCCTTCCTTTCCATACAAAAACCGTCTCTGCACACCCCATGTAGAGACTTGTGAAAAATCTAGGTATGGAAGAGATTGCTCATACACCTCTAACTCCAGCAGCACCTCCCTGATGAGACGTGACCAGGGGATTTTTTTCCCAGCTCTGTGTACAGAGTAGCTGTTCAAGAGCTGAAGGGAGCAACATTTAGAAGCACTTTCAAGATTTCTAGTCAGGAAGGGGAACTGGTGGCTATCTGTGGAACTCACTGTGTTCATCAGGAGAGAGTGATGGTTTCTTAGGAATATGGAACAATGGGAACACAAATGTTTGGAAAAATCCCAGCTCTCCATGGACTTATGCAAAGAGGGGAGCATCAGAAACACTTTGTGTCTGCTTTTGGCGATACAAGGTCCAAGGAGCTGCGGTGGCAGAGGGTGACCTGGGCTGGTGGCCAGTGATGTCCTGTTTCAGGATATCCTAGAGTGGCACAGGACAAAGCTCCAAGCACCCATGGCCACACTGGTGAGGTCTTTGTGATGCTGCACCTCTCCCAGGAAAGGCTGCTGTCCCACAATCTACTGGGATTTATAACTTCTATTGGAAATACTTCAGGTCCATGTTTCAATCGGAAATATTTTTACACTCAAGACACAGTCATGCTGGAAGTGACTGGGTGTAGCTATAAGCAACTCGAATCATAGTGGAACTGCTGAGAGCAACTGGAAGTGAGTGGAAACACAATGGGGGCACCTGGGATATAGTGGGAGAGACTGGAAGTGAGTGAGATCATAGAGGAACCATAAAGGAAGTAACTGGAATAATACTGGGAGTATCTGGGAGTGACTGGAACCGTACAGGGTTATTGGGAACAACTGGGACCATGCTGAAAACAAATGGCATCGTACTGAGATTGATGGTGTTCATACTGGAATTATACTGGGAGGTGTTCATACTGGAATTATACTGGGAGGAACTGGAACCATAGTAGGAGTAATCATACTGTAGGTGACTGGAACCATATTAGCGGTGAATGAGAACCCCTGGAATCACAGTGGTGTCATACTGGGGGTGACTGGGATCATACTGAGTGTAACTGAAAGTGAATGGATCATACTGAGTGCAACTGAAAGTGACTGGGATCATACTGGGGGTGATTGGGAGCCACAGGGCCCCTGCTGGGAGTGACCTGGGCCCCTCTGGGTGGAACTGGGGGAACTGGCCCAGCTGGGGCTCAGGGTTGTTCTCCCCCACGGCCACCCTGGGTCTTGCTGCTGCCAACCCCAGCCCCACAGAGCCAAGGGACACAGGAGAGCCAGGGAACATGGAACAGACAGGGAATATGGAATAGCTGAGGGCCACTGTTCTCCAGCAGTTTGAGCTGTTGTGCCCAGGCTGTTGCCCTTGGGGTCCCAGGAAAGGCAAAATGAGAAGCAAAACAAATCCCAATAAAACTCCTTTCCTCCCCCCCTCCCTCTTTCCCAGGCTTCACTTTTTCCCCAATTCCCTCCCTCCTCTCCACCACTGGCGCAGGGAGAAAGGGAGGGGGGTTATGATCACTTCATACTGCTGCTTCCCCAACATGGAGAGGAGTCCTTGCCCTGCTTCGGGGTTGAGTCCCTTCCATAGGATCAGTCCTCCATGGACTTCTGCCCTGCAACTCCTTCCCAGGGGCTTTGCCTCTTCACCACCCACTCCAGAGTGGAGGCCCTTCGATTGATTTTTTTTGTGCAATCATTGGCTTTCACTTCAGCAAATGGGCTTATCTCAACTGACAGAGTTTCAGCAAACAGAGTCATCCCAACCTGTGAGTTGTTTTCCAGTTAAAATTTAAACAAATCCAAATGATGGAGACTCAGTACCATATTGTGTGGAGTTAACAGCAGCTGGTGGTGGATCTCTGCTAAGAGGGAGGTTTCAGGTGGAATTCAGGATTTCTGGATCCTTCTGAACTTTGCTGGGGTGTCTCTGCAGATGGCTGCAGATAGAGAATTTCGTCTCAGAGCACCTGTCGCTGCTGATCCTGTGGGAGTTGGTGTAGGCGCAGTGGCCGTTGCCCTGGATGTCAAACCTGGATCGACAACAAAGTGAGAGCTCATAGGGACATGGCTAGGATGAGAGAGATTCCCATTTCCAGAGGGATTAACTGTGCTGCAGGAGCAGGGACCAACTTCCCCAGCAAGACCCCTACGCAGAACCCAAACTACCTTCCACTCCTCAATGGAGGGCATATTTTCATGTTCTTGGTCCCAGGGGATTCATCCAGGGATTTCCCCAGGCCCCCATCAGCATCTGCATCCCACAAATCCATGGATTGTGTCTGAATGCTTTGACACAGCCAGGAAAAGTAGCATTTGATTACTCCCACCTCATTACATTTATGTCTACTTGTGCTTCCTGCATCCAGCCCCTGCCCTGGCTCAGCCCAGGCCATTGTTTTGTTCTCTGGAAGATGGGACGTACAAGGCATTGAAGAGGGAACCATTGAGCCATTTCCAAGGTCCGGAACCTTCCCTCCGGAGACCAACCCAGTACTCCATGAAGTTCCCATAGCGCAGGAGGAAATGCTGGAAGTGGGGAGAGCAAGGATCACAGGTACCTCCATGCCACTCCCTTCAGGCAATTTCCAAATCTGCTCCACAAAGGCCACTGCACACCGCCTCCTCAGGGGTTTCTCTTACCAGCTCCTCCCTGGTGTCGATGGTGGCCAGGTGGGCTTGGTGGGAGAGGCAGGAGCTCTGACTCCCTTCCCAGTCCACTTCCTCCTCCAAGAAGTAAAAGCACTTGTCCCCGAAACCGATCCCACTCTCCAGGCAGCCGGGCAGGGCAGGAGCACTGCAGGGTGGGTGTTTCTTAGCTGAAAATAAGTACAGCATGCCCATGTGACTCATGCCTGGGGGGTTTCTCCAGGAAGGAGACTTTGGGGTGGTTCCTGCACCCTCAGCCACTCACCTGCGAGTGCAATGATGGTGACAGTGAGAAGCAGCACCACGGTGAGCACAGTGACCCCAGTGGTCACCTTTCTGCCTTTAGTGCACCTGAGGCTGAAATCTTGGGACAAACCATGTGGGAAGGGCATGAAGAGCCCCCCATGTTCTCCCAGCTCTCACATTTCCCTCATGGGTGCCTTCAGCACCTTCCAAAAACACATTTGGGGCTCCCACCAGGGCACAGGCTCAGTCCAGGGGACATCCCAGTGCTATATCATTGGCTTCCAAGGATTTTTGAGGCTGCCCAACCTCCCTGCATCACCTCTGTGCCTCCGCCATGGAATGGGCACCATCCCCCAGACCCTCCAGCTTGCAAACACTTTAACATTTCTTATCCCCCCCTCCCCCAGCTCCTTCGACCATTTGAGTTTCCCCCAACACACTGAGCCACATCCTGAAACAACAACCCCACAACCAAACTTGTGCTTACTGGTCCTTCCTTCCGCTCTCTGCTGCAGCAGCTCCATCACAGCAGCCGAGTCTCCACCTGTGCAAGCAAAGCGAGCTCCCACTCACACTGGGAAGTGGGGAGTGGGAAATGCCTGATTTGGGGCATTTTCCTCCCAGAACAGTCAGGCACCATTGTTCCTTTGCCAGGTTCACATTTGCATCAAGAAGGAAAATACAATTTCAGCTTTCAAAAAAACAGGAACCGTTGCTTTGTTTTTTCAACTCCACTTCAACCTCAGCTAACTCCTGCTGGCTCTGGGTGCCCTGGAAAGGTGTTGTCTCAAGGACTTGCACAAGTCCAGAAGGGTTTTCAGCCCCAGCCCCCACTCCAGGCCACCCAGGGCACCCCAGAAGGTGCTGGATGGCCCCACTTGAGCCAACCCTGATTGCCCACCCTGCGCAGGGCAGCCCGTGAAGCCCCTGGGACAGGAGATGGTGCCTTTGTACCTTCCTCACAAGGGGCTTCTTCCATCCTCAGGCCAGGGAGGGGACAGGGGTGCCCTCCAGGGACAAGAGTGTCCCTCAGCTCCTCCTGCCACAAGGTGATCTTGGACAACACCCCAAACTCACAGGGCCTGATCAGGTCCTCCTGGGGCTTTTCCAGGATGCTCCTGTGGTTCTAAAACAAAACCACAAAAAGCAGATAATCCTCCCAACCCCCCGCGCAGTCACAGCTCTCCTCAGCAAAGCAAAGCTGATCCCACAGGAGCAAGTTGTTGAACATTTATAAGGGAAAAAAATCCAAGAAACAGGACGAGGGTCAACTGACACAGATGGAAATACCTGTGGATGCTGCTGTCAAGTCACTGGCAACTGTAAAGTGTTTCTGTATTTATTATAACTACATTAATTCCTCACATCAATGCCCAGCACGTGTTTTTGTCATCACTGTAAATAAAATTATTACCAGCCACCGTGGTACTTCCCCCAGGTAAATATTTTCGTTTCGAGAACTACCTGCCTGTGTTTGAAAAAATAAGACCCAAAAGGATGACGTTTTCCCCTCAAAATGCTTGAATTTTGAATAAGATCTAATTTATGCAGTGCTTTGTTACTGTCCCCAACCCACCAATTCCTCTTGCTCCAGGCTGCAGCTTGGGGCATTTGAGGGTGAAAAACTGGTGGGGGAGGAAGAGGTGAGAAAAGGAGATGAAGGCATAGAAATTACTCTCCCTTCAAGCTTTTCCCCTCCTTTCCTCTCTCCCAGATTTCTTCATGCCCACACACTCACACACCTGTTTTGGATCAAAGCAGCTGCTTCAGGAAATTCTGCAGAGGGCGTTTGTGGGCTGGGGAAGCACCAGCTTACAAACCCCCTCCCAGGGCCACCACCGGCCCCTTCACCCACTGGCCACAAGAGCAATGGATGATTTAGGGGTGATGGAACCTACCAGCCTTCTCCATACAGAACAATTTCCCAGTCCTAGGCACAGCACTCTGCTCCAGGGAATGGCTCTAGCTCCCTTCCAGAACAAAAGTTTAAATAAACTGTCTCTGGGCTTGGAACCAGGAGAGTGATGCAGGTTTTTCCTCTCCCCCCTCACACCTGCAAAGGGGCAGGAGGAAGCAGAGCTAGGGAGGGCCAGGGGAGTCTCTCCCCTGCAGCAGTGCAGGGACACACCTGTATCTGCTCAGGGTGGCTTTGCTCACCTGAGGCTGCATCAAGGGGTCTGAGGGCCCCCAAATACTAACCCACCACAAAGGCACTGCTGCAGCGCTTACAAGGCAGCAAAAACTAGAACTCACCTAAGAAATGCATCCAGACACTCAAACCAACCTGTGGTGGCAAAAGCTTCAATAAAACCACCTGAAAAGTAGTGAGTTTGGGGTTTTATTCCCCTCTCTCTTTAACTTATTACTTTTATTTCATCAGTTGGTTATTTCACCCCCCAAAGTGGCCGTGGTCTAGGTGTTTCGCTCCATCCCGTCCCTAGCATCACTCCAGACGGTGCCAACTTCACAAGCCCTAAGTTTTACAGAGAGAAGCTGCTTTTCCAGAATTCACCCTCACAGCCGAGCTCATGGAGACTGAACCAAATCCCTGGGGCTGTGTAAATATGAGCTCATGGAGACTGGAAACAGATTCCTAGGGCTGCTTAAGTATCATCACACACTGTGAATGAGGGCAAAGAGGTCAGAGTCACAGAACTTGGCTGTGTTCCAGCAGTTCAGGCTGTTGTGCCCAGTGTGTTGCCCTGCGGCTCCCAGGAAAGGCAAAGAGGTGGAGAATACCCTGCAGAAACTCTGTTTGCTTTAAGCTTTATGTTTAACATTTCCAATCTGTCACATGTAAGGGTTTAAGCCCGGCCTGGTGTCACCAAGGCTGCTCTGTCAGTGCCCTCCTGCCCAGGTAGGGCAGAGAACACCAAAGGAAAGGCTCATGCTAGGATCAGGGCAGGGAGAGGGCACTCATGTGCTGCTGCCATGGGCACAACAGACCCGGCTTGGGGAAATTACTTGGATTTACATCCAATCAAATCACAGCAAGAGAATGAGAATTAAAACAAATCCTAGTAAGCTTCTTTTGCCCACCCCTCCCTCCTTCCCAGGCTTCATTTTATCCCCAATTCCCTCCCAGTGGCACAAGAGAAGGGGATAGGGGTTATGGTCACTTCCACTGGCTGCTCCACATCCTCCTGGATCAGTCCAAAAAACCCTTCCCAGGAGCTCCCCCTTGCCAGTCTCCCCACTTTGGAGTTCTGGGGTGCCCATCGATCCTGGTGATCTCCCCTCTCTGGAGTCCTGCATAGGGATGCTGGGGAGTCCAGGGTTTCCTTTCCCCCAATTCTGCTTCAGCTCCCAGGTTGTCCCTCTTCAGGGTCCCCTCATTCCAGGCACTTGGGGCTCCTCCCTCTCTCTGCCACCCCTTTCAGGGTCGGGGGTCCCGGCCCTCCCTCATCTCCGTGCTCCCCCACCCCTCCAGGCTGCCGGGGATCCTCCAACTCCGGTATCACCCCTCTCTACACTCCCCACTCTGGGGGTCCCATGTTACACTCCCCTGGCTCTCCTGGGTACCCCCAGAACCAATGTCCCGCCCAGCCAGTACTGGGCAATTGCCACATGGACACCCACAATGTTCCCACAAGGGGCATTTGAGGCTCATCTCTGGAGCCCTACAAGTTCCAAACACACCCCCACGACCCCAACAAAACCTCCCAGTGAAACACAAAGATATTTGGCCTTTGATTCTGGAATCTGCAAGATCCAAACACCCCTCCAAAAAAATCCCTGCCAGAGAACCTCCAATATATTTGGGGCGAACTCCCATTCCCCGGTCACCTGAGGGGTGCAGGGCAGGGGGTGATGCTCCTGGGGCCGCGGGGGCTGTGGACACAGCAACCAGTATCCCGCCCGCTTCTCCTTCTGCTCCTTTTCGTGCTCCTCCTCTTCCTGCTCCTCCTCATTCTCTCTCTCTTTCTCCCGGTTCTTTCCCACCCCCTCTTGCCCCACACCTGCTGCAGCACCGGCTGCGGGGTGGGGGAAACCCCACCAGAGATGTATGTGGGAGGGATACCCTAAGTGCAGATCTGCCCCCTCCCAGGGACTCGCTCCAGGGCTTAAGTGCTGGGGGTTAAGTGTGGACACCCATGGAACTGCCCTTCTTCTATGCCAACTTCCCCTTTTCCCTCCCTCTTCACCTCCTTTTCCATTGTTCCCCCAATCCACAGACCCAACCCAATTTGTGTGTCCCATCCCTCTCCTGCTCTGTTTGGAGATCCCAGCGCCTTCCTTTCCTCCCTTTCCTGTCCTCCCCCATGCTTCATCCTCAACCCACCGTGCTTGGTTTTGGGAGTCCCAGACCAATCCTGCTCAGTTTGGGTGTCCCACCCCTCTTTTGCTCAGCTGGGAGTCCCAAGCCCCACCCCCCCACGCCCACTTCCTCCATGGCCCTTACCCCGTGGGTGGGCAGGTTCCCAGGACCACCAGTGCCACCAGTACGGCCTCAGCTCCCACCACACGCCCCGTGCCCTGTGCTGAGCAGGTGCTGACACCCCAAAGCAGCCGGGCTGTGCTGTGAGGTGGGCCTGATAACACAGAGGAAAGAAATTCTCGGTTCCCCTAAAGCTGCAGAATAGAGCTTAAAGTCTAACTAGAAAATAAGATAAAGGACGTTTAAGTATTTACACAGGTTGATAAACGTAGGTGGAACCAGTGGAGAAACAAATAGAAAGGACTACAGTGGGGTTTTTTTGCAAGTCATGTAACAAAGAAGCAACAGTGCATGCTCATAGAAAAAGCTGGAGGAAAGGTCACCTTTTATATCGAAGCATTCAGTGAATACGACCACTGAATTTTGACGACCCTCCAGGACCATATAAGGCCTTCCAGTTGGAGGAGGATGCATACAAAATACTTCTAGGAAAGTGATGTTTACATATTAGATAAGAAACATCTTTAATCAATACGTATTATCATGATGGAATAAATACCTTGTTGTAAAATCACATGACACACAGAGAATAAAGAAATAGCCTTCTCTGTGCCCTACACAGATAAAGACTGAGTGCTTTCTGATGCTTCAAATTGTGTTACAGAGTTTATTCCGGCCAATTTCGGTATCAGAGGATCCCAGCCCCATCTTTTCCCACCTCTTCTTCCTGTTCCCCCGGTCCCCTCAGTCCTCTGTGATTGTTTTTTTTGAGTCCCAGCCCTCTCCTGTTCACTTTGGGGGTCCCATCCCCTCTTTCGCTGAATTTAAAGTCCCAAGTCCCCTCCCTCCCTCCCCCTCCCCCAGTCGGGGGGCTCCCAGCAGCACCAGTGCCACCAGTACGGCCCCAGCTGCCCCCACACGCCCCATCCNGAATTCCGCTATCGGGGGGCACTGGGGGCGAGGTGGGGTCCAGGTGGGGAGCACCGGGTGCTGTGGGTCTGCCTGGCACCTGGGAGTCATCGGCGAGAAAAGCTATGAAATTTTTGGAGGGCTCCGGGCTCTGCGAATGATGAAACCGTGTTCTGATTGGTTAAGAGTCTTTGAAAGCTCTGTGTTCTGTGTGTCTGCCTGAACACTTGTAAGCCATTACCTCAGCACACTTTGATTGGCCAAGGGCTGTTTGGGGAAAGGGGCCACTCCCCATTCAGCAAATGTGAGACTCCCACAAAGCCACTTAAAGTTCCCAAAATTGGGGGTTACAATCCCCCATCAGCCATGGGGGGTTATAACTCCCCAACTTCCTAAAATGAGTGCTGGGGATCCCTAAGAGCCACTTATAAACGCTAAAAAAAGGTAGAAAGCAGCAGGATTCTCCCCAAAACAAGCTCCCTATGTCCATATGAATGTTCCTTAGGAAATGTAGGAGAAATGCTGCTCTCCTGGGATTCTTAAGTACTTTAGATTTGTGAGTAAGTCAGGCCTGTGAGTCAGTTACTGTTGAGGTAGAGTAAATCCTACAGGAATAATTTGCTAAATTGTTTAACTGAAGTTAGAAGTTGAGTAAAGTTAAATGCTGTCTAGTGCTGTAAGTTTAATTAAGTTAAACTGAGCCACAGCACAGTGACCACAGCCCCTCAGTGGGACAATCAAGTTCCAGAGGAGTTTGTTTGTCCCAGTTTTCCCTTGTTTGTGGACTGAATTCCTACTCACAGTGTTGGAGTCCAGGAAAGCCTGAAAACTTCTCCTGCCCCTCTGGAGGTCCCTTTTATCCCCAGAGCTCCTCAAAATAGCTTAGTCTGTGACCTAAGCTCGTGGGAGAAGCTCTCTTCACTTTTGGGAGGACTTGAAAGCATCAGAGAAATGAAAAAGATTTTTGTTTAGTGTACCACAGAGTGTGCATTTATAGCTTTAGATTTTGCTCTATATATTATATAGAGACAACATGGAGAACCAAGGGTGTTGGCTTCTTCTTCTTTCTTCTCCTTCTTCTTCCTTTCTTCTCTGACCTGAGTTCCTGTGATTTATTAATTGGTAGAAAGAACCCAGTGTAGAAGAGACATGTTAATAAAGTTGATACTTACTGGTTTTAAAGACAAAACAGAGCCCACAGAGATTGTTAATTGGATTATAAAAGGTATAAAAGCCACCTGCTCTGAGCAGCTATTGCCATTTGCCATTGTACTCCTGGAAGCAACAGCAGAGTCTGTGTTTGTGAAACTTAGATAAGAAAAAATAAACAATCCTAGAAGCAGCAGAAAGAAGTCTCGTTTCATCTTTCTGGGACATGGGACATTGAAATAAGGAAGATAGCTGGACCAGAAGCCAGCAGGGTCCACAGAACCCCAACATACAGGAGCTCCCCTCACAACACTGGAAATAATGAAACTTTTTTCTGATTTTTTTATTAATAGATTTCATTAATTTTTATTAATAGTTTCACATTCATCATAACCAGTATATTAATCATAAGCAGTGTGTTAGCCTTAAATTCCTTTGAGCCAGCATTTAGCAAAGTGATCATAAACTTCTTTTCTGGGAACACAGCTTGGGAAAATTCCCAAAACTTTCAGTTTTGATAAAGGAGCTCTGATACAATGAACAAAGAATGGGAGACAAAGGTGTATTGTTGAGGTTGGATGTCTGGAATTTAGAATTAATGGACAAGAAGAACATTTTGCAGAAACCAGATTTGCAAAGTCTCTACCTGGGAAAAAGATACTAAAAAGACTAAAACTATGGACTAATAACCACAAGAAACAGGAAACCAATACCCAGTAGAGGGTTGTGGGGTATCTTTTACAGCACCAGGACCACCAGAGTCAGATGGGTTCCATCTATCTAACAAAGGCAAAAGGATTCTAACGTATGAGCTGGAAGGGCTGATTCAGAGGGCTTCAAACTAGTTTTGAAGGTGAAGAGGATGAGGCCAGGCTCGTGAGATGAGCCTAACGGTGGTAAGCCAGAGTCAGGGGTGAAGTCGGCAACCCAGCTGAAATGCATGTACCATAATGCACGTGGTATGGGCAATAACAGACAAGAGAAGCTGGAAGCAATTGTAAAGAAGGAAAGCTGTCCTGTAGTTGCCATCATGGAAATGTGGTAGAATGACTCGCATGACTGGAGCGCTGCAGTGGATGGCTACAAACCAAAGAGACAGGTGAGAGAGAAGAGGTGGAGGGGTGGCTCTGTATATTAGGAGAGATCTCGATGACACGAAACTTGAGATTATTGACAATAAGGTCAAATGCCTCTCGGTAAGAATCAGGGGGAAGGCCAACAAGGCCAACATCCTGGCGAGAGTCTAACAGAACACCCAAGCAGGAAGAAGATGTGGATGTCTAATTCTATTAGCAGCTGGAGGATGTTTCCAGATGGCTGGCCCTTGTTCTTGTAGGAGACTTTAACCTGCCAGATGTCTGCTAGGAACTTAACATGGTGGAAAAGAGACAGCCCAGGAGGTTCTTGGAGTGTATGGAAGACAACTTCTTGTCACAGCTGGTGAGTGAGCTGAGCGGGGGTGTCTGTGCTAGACCCGTTCTTTGCAAACAGAGAAGGGCTGGTGGGAGAGGTGGTGGTTGGAGGCCCTCTGGGGCACAGTGACCATAAAATAATTGAGTTCTTAATGTTCAGTGAAACAAGGAGGGGCATCAACAACATTTCCACACTGGACTTCTGGAGACTAGACTTCAGCCTGTTCAAGAGACTGACTGAGAGTACTTTGGGAAACAACCCTTAAAAACAAAGGAGTACAGGAAGGATGGACATACTTCAAGAATGAACTCTTGAAGGTACAGGAGCAGACTGTCCCTATGTGCTGAAAGACGAGCCAGTGGGGAAAATGACCTGGATGGGCATGGAGCTTTTGCAGGAAGTAAGAGAAAAAAAGAGGGTCTATCATCTTTGGAAAGAGGGGTACATTGCTCAGGAAATGTTTAAGGATGTTGCTAGATCGTGTAGGAAGAAAATTAAAGTGGCAAAAGCCCAATTAGAACCTAAGCCAGCCACTTATGTGAAGGATAATAAAAAATGTTTTTATAAATACTTTAATAGCAAAAGGAGGGGCAAGGAAAACCTCCATTCTTTCTTGGACACAGCGGGAAATAGAGTTACCAGAGATGAAGAAAAGGCTGAGGTACTCAACAGCTTCTTTGCCTCAATTTTCAACATTAAGACAGATTGTCCTCAGGACAAGTCACCTCTTGAGCTAGTAGATGCGGGCAGGTAGCAGAACAGACCCCCTGTAATCCAGGAGGAAGCAGTTAGTGACCTGCTGAGCTACTTAGATGCTCACAAGTCTGTGGGACTAGATGGGATCCATCCCAGGGTGAGGAGGGAGCTGTGGATGAACTCATCTAGCCACTCTCCATCATTTATCATCAGTCCTGCCTCACCAGGGAGGTACCTGAGGGCTGGAGGTGCCAGTGTGACCCCATCCAAAAGAAGAGCTGGAAGGGGGATCTGGGGAACTCCAGGCCCCTCAGCTTGACCTCAGTGCCTGGCAGGGTTATGGAACAGATCATCCTGAGTGCCATCACATGGCACCTACAGGACGGCCGGGGGATCAGACCCAGCCAGCATGGGTTTAGGAGGGGCAGGTCATGCTTGACCATCCTGATGTCCTTTTATGACCAGGTGACCTGCCTGTGGATGTGGGAAAGGCTGTGGATGTGTCTACCTGGACTTCAGCAGAGCCTTTGACACCTTGAGCCACAGCATCCTCCTGGAAAAGTTGCAGCCCACAGCTTGGGCAGGTTCCCTCTTCACTGGGTTAAGAACTGGCTGGAGGCCGGGCCCAGACAGTGGTGGGGATGGTGCTGCATCTAGTTGGTGGCCAGTCACTGGTGGTGTCCCCCAGGGATCAGTGTTGGGTCCAGTCCTTCTTATCATCATTGATGATCTGGACAAGGAGATTGGGTCCACCATCAGCAAATTTGCAGACGACACCAAGTTGGGTGTGAGTGTGGATCTGCTGGTGGGTAGGAGGGCTCTGAAGAGGGACCTCGACAGCCTGGGTAGATGGGCCAAATCCAACAACTTGAAGTTTAACAAGTCCCAAATGCTGGTCCTGCACTTTGGCCACAACAACCCCTGCAGCGCTACAGGCTGGGGAGAGAGTGGGTGGACAGCAGCCAGGCAGAAAGAGGCACTGATGGACAGCAGGCTGGACATGAATGAGCAAGAGTGCTCAAGTGGCCAAGAAGGCCGATGGCACCTGGCCTGGATCAGGAATGGTGTGGCCAGCAGGACCAGGGCAGTGATTCTTCTACTCGGCACTGGTTGGGCTGCACTTCAAGTGCTGTGTCCAGTTCTGGGCCCCTCAATTTAGGAAGAACATTGAGATGCTGGGGTGCGTCCAGAGAAGGGCAACAAGGCTAGTGAGGGGTTTGGAACACAAGTCCTGTGAGGAGCAGCTGAAGGAGCTGGGCTTGTTTAGCCTGGAAAAGAAGAGGCTCGGTGGAGACCTCATCACTCTACAACTCACTGAAAGAAGGCTGTAGCCAGGTAGATATCAGTTTCTTCTCCGGGGCAACCAGTGACAGGACAAGAGGACACTGCCTTAAGATGTGCCAGAGGGAGGTTTAGGCTGGACATCAGGAAGAATTTCTTCCCAGAAAGGCTGATTTGGCATTGGAATGGTCTGCCCAGAGGGTGGTGGAGTCACTGTTTCTGGAGGTGTTTAAGAAAAGCCTGGATGTGGTGCTCAGTGCCATGGGTGACAAGGTGATGTTAGGTCACAGGTGGGACTTGATGATCTCAGAGGTCTTTTCCAACCTAGTTGATTCTGTAGTTCTGTGATTTTGGGGTTTATAAGCAGCTTGTGGAGGTCCCACGTTTGATGGACATCTGACCTAAAGGAGGGAGGCCCTCCAGCACTCACCCCTACAGCAGCTCTCAGCCAATCAGAGCGTGCCTCATCAGATGCNTAAAGTGGCAAAAGCCCAATTAGAACCTAAGCCAGCCACTTATGTGAAGGATAATAAAAAATGTTTTTATAAATACTTTAATAGCAAAAGGAGGGGCAAGGAAAACCTCCATTCTTTCTTGGACACAGCGGGAAATAGAGTTACCAGAGATGAAGAAAAGGCTGAGGTACTCAACAGCTTCTTTGCCTCAATTTTCAACATTAAGACAGATTGTCCTCAGGACAAGTCACCTCTTGAGCTAGTAGATGCGGGCAGGTAGCAGAACAGACCCCCTGTAATCCAGGAGGAAGCAGTTAGTGACCTGCTGAGCTACTTAGATGCTCACAAGTCTGTGGGACTAGATGGGATCCATCCCAGGGTGAGGAGGGAGCTGTGGATGAACTCATCTAGCCACTCTCCATCATTTATCATCAGTCCTGCCTCACCAGGGAGGTACCTGAGGGCTGGAGGTGCCAGTGTGACCCCATCCAAAAGAAGAGCTGGAAGGGGGATCTGGGGAACTCCAGGCCCCTCAGCTTGACCTCAGTGCCTGGCAGGGTTATGGAACAGATCATCCTGAGTGCCATCACATGGCACCTACAGGACGGCCGGGGGATCAGACCCAGCCAGCATGGGTTTAGGAGGGGCAGGTCATGCTTGACCATCCTGATGTCCTTTTATGACCAGGTGACCTGCCTGTGGATGTGGGAAAGGCTGTGGATGTGTCTACCTGGACTTCAGCAGAGCCTTTGACACCTTGAGCCACAGCATCCTCCTGGAAAAGTTGCAGCCCACAGCTTGGGCAGGTTCCCTCTTCACTGGGTTAAGAACTGGCTGGAGGCCGGGCCCAGACAGTGGTGGGGATGGTGCTGCATCTAGTTGGTGGCCAGTCACTGGTGGTGTCCCCCAGGGATCAGTGTTGGGTCCAGTCCTTCTTATCATCATTGATGATCTGGACAAGGAGATTGGGTCCACCATCAGCAAATTTGCAGACGACACCAAGTTGGGTGTGAGTGTGGATCTGCTGGTGGGTAGGAGGGCTCTGAAGAGGGACCTCGACAGCCTGGGTAGATGGGCCAAATCCAACAACTTGAAGTTTAACAAGTCCCAAATGCTGGTCCTGCACTTTGGCCACAACAACCCCTGCAGCGCTACAGGCTGGGGAGAGAGTGGGTGGACAGCAGCCAGGCAGAAAGAGGCACTGATGGACAGCAGGCTGGACATGAATGAGCAAGAGTGCTCAAGTGGCCAAGAAGGCCGATGGCACCTGGCCTGGATCAGGAATGGTGTGGCCAGCAGGACCAGGGCAGTGATTCTTCTACTCGGCACTGGTTGGGCTGCACTTCAAGTGCTGTGTCCAGTTCTGGGCCCCTCAATTTAGGAAGAACATTGAGATGCTGGGGTGCGTCCAGAGAAGGGCAACAAGGCTAGTGAGGGGTTTGGAACACAAGTCCTGTGAGGAGCAGCTGAAGGAGCTGGGCTTGTTTAGCCTGGAAAAGAAGAGGCTCGGTGGAGACCTCATCACTCTACAACTCACTGAAAGAAGGCTGTAGCCAGGTAGATATCAGTTTCTTCTCCGGGGCAACCAGTGACAGGACAAGAGGACACTGCCTTAAGATGTGCCAGAGGGAGGTTTAGGCTGGACATCAGGAAGAATTTCTTCCCAGAAAGGCTGATTTGGCATTGGAATGGTCTGCCCAGAGGGTGGTGGAGTCACTGTTTCTGGAGGTGTTTAAGAAAAGCCTGGATGTGGTGCTCAGTGCCATGGGTGACAAGGTGATGTTAGGTCACAGGTGGGACTTGATGATCTCAGAGGTCTTTTCCAACCTAGTTGATTCTGTAGTTCTGTGATTTTGGGGTTTATAAGCAGCTTGTGGAGGTCCCACGTTTGATGGACATCTGACCTAAAGGAGGGAGGCCCTCCAGCACTCACCCCTACAGCAGCTCTCAGCCAATCAGAGCGTGCCTCATCAGATGCCAGGTGGAAACTCTGCTGGGACCCGCGGGAATTTTTAACCAATCAGAGCTCGGTAGGGTTCTGACTCATGAGATGCCGGGGAGGTACGCCAGGCAGACCCGCAGCACCCCGTCCCCAAATTCCGTTCTGGGAGGCGCTGGGGGCGAGGTGGGGACGCAGGTGGGGTCCAGGTGGG